>CM076580.1:684216754-684816754 GCA_034641835.2 Pinus albicaulis | reverse complement strand
TTGGTTCCTGTTTCATAGGAGTTTCGGGTAGAAATGGAACTTTGTTGTACCATTTCCAGTAGTAAAAAGGGAAAACCTTATTTTTCCATGGGAAATAATTTACCTTTCCTTTTTCAAGATAATCTAAATCACAAAAAATATGAACTATACTGCACACATTCTTGGATAATGTGAAAGTGAAAAATGAATACCCTACACAAGTGATGCACACATGTACATTTGAACACTAATAGATTTTTGTAGTTGAAATGCAATGCTTGTTTTCATTTAAATGTAGGGTTTTTAAAGTAGGGAGAAATAATGGCTGCCAAATTAATAAGCGTTTCTTTGGGAAAATTTAAATCTTGTATTGGGTGATGAAGATAATAGAGGGTATTTAATCTTGATTCTTGACATCTAGAGAGAACCCTACAGCCTAACACAATCCAATGGAATTGACCAAAAAAACCCAAATAGAGTCAACCCTACTATAGGAGGAAGGGCCTGCAGTAAGAACTTACCATTTTGCAAGAGCCGAGGGCGAATGCTATTCTGCAAGCGCTGAGGCGACGGCTTTCTCCAAGAGCCGAGGGTGAATGTCGTCTCCGCAAGAGCTCGTGGCGACGTCTTTCGCAAGAGCTAAGGGTGAATGCCGGCTCGCAAGAGCTCAGGGCGAATGCCGAGGGCGACCGGTTGTTCCAAGAGCCGAGGGAAAATGCTATTCGCAAGAGCCGTAGGAGAATGCGCGCGTGATATCGCACGTTAATGTAGCACACATGTACATTTGAACACTAATAGATTTTTGTAGTTGAAATGAAATGCTTGTTTTCATTTAAATGTAGGGTTTTTAATGCAGGGAGAAATAATGGCTGCCAAATTAATAAGCGTTTCTTTGGGAAAAATTTAAATCTTGTATTGGGTGATGAAGATAATAGAGGGTATTGAATCTTGATTCTTGAAATATAGAGATAACCCTACATCCTAACACAATCCAATGGAATTGACCAAAAAAACCCAAATAGAGTCAACCCTACTATAGGAGGAAGGGCCTGCAGTAAGAACTTACCATTTTGCAAGAGTTGAGGGCGAATGCTGTTCTGCAAGAGCTGAGGGTGAACGTTGAGGGTGAATGCTGAGGGAAAATGCTGTTCTGCAATAGCTGAGGGTGAATGCTAAAGGCAAATGCTGTTCTGCAAGAGCGGAGGGCGAATGCGCGTGTGATATCAGACATTAATGTAGCTATTGCGACGGATACGAAACAATAAAATCATTTTTATGTAGCGCACATATAAGTTTCGTATTTTTATTTAGCGTGCATACAAGTGTCGTTATACCGATGGCGGAAGAGGCGTCGCTATTGCGATGAAGGCCTCCAAACGTTGCAATTGCGACACTTAGACATTGTGTTGCACTTGCGACGTTTGGAGGTAGTCGTCGCAATAGCGACGCTTTGGGCCATAGTGTCGCAAGTGCGACGTCTTCCTCTAAACGTCGCAATTGCGACACTTTTCTAAGTGTCGGTATTGCGACAATTTTCTATAAACGTCGGTATAGCGACGGTTTCAGGTGGGATGGAAAAAATTTGGGGAAATTTTTGACATTTGGTCAAAAGCGTCGGAACCAAGTGTCGGAATTTCCGCCAAATGTAGTAGTTCCATGTTCTATTGGAAACCTACAAGAGATAGAATACATACAATATTTCTACGAGGTGGGCATGTCCCATGCTCGTGATGTATTGAATAGTTAAGCTTATCTGACAGATATAGGTTATGTTTGTGTCACTTGTGTGGTAGTGGCCTGTTGTTGGTTGACAATGACAGTTTCTGACGCCCTAAGTGGTGTTTTTTCTTTGAAAGTAGGTTGAATGTGGTGCCCACATGCATAATATTGGTATGGAATGTTTAGAAAAAATTATCATTGTATGCATGGGTCTATGACTGTTGGGGACCTTCTCGTGTAAGAATTGTTTAAAGAGATGCTTATCATGGCACGGGTCTTCGACGAATTCTGACAGAGTGCAACAGTTCTGAAGTATGATACCATCTTGATATGAATGCTTACGTTGAAGTCAAATGTCATGAGGATCGATGACATCAATGGGAAATGATTACTCCCATTGTGCCATCCAAGGATACCCTTATTGAGGCGAGGAGCCATCCAAGGTACTGCCTCTTTCTTGGAATATGGTTGTTAAAGTCGACAAGAAGGAAGCCTCAACTGACCGAGAGGAGTACTGATGCAAGGGACTAGGGTTTCTGATGTAGCAGGGCAGGGTGCAATAGGTTAACTTAGACATGATGACAAGAAATAACTATAACTGATGATGGTAGTTCAATGGCCCGAGGTTGGAGCTTGTAAATACAAGTGGTAGGAATCATAACAATTTTTGGTGAGGAAATCCCTGGAGTCGGTAGGACGTCCAGGGTGGGTATGTGTTTGTTATGAGTGTCATGGTGGGTTTGGGTAAAGAATGCGAAGCTCCAACAAAGGGTGATTAGGGATTGTTACCAGGTGAGAAATGTGGATGGATGGGTGGGAGTGATCTCCTAAAAAAGCTTTGTACACTTTCCAAAAGAATATATAATGGGTTTGGATGTACAAGTACAGAGACAAGTGCCCTAATAAACATGAAAATGATTCGTCACTATGGTGTGAGGAGGGTGGGGGCCCCATTGGTTGGTCTTGGTGAGAGGGTGGTGAAGCAGATGAAAAGTGTCGCAGATGGGCTATGATGATGGGGGTGTGGTAGGCCAAGTGCGAGACATAATGGTGTGTATTTGATCTGATTATGAGAATGGTAGTTCGGGAAAGGAGTTTTATCATGACATTGGTCAAACTTGACTTGATGTATGATAGATGACTGAACATGAAGTGCTTCCCGGACTTGGATGTTATGCCCATGGCTCTAAATATTTGGTGTATGGTCTACATGAGTGATGGATCCCATGGAGGGTGAGGTTCTACCGACCTGCAAGAATGTTTATCACGTGCGAGATGAGGTGATGATAAACATGGTCGGATGGCTGGAACCTATGGTTGATTTTTGTTGAGAAATGATGTCAGGATATCTTCTTTGGGGAGCTATCATGTTAGGGATAGAATGATACCTGCTCTTGTACCTTTAGTGGCTAGGGAAACATGTAATTTTTCGTGCTTGTAATACCTGCAACCAATACCCCAAGTGAAAGCATCTTTTATATTCAAACATATAGAAAATAACGTTGAATGGAAAGTGATAAGAGAGGGAATTCCTCTTGTAACTAAAAAAATGATTTTTTTTTTCAATGTGTGAAGCCTACTTTGGACGTGATGAGGTGTTGGTCACTGTGTTTCTTGCGGTTTTTAAATTGGGCATTCTGAGCTCCCGTTATGGACTATCAAATTATGAGAAAAGGGCGATATATAGGTCAATATATCTCATTTCAATTCCTTTGTGTCATTTAAGAGTTTTAGGTCAGATATATTGAGCCCCTACTGCTAAGCCTTTCTTGCCATTGCGGTTAGCGTGAGTACCCGGGATTTGTGCCGTCAGTGCTAGGTAGGGCCCTGAACGTCTTGATTTTCAATTTTCTCAGTTTTTTCTTGGGGGGTCCATACAAATCTGATTTGTAAGGATTACCTACCTCTTTTTTGCCTCAATCACATGGGCGATTGAAGCAGAGCTGTGTGAATGTCATAGAGAAGGAAACTTTCCCATGAGGTTATCGCACTTGGCAACACTTTTGCATAATGAAGCGCACATATGTTCTTGATACAAAGGCACAGACATCGCGCCTGTGTAGAAAATAGGTGCGATTATGGGCAAAATATTTAAATTTTTTGATTTTTTGATTTTTTTGTCACTTATTTTAATTTTTTACCTGGTAACAAGATGTTGTGGTGTGAGCGGGATTGGCCTGATCTGCGAATTGTTGTGGCTTAGGATGCCAATGCGCGGAGGTTCTTGGCACAATGGGGTTTGCTAAAGTTTCTAGAGAATGACATCCTGAGATCATAGGATAGTCTGCTCCATTTCCTGGTATGTTGTTGGAACAAGAGACAATGATTGATGGTATTGCGATTTAGAGACGTCCTCGTCCATCCAGAGACGGATGTGTACTTTGTGATTGGCCTACTGCCTTAGGGTGAGGTGCTACCACACCCACTCCCTCCTGGGAGGGTGAGTGTCCGATGCTGGGCTAAGCAACATTGCGGGGGTGAGCATTGTACCCAGGGGTGCTTCCGCATCAAGTCTATGATTGACCTAGCTGATCAGTGCGCCCTGGAAATGATAATTTTCTTGACAGTTTTTTTGTCGCCCAATAGGGCATTTGGACCTTGTATTGGTGTCTTGCGCCAACTCCAGGCTAGTCACTTCTATGAATGGGCACTCCATGTGTATTTTGGCATGGTATTGTAGCTAGGGAAGGTCCAGGGAGGATCTTCGAGAGTTTTTACATATGTGAGCATCCTATGAAACATCATGTTAGAGAGGGTGGTGATGCTCCGACTGATTATGTCTATGTCCATTGGTCCTTGCAAGGATCCTCAGATGCAACAGTGGGCACCCGTGATGCCTCGTGGTAGACGAGGGGAGGTAGGTCATTATTGGGATGCGATCATTGTGGCATGGTTCTAGGCGAACCCACAGATTTTTTTGGATTATCCATTCTCAGTGATGGATTTCCAGGGGTACCCAAATATGGGTCTTCTTGCCAGCTATGTGTGGGATCCCGTAGGTATGAACTTTGATGTTCTTTTGATTTTTTTGAGTATTTTCTGATGTGTATATTTATATGTCTATTTTGGTGACATTGACACTATCCTTGTTTCTCTTATAGATGTGGGGGCAATTGGGCATCCTATTGCCTAGTTAGTGGGGCATCAGCCATAGAGGAGGGACCCAGGTGGGGCTGGTCAACCCCAGGTTTGGGGGGAGGGAGGTGGTGCTGGCACCTTAGGGAAGGGAAGTAGTGCTACCGCTGTTAGGGATGCTGCCCTTCTTCCTCGTGTCGAGGTGTCTGAGGATCGGGCAGCGACGGTCGAGGAGTAGCTAGCTGTTGCTGAGGCTCAGGTCTAGGCTGCGGACGCTCGTGCAACAGACTTAGATGACTCATGGGGTCGGTTGGAGAGGTTGACCCAAGAAATTCAACCCTAGGGTTTTGTTTATGATTTGGACGACACATGGCTTGAGGTGTTGATGACTCGAGATAGGGTGTAATTCCCAACATTGTGTCGTGTGGCACTTGCTGTTTAGGCCGCTGCACCTGTACTCACACCGGGTGCAACTGTGGGTCCAAAGGACCCACCTAGTGGGGCTGAGCCCTAGATATTTTGTGTATTCAGGGAGAGTGCCCGTTATGAGGATGCCTCCCTATTTTTTGATGACATGTAGACATATTTTTTTGTTGACATGCTAGTTAGGGACATGACTTGTATATTGCGGCTCACATATTTTTTGATATATATATGCGAGATATGTATTTTTTGCGGCTCTAATGATGTGTCTATGGTTATTTTATTTGATGGATGTCGTGTACCTATGATGGATATCTATTTTCTATGTGTTTTACTTTTCTATGGATGATGGTTTATACAAGATGCATTCTAGTCTAGAATGTGATTAGCTATGTGATTAACTGTCTGGTTTTGATTTATTGGTATATGTGTGAATGTAATATGATCAAACTGATGAATTAATATTCATGCATGCAAATACTTCCTAAATAGTTGAGAATCCTATACTTCAAAATATTGGTTTAACTACGAAACCGCTAGCTCGGAATCAAGGTAGATATGTAGATGGTGAATGCCTTTGTTGAAGGCATCGCTCATCAGCCTGATGAATACATCATATTATTATTGATTATTGGTGGCTGATCCAATGCATACTCCATTGGTTAAGAATGGAGATCGGTCAGGATAGTAAATGGCCCAGGCGACTGCTGCTATATTTTGCGACCATTGTGAGGATCCATCAACGAATCCAAAATAGTTGATGGGGGGATGATCCATCTCTGACACCAGAGAATTTCTTAGAACAAGTCTTTAATGATTATAATCATCACAAAAACAAATTATGCTACATGCATCTTATCTCTAAGGATGAGACCTTCTTCCCTTATGGGTGAAATTTTTTGAGGTAGAGCCCATTGACGGGGTTAGCTAGGCATGTACCATCAGGCTCTGAAAAGATGTATTCCCCCTTGAGGAGAAAATATTTTATGATGTAGGGACCTTTCCATAATGTTTCAAACTTCCTGGGTCCTAAGGCCTCTTTCGTGACATCGTAGCAGAGGATTAACTCTCCCTTGGTAAATGAGCAAGGGGTGATGTTGCGATCAAATGATGCTTTTACCCATTTCTTATGTGCCTCATTATGTTAGAGCGACTCTCATCGATTTTCGTCGACGAGTTCTAGTTGTACCAATCATTGTTCTAAAGGCTAGGTATCATTGAGGAGTTCGATGGCGGCATGTAAGTTGGGGATTTCACGTTCGATGGGAATCACAGATTCTACTCCGTACACTAGTTGGAAGGGTGTGAATCCTGATGAGTTTTTAAATGCTGTGCAACATGTACACAAGGCAGAAAAAACCATTTGGTGCCAGTTTTTCTTATGGTTATTCACCATACGCTATAACATTGTTTTAAGCACTTTTTTGATAGCTTCTACCTGTCCATTGGACTGAGGATAATATGGTGATGCGAATTCATGTGTGAACCCTAGGTGGTGAGACAACTGTGGGAATATTTCATTTTCGAAATGATTTTCGTGATCAAAGACGAACTCTTTAGGCATACCCAACCGCACGATGACATGGTTGAACAAAAACCGTGTCGCAGTTTCTGCCGTGTTGTCATATGTGGGCATGGATTCTGCCCATTTGGTGAAATAGTTGACAATGACAATGATGTACTTATGGTTCCAGATGATGCAGGGTTTCAATTCATAAAGTTGATTCCCCATTGGAAAAAGGTACCGACTATGATGACCTAGTGCAGAGGAGTGGGAGGTGCTCTTGCCTTTTGGTAGAAGTGTTGCATCGCTCACATATTTTGACTGTCGAAATGAAATTGCGGAATAAGGTGGGCCAAAAATAACTTTCCCGTAGAAATTTTTGGGCAGTACCCATCCCGAAGAGGTGGTCGCGGCAAGATCCACTATGACAGTCATTGAGGGCTTGCTCAACTTTTTCATGCGTGAGGCATTGTCGTAGGATAGTATCGATGCCTTGCCGATAAAGGACGTCTCCCATGAGGAGGTATCAAGGGGCCTGGTGGCATATGCGCCTTCAGTCGTCATGTGTGATTTTTGGATTGAAATTTTGGGTTCATAAAATAAGATAATATCACTGTACCAAGGATCGTCAGTCGTCACTAAAAATAGATGTTCGTCAGGTAGTGAGTCGTTGACTGGGGATCCTTTAGTCTGACTTGGCAGGTCAGTGATGAACTCAACTAAGATCAAAGATTTTTTTTCTCTTAGGGGAGATAAACTACAAGTCAAACTCTTGTAGTATGACTACCTAGTGAGCATATTTGTGGTTCATCAAATGATGGGTCAGCAGGTATCTCATGGGGTTGATAGTTGCGACAACTATTGTAGTCTGTGAGGTAATGTAGTGCCAAAGCTTTTGGACTATGTGTATAAGGGTTAGGGAAATTTTTTCTTCAGGTTCATATCTTAAGGTGGGGCCTAATAAGTTCTTACTAACGTAATAAATTACATGTTCTTTACCATCGGGTTCATCTTGAATTAACACCTCGGCTAAAGCGGTTTTTGATGCTGACATATATAGGGTGTAATATTTGTGATAATTTGGTGGGTTGATCAATGGGTATGAATAAAATGCATCTTTTAGTGCCTCAAACTATTTTTGGGCTTGATCATCCCATTTAAATGGGATATCTTGATGAAGAAGGCATAGGAATCCTTGCACACAAGTAGGGGAAATTGGGACAAAGCGTCTCAGGAAATTGGCTTTCCTCTAAAAGCTTTAGAGTTGCTTGAGGGTTCTTGGTGGTGGTACCTCTTTGATGGCCTGGACCTTGAGGGGGTCCACTCTGATCCCTTTTTGGGATACTATAAATCCTAATACTCGACCCGCGTTAACACAAAAGACGCACTTGAGAGGGTTCAAGCGCAGGTTGTAATGTCAGAATCTTTGGAATACCAACCGTAAATCCTCTAGATGATCGCTTCGCTTCTTGGATCGAGCGGTGAGGTCATCCAAGTAAGTGAGGACAAGGTGGGCTAGGTCATGGAAGATATAGTTCATGGCCCGCTGGAAAGTGGCTCCAGTGTTTTTAAGACCGAATGACATAACTTGGTATGCGAACGTGCCCCAAGGGCTGGTGAATGATGTCTTGTATCGATCGGTATGTAAAATTTGAATTTTTCTATACCCTTAGAACCCGTCCATGAAGGATAGGACCTTGTGACCAGCGCAAGCATCAATGACTTGGTCAATGAATGCGGTAGGGTAGTTTTCTTTTGGACAATCTTTCTTCAAATATCGGAAATCAATACAGATGTGAATGGTGCCCTATTTTTTCATGACGGGAGCAGGGTTGGAAACCCACGATGTGTAAGCTATTGGGTAGATAAACCCAGTTTTGTGAAGCTTGTCGATTTCTCACTTGATCGCTTCTACCTTAGATGGGTGAAATTGACGTTGTTTCTGGCGTACTGGTGGTATGTCGGGCCAGGTGTCAATATGGTTCTCTACGATAGTGGGGCTAAGCCCCAAAATTTATGAATAATCCCATGCGAATATGTATTTGTACTATTGTAGCAAGTTTTGTAAGAGACTACATCATCTGGGGAGCATGCTACCCCCAATAATATTTCTTTGATTTTTCCTGGTTTTCTTGAGATATTTACCTTGATGTTTGGTGAAATGTTGGACATGTTACTTTCTTCGAACCCGTCAGGCGTTAAGATGGGATTTTTTAACCAATTAACTTTGCTAGATGGGAGGAAGTATTTTGATTCAATAACGTATATATCATGGTTTTCTGGTTTGTTAGGACCAAATGTTTTTTTTGGAAGAAAAAACGAGCAGTGATGCATTGCATCCCATAGACAATCTGGTTTTGTCATGGCCTCTAGAATATCCTCGTCTGAATGGAACAAGGCATCTAAGAGGGAGTTTTTTGTGTGAGGAGTTGGTTTGGGTCTAACAAAGCTGGTTGAAAGGCACAAATAGGATTCCATAGTTGATGCTGTGGAACCAGACGAGGTCGATAGAGTGTAGACGGATTGAGTTTGCACTGTTGATGGCACAACTACTTTTGTAGTTGTAGTAGTCTCGACACCAATAAAAGATGAGCTTAAATCATGAGTCATGGTTCCCATGCATGATGAGATGAATTGTATTTGGTGTTGCATGTCGTCGACATTGGATGGTGGAGGAATTTCCATTGTGGTGGCTTGCATGAGAGAAAGCTTATGTTCATCACGTGGCGTACTAAAGGTACTAACACTTTCCTGGATTTGGAAGTTGTGATGAGTGTAGAGGCGCCTAAATGTTTCCTTTAAGGGGAACGACTATGTTTCGTGATTGTGACTTATGAAAATGGCGCACGGTGTCGTGGTACTTATTGAGTATATGGTATGAGAACCAATGCTACTCTTTGTCCTTGAAGTGGATGCTCAGAGATGATTTCGCATTGGGACATGATTGTGCTTCTGCCATTTCCGAGTTTTTGGTTTTGGATGGTCTAGCTCCTTCAGGGAGTTTAGACTTAACGTTATCCTTGCCGCCCACAGCCTTGGGAGGTAGTCGCAATTCATCGTATGGTAGAATTGTGAGAAAATTCTGCAATAACAGCGTGTGATCTTCTCTTGATTGGAGAGATTAACTGTGGGATGGGGGTGACCATGCGAAAGTCTCTTAGTAAGGTTCTTTTGTTCCTTACATTGATTGATTAGGTGGGCGGTTCTATCGCATAGCCCGCATTTCTCCCTTTGCTGGTTCTGGGCCCTGCTAGGACGATGTGTTGTTTTAGTTCTCCTAATGTTTTGATAATGATGGGGGGCAGGCTGCCTTGCGTTAGGTTGTCTTGGCTCTAGACCAACTATATCCATGTATTGGGCATCCAACGAGCATATGGTGTTTATCAAAGGGCCTACTTAGGATATGTAAGTACAGTGTCGAGTATGATGGTTGCCTTGACAAACCAGACAAGACTATCTTTCCTTGGTACTCCTTTCCCTTTGGGCTGCTGGAGTGATTGGATACCATTTGTGGAGCGATTATAGATCTGGGCATTGGACGACCATATGGTTATGTGCGTTGCATAATTCACAGGTTGGTATTATTCGTGGAGGGAGGTTTGGGGTGATGATGTGCCCCTTTACTGGCCGTTTTTATGATGACACGAAGAAAATGGACCTTCTTGTCACGTTTTCTTGAGTTGTCAAAATTTCCACGGATTTCGAATCCGATCTGTTTGCTGCGGTGAGGCGTACTATGGACTAGCATAAACTGTTTAACGCTGAATGGAATCAGGGGATATAAGGGCAATGACGAACTAGGTGGTTGCTAGAACACACTCGACATGAATACTAGACTACTCGTAAGCCATTGTAGCATATGGGGTCAACATGATACCATCTCTGCAACAGCTCTAGGGCTGCACAATCATCAATGATGTGATCATGTTCATCAAAGAGTGCATAGAGTTGAATAGGAGTTGGAGGGCAATAACAAGGGGGGGGGGGTGGTTGTTCGGGTGACTACCTGATCTCCTTGGCCACATATAATATGGTCCTTGTTGTTTCTGTCCTTCAAAAGGTGGTGTTGTTCGCAGATTTTGTGTCCAAGCGGGCTAGGTCAAAATTTTCAATGATGAATCATCACATGAAATCCAACATGGACCGGAATTTATGGATGTGTGGACATCGATGCACATGATGGTTGCTTCAGCAAATCTGACACGTATGTCGTCGATGCCAAGATAATTTGCTTTGGGAAACGTGAGGGATTTGGTACCAACAGGTGAACGCCCTTAATTTGGGACACTATGTGACTAAGTGGTCAAGCTCGTTGCATAGTGCGCAAACTGGGGTTGAATGATTGGCCTCCGTTTACCGTCTTTGGTACATTGGGGTGAATTTTCTATGAGCAGGATGTAGGCTCCTCTCGTAGGTGCAATATGGTTCTAGGTTTTCCCTCATCCATTTGCATGGGTGGATTTTAGGGATCCTATTAGTATGATTTCTCTAGGGCTTGCAAGGCATCCCTATATCATGGCATATTTGGGAAGTGATGGGTGTAATTCCCATAACGGTCGCATATGGCACATGCATGGTTGGTGCGCAATGGTTTCCCTTGATTTTTCGTGGTTTGTTTCTTTTTATGGGAACTTGAGGTCGCGACATTTATTTCGGTGATTAGAAGAGGTTTAATTCATCTAATTCCAGGAAAATATTGGTAGGATGGCCTACGATATCACATAATGCACAAGGTTGCAATGCCCTAGGTATGTTGGGGTTTTCTATTTTCTTCCATTTTTTTCTCGTTTTCTTAGTCTCTCTAACTAGTGCTAGTACGGGATTTTTGTTAACCGGTGTAGCCTCCTGAGGAGTGATAGGGTTTATCCCTATAGAAGTGATGCCAGGACTTCCCAGCATGGCTAGTGGGATCACATACCAGACAGGAATTAAGAAAGCCATGTTTGGAAATGTTACAGTTTCCAAGACTTTCTTTGACACAAAACCAGGTGGGGGGTATAAAAATGGGGTTTGTGCGATGGCGTAGGGTAGGAAAGCCATGTCAGCAGCTTCAGTTTCCATACTACTGGTCTCCATCTCTGGGTTGGTCTCGGTGTTTGATGATAACATCATGCACACCGGTGTCCCTGTGACTTCTGGGGCTGCCTCTGGTATGATAGGGGGATCTCCTAGGAATTATCCTAAGATCGATGATGGTTTGAATTGACCGGGGCCATATTCTTGGTACCGCATGAGTGACTCCGTAGTTTTATCTACGTAAGGTAAAATTACATCGAGAGCCATCATGGGTTTCTTATCATAGTATTTGAGTTGGTCAATGGTGATGATTCGATCTTCATGGGGGGACATCATCACCCGAAAAATGGAGGAGGCTATGGCAGTCATGGTATACATATAACTTCGCTTGAGGAGTATATTGTAGTCAAGTTGTGCATCCAAGACTTCAATGTCTATGAGTATCGTCTTTCCAACCAAGTTTATAGGGACATTCTGATATAGACTGACGAGAGATGAAGCTTGACCGTTGTATGCTCTAAGCATGATGGATGGTTTCAGTTCATGTGATCCCAAATTCTTCCAAACAGACTTGGACATGATGCATGTAGATGCATCTTTGTTAATGATACATCAATGTATGGTGATATTTTGGACTGACACTGATATATGGAAGGCGACCAGAGAAGGAAGCCTAGGGGTGGCTTTGTCTAGGTAAAAATCCATTAGCCATGAATCATCGGGGTTGATTGCGCTTAATGCGGAAAGTAAGGATTTCCGCTGTTTTGGGCATGATTGTAGGACTTCTAAGGCTGACATGGTAGCAGGTGATTGTGTTGAATCATCCACTATGTTGTAGTTATGGGGAACTTTCGAGTGGTGTCCTACGTGCCTGGTTGGCCCCTTCACTATCTTTGGAAGGGGCTCAATACGTAATTTGGATATGGTCAATGGTGTAGTAGGTGCACTCATGCTCGCACCTGATGGGTTAGTGTGCCGGGGGGGGGCGTCATAGTTCCAATTCCTTGTTTGGAAGAACATTTCTTCGTCAATCACGTAAATTTCGTGGCTTCCGTTCCTGGAATAATTTTGGGGTGGTTTTTGTTGTTGGGTATTAACCACTCCTTGGTGGGGCAAGGGCTCTTGCATTACATCGGTCTGCTATGTAGGTACCCCTTGTCCATGGTTGCCCTGAAGTTTTTTCAGTTCAAGGAGTTTAGGACAATGGTGGGTGTAATTTCCGTACTCACCACATGTGGCACAAGAATGGTTTTTCCTTAGACTAGACCTCTTGTTCTGCCCTTGGGAGTTGTTTTTTGGCTCCTGGTTGTGATTTCGGTTGGGGTTTCCCCTAGACTGAGATCGTGGGGGGCATTGATGGTTATTGCCTCTCTATCCAGAGTCTCCCTTTTGTTTATTCTTAGGATTTTTCCTTGCAACGTTTGGAGGATTATTACGGTTCTCCTCTTCATAGCACTGGCGCAACTAAGCCTGAGATGGTTGCACGAAGTTCACCGACGCGTTATTTTGTGGTGGTGGGTTTTGTGCGGGGGAAGGAGAATATTTGTTTCCCTGTCCCTGGTTGGTGTATGCTTGTTGGGGGGAATCTCTTCCACCAACATTCCTAGCTGAGTACTGGGTCCCCTGCGAGGGAGGGTACGACCCTCCCTACTCTAGTATTTCATGACCCAGTGGAGTCGCCATTCCTATTGTAGTGTATTCGATGCAGGGGTGGACTAAATACAATGTGCTTAATAGGGAGGTTTCTTTCCTACAATAAAGTCAAATTTCAATTGGTTTGTTATATTGTTAGTGGAACAAAACAACATGTAGTAAACTAAGTAAGTAACATAGCATGCTACATCAATGAATAAACAAAAAAAAATATAATCATGTACAATAACAAGCTCAATGGAGTCAAACACACTAATAATTCAAATGGAGAACTCTCTCCCTTTATTAGGTGCTAGTGGTATAAGAGAATAGGATGCTAAATCACTTTCAATGGATCCTTAGAGCTATGGAGCTCTAATATCCAAGACTAGGGGGTCTCTTCCCCTCAATATTTCTGCAAGCCTCTCTCTCCCCTTGATGAATGGTATATTGATAAACACTTGGTGAACTTCTTCTGTTGGATTGAGGAGTTGGATGGCCAACAACTGAATCCTTCCAATCCTCTTTCTGCTTGGACAATACAAGCTGGTTTGATCTCAAGCAATTTGGCCAACATAAAAATGTGTTCTCATGTTTCTCTTCCCATGGCAGTATTTTATAGAAAATTTTAAATTTTCCCTCCCTCTCTTGGTACAAGATAGATGTTGACACAAGAGTGGGAGGATGATTCCATTGTGTGTTGCACTAAGGCCTCAACGTGGATCCAAGGCGGCTATACTTGGATGGCTTGAGTGAGAATCTTCTTCTTCAAGTGTGCCAAGAGGTCCCTGATGGTGATTTTCCACATACTCAGGACCGCGTGGCTCTTTGAGGGACAACCATGAAGATATTCGTGGCTATCGAAGAAAAAGCCGCAAATATCTCTTGGGTTCAATATTTCCTGTGCACAGTTTAATAAATTTTCCTCCTTGACCTTAGGAAAAGTTAAAATTTTCAGCTCCTGTATTATATTCCATCCCTGTAAATCCTTATTTGTACCTTTTTCTTGACATTTTCTAATGTCTTTTGCTTGTATGATTTCCCAGTGTTAACACTTGCTAAATTGACATGTATCATTTTCCACATTTTGTTCAAATCCACTATTTGAAACATGACCACATACCAAATTCATCTTGGAGGTTTCTCTTCTTGGTGTAGGAGTTGAACTTTCTGCTACTTGATCATCTAGCACTTTCTACAATAGATAGTGCATGTGCCTGTTCTCCTCTGCAACAATATCCAACATTCTTCTCAACTCTATGTTCTCCATTCAAAGAGCCAAATTTCACCCTCAAGCTCTTAGAGATTATTTTTGCTACCCATCTTGCAGCTTGATCAACTGATTCCTCTTTCAGATTTTGAAACAAATGACTTATATGTGCTTAAGGGTTCAAGTTCTCTTGAAAATTATTGAGTCTCATGAGTGTGTTTTCATGTTAATTTCATGAGCAATTTAACATAAAATAAATTCTAAACAGAAGAAAATAAAAATACAGTATATCACCATACAACACATCAACACAAGAATTTGATGAAGGAGTTCACCCCTCCTGGGCTACATCTCATTGGTCCAACTTCCATGGCTTGGGCCTCGATATTATGCTCAAATTTGAAAAATGATGTGTTTACAATGCTTTTATGCTACTGAAACCTGCACTAATGAGTCCAAAATGCCCAAAAATGGTCATCTAACCTCTTTATGCACCTGATTTGGTCAAAAAATCTAAAAGTTATGACTTTTTCATTTTTCCCACAATTTCTGGCCTAAATTTAGCTAACTGGAGCTAAATCGGGTTAGCTAGCACTAAACTGGAAATTTCGCCAGATTTGGCGGACCGCCAAACTAATCTTGTTTAGTGTAATTAACCTGCATTAACTTAATTAAGCACGTTCAATGCTTAACATACACTTAGTTGTAAACATCATATTAGCGTTAATTAATGGTGCTTATGGCTAATCTCCTTTCTTAAGGTTTAGCTCTACTGGTGGTCACAGGCTATGTTCACATATTGGGGGCTAGCCCCCTCTCCCCCCGACGATGGACATTGGAAAACTCAAGTAAATGTTTAAACATATATATGTTAAGACCTTTGGTGTGGTGTGGCAATAGTTGGCGTGCGTGTTGTGTGGGAGGTCGCGGGGTCGAACCCCGGAGTCTCTGCCCATACTTCAAACAAAATTTTTACACCATCATGGAAAGCGGGGGGGGCATTACAGCCCCAGGCTGCACCACGTTTCCTCTCCCCATTGGACCAAATTTCCACCAATAAGAAATTTCCACATAACCACAAATTCAAACCAATCAGATGTTGTGACTTGGTAGTCACACATTCACTGGTGGAAAATTAACCAACATTGACCCTGCCTAGTTAGCACGAAACATCAGCAATACATACTGTTGAATGGGCTCCCTGTCACCATTTTTTTTCCTGTTTGTGAAAATGAACAAAACTCATTTCCGTGAGCATACAAAGTCCATTTCATGCAAAACGTAGTGCGTCAGATTTAGAAAGATAAGCACTATGCGGTTGTTCAAGTCTCAAGCCATTATGAGAACTTTGATTTTTGAGCATAAAACTAAGATCCTGATCATTCCTCCCCACTGGAAGCCTTTTGGACCCCAAAATATCTTTCATTACTGAACATGTGGATGAGGGTACAGTTCCCTCACCCTTCTAGTCTCAATCCACTGGAATTTGCCTAATTTCGACTATCTGGAAAAAAATAATCTTTTTCCTTGATTCTTGAGACCCTGTCTTGATGTTGTAGACATTTTCATGCCGCAATTTCCATGAATTTGTAGAAAAAAAAGCTATACTTGAAGAAAAAAACTTGTTTCCCCCTTGTTATTCAATCAAAGGAAACTTGAAAACTGTCTCATCTCGAACGTTGTTGACATGGCGATTTTTAGCTTGTCTTGCCTTGTAATTGCGTCAAATTTTGACCAAGTGTTTTTGCCATTTCCATGTACCATTTTGAAACCAAAAACAAGTATTTTTCGAACCTATGCCTTCTTTGTAAAATTTTTTTTGCACTTTCTCTTTGACCTTTGCACTCTCTTGCACCGACATCTTGTTTCCATCACTGCTCAACACTAATGTAGACTGCTGAAATTATTTCACATCTTGTTTACCTATTTTCAAAGGCAACATGTTAGAGCCCTGAAACATATTATTACAAACATTAGCAACTTCAATGAAATCAAATTTTTCATTTGATGCATCTTTTTGAAAGGTCTCATTCAAAACATCACTATGCTTTAACAATAATAAAGCCAAATTTGACTTGCATTCACTATTCTCTTAATTTCTCCTGCATGTATAAGAGACATAATTATATTCTTCTTATGCACTCTAACTATGTACTCAATTCCATCCTTTAACAAGTGGTAATTATTATGATGGTGATGAAATACTGATTTCTTATCATAAAGATAAGGACTTCCCAAAACAATACCAGAAATCTCAAGCAACACTACAACAAATTCAATTTCGTCAAGAAAGTTTGAATTGGTTGCAAACCTTAGGACGCACTTCCTTGTTACCTGCAAGTTTTCATTCTTGCGTATCCAACCTAAAGGATAGGGTTTTGGATGTGTAACAATTTCAATATTTAACCTCTTAACTAAGTCTTTAGAAATAAAATTAGCTTGAGAACCACTATCAAGTAGTGTGTCTATTTAGGTATGCTTTGAAACAAGTCTAGTATGAAAGAGATACATTTTTGTCTCTTCTTCTTGAGTTACATTACAATAACTTGAAGAAATAGTGCTTGCTATGGTATTACCTTTCAAACCCATTTTTGTAATCTTGGTTTCATCTCGTGAATCTGAACCCAAGTCATGTTCAATGATTGCAACAATTTTCTCCTTATCTTTGTTTTAAAGTTTGTTTGGCTTCAAGTTTGGATGGATTTTCCAACAATGGTATTCATCATGGCCATTTTTCGAACAATGTTTACATATGAGTTTATCTTTCTCTATTTTATAGAACCATTTTTCTTTCCTCTTCCATTGAACTTACCCTTTCCTTTATCTTCATACTCAAGGAAACTATCAATTTTCTCATATTAACTATGGTTCCCTCTTGCTTCTAGATGTATGGATTTAATGCAAATGTGATATAAGTTTGTGGGATTGAACATGAGAATAGTATGTCTAAGATATATGTGAAAACCCCCAATATACTTCAAAAATTTTTCTTTAGAAGATAAATTGACACCCAAAATACGAGCCCTTCTCCTAAATTCATGAGTGTAATCTTGAACACTTTTCCCTTTAAATTGTCTAAAATTCTGCTAGTCCATAATGAATTTTTGCATGTAAGATAGAGGGTAAAATTTCCTTTTAATGGCAACAATAAAATTATACCAAGACATTGAGATCTTACTGTGGTTTTTAATCTCATCTTGTGTCCTTGCTTCCCACCATACAAGTGTCGTGCCCTCCATTCTCAAGGAAGCCAATTGAATATTTATGCCATCCTCTTGAATGTTCTGAATTCTGCAATAAACCTCCAATTGACGAATCCAATTATCCATCTTCTCTACATTCAATTTTCCATTATACATCGGTAGCTCAAATTTTACATCAAGTTTAAGTAAGGGTGATTTACCAATTCCTTTTGATGTATGTGGATGAACATATTGAAAATTTGTGGTAGTGGAAGATGATGAAGAGGAAGGTGTAGATGGTGGTGAGGATGATGGTGGAGTGGATGGTGGGTTCTTACAATATCCATGGCCTCCTCATCCTGGATAACCCTCTCCTCTTGTAGGCCTAGAAATTTCTGATTGAATCCTTAAATTTGTCTCCTCATAGAGGACCTTAACCATCTCAGTCATATGAAAAAATTCCATTATGAATGCTCTCTCATATTCTGTCATGGTAGTTTCTCCTTCATGATACATGCTAAATGAATACTTAACTTCAACTTGAGGATGTGCTGGTGTTGAATACTTTAGAAACCTTTCCCTTCTTCCTCTTGACCCAACTGCAGGGATTTCAACCTGCTTCCCTTCTCCCGTTTTCAGTTTTAAACTTGTAAGCATGACACAAACTTGCAAAAAATTATATCCCTTCTTGCACAACAAAACCTAAAGACCTAAATACCTAAAGACCTAAAGCTCTGTTACCAAAAATGATCTGAATGAAGTATGTTAGTAATGCTCAGCTAATTCCTCTTTCATATTTTGAAACAAATGGCTTATATGTGCTTAAGGGTTAAAGTTCTCTTGAAAATTATTGAGTGTCATGAGTGTTTTTCATGTTAATTTCATGAAAAATTTAACATAAAATAAGGGCTGAACAATAGAAAATAAAATTACAATACATCACCATACAATACATCAACACAAGAATTTAATGAAGGAGTTCACCCCTCTTGGACTACATCTCCTCGGTCCAGCTTCCATGGCTTGGGCCTCTATATTATGCTCAAATTTGAAAAATGATGTGTCTACAATGATTTTATACTCCTGAAACCTACACAAATGAGTCCAAAATGCCAAAAAATGGTCATCTAGCCTCTTTCTCCACCTGATTTGGTAGAAAACTCCAAAATTTATGACCTTTTCATTTTTCCCACAATTTCGAGCCTAAATTTAACTAACTGGAGCTAAATCAAGTAAGTTGGCACTAAAGTGGTAGTTCCACCATATTTTGCGTACCGCCAAACTAATCACGTTTTGTGTAATTAATCTGCATTAACTTAATTAAGCGCGTTTAGCACTTAATATGCGCTTAGTGGTAAACACTGGATTAGCATTCAATAAATGAATTTTAGGGGTTAATTAATGGTGCTTATGGCTAATATCTGCTCTTAACGTTTAGCTTTTCTGGTGTTCACGAGCCATGGTCACATGCTGCGTTGGGGGCTGGCCCCCTCTCCCCCCGACGATGGTCATTGGAAAACTTAAATAAATGTTCAAACGTATCTATGTTAAGACCTTTGGTGTGGCATGGCAGTAGTTGGTGTTCAGGTTGTGTGGGAGGTCGCGAGGTTGAACCCTGACACCCCCGCCTAGACTTCAAACAAAATTTTTACACCACCGTGGAGGGGGGGGCACGTGGCGGCCCCAGGTTACACCACATGTACTCTCCCCATTGGACCGAATTTCCTTCAATAAGAAATTGTCACATAACCATAAATTCAAGCCAATTGAATGCTGCCACTTGGCAATCACACATTCTCTGGTGGAAAATTGACCAACATTGACCCTACCTAGTTAGCATGCCACATTAGAAGTACGGATTGCTGATTGGGCTCCCTGTCACCATTTTTTTTCCTGTTTGTGCAAATGAAAATAACTCATTTCCAGATGCATATGGAGTCCATTTCACGTGAAGCGAATCACAAAGAATTCAGAACGACGAGTATTATGCAGTCATTCAGGTTTCGTGTCATTATGAGAACTTTGATTTTTGAGCATAAAACTAAGCACCTAATCAGTGCAATGGTAATACAAGAAGTCTGACCCAGATGGGTCCAACATGCAGATGTTCTCTATCTGGATCAAAAAGGGGACTCCAGCGCTTGAGAAAGACTGGTGCCATTTCAATGTGCCAAAACTTTGAGAGGACCTAGTCTGCAAGTTATTTCCTGTGGAATTGAATGAAAAACCAACCTTGGGATAGTGTGACCACCAAAGGAATGGTTTCCATGATATGTCCCCAAATCTATGAGATCCACATCTTCAACCTCCACTAGTACATTTGGCGGAAATTCCAACACTTGGTTCCGACACTTTGTACCAAATGTCGGAAATTTCCCCAATTTTTTTCAACTTTTTCAAATCCCGTCTGAAACTGTCGCTATACCGATGTTTAGAGGCAAGTGTCGCAATACCGACACTTAGAGGCAAGTGTCGGTCTTGTGACGTTTGCAAAATAGCATCGTAATTGCGACGGATTTATGAAGTATGTCGTTATTGCGACGTTTAGAGGATGGTGTCGCTATTGTGACGTTGAGAAGAATGCATCGCTATTGCGAAGTTTGGTGGAAAAGTGTCGCTCTTGCAATGGTTAGTAGCGGAGATTCACTCTTGCGACGGTTAGGCGATATGTCGCCCTTCCGACGGTTGGTGGCGAAGTGTCGCTCTTGTGACGGTTGGTGGCACAGTGTCGCTCTTGCGACGGTTAGGCAATATATCGCTCTTGCGAAGGTGGGTGGAAATGTGTCGCTCTGTTGACGGTTGGTGGCAGAGTGTCGCTCTTACGACGGTTGGATGGAATCCATTCCTATAGTTGTGGTGATTAAATCCCACGCGAAAAGAACAAGTGAAAAAAGGCGTAGAACTGTGAACAAAAGACGCGGAACCAAGAAGTGGAACCTTGATTAGAAAATAGTGGAAGTGGTTTCGAAATTGATAACCAGCAGTATCGCGTGGGTAAGTAGGCTGTAAGCAGATTTCAAAATAAAAACGTGATATGGGCCTACGATGGACATGTGGCCATAAGTGGTTCACGAAAACCATTTATATCACGCGATGTTGGGAAATTAACCCTCATGCAATAAATTAACGTGATATTAGTTTACATTCGTTGAATCACTCAACCCTACGCGATAAGCTGTCCGCCGTTGGATGCGAGTGGCTTGTTAATGGAGGTGGGCCATATGTAATGTGGGTTCCACAGAACGTTTGAATGGTCGAATGTTAAGTCCACATTGGTAGAGTTATAATTTGGGTTTTAATCCAAGAGCGATATATATATATATATGAGTGATATATATATATATATGTGTGTGTGTGTGTGTGTGTGTGTGTGTGTGTGTTAATAGATATGCTATGTCGGATGTGAGGTTTTAAAAGCCGCAATCGTGATTAAATTTGGATTAAACAAATGTCAAGGTTGAACTTAAGTAATGTGGCGAGTGCGAGAACCTAAGGCAACCTTTGTGTTATGATTCGAACTTTTGATCGTGAATTGTCCCATAATTGAAATGTGGACCGGATAGTAATTTATGTTGGCACTGGCATTTAAATTAATGCCGCCGAGGTTCCATGTAATGTTTGTTGATGTACAGTGGTAATTTCATGCGAGTGTAAATTAAAAGAGAAACCTTGGATACAGGATCTATTTGGGCTTTAATAGAAGGGCAGTTATAGGTGTAAATGAGTTATGTTATGGTTTGAACCATATATGTAAGCTCCGCATCGAGAATTGAAATTCTGGGTTGGTTGGTGTTATAACCAGTAAAAGGAGAAAGGGCTTCCGAAGGGAGTATTGAAATTGTCAGCTTTATGTTAAACTGGAATTAGAATATTCATTCAATTTATTATAAAATGGGCTATTGCAAGGGTGTCTGGTGGGATAATCCCACATTCACCAGGTGTATAAGCGATATTGGTGTTTATATACGAGTTGAGGTTTTACATGTTTCAATTACGAGCCCAAGGCTATGCACACTCATACAATCAATTGGGACTCAGCGCATGCGCTCAGCCCCACCCCTCATGACTTGGATTTGGTTGTGGTTTAGCTTGTGGTTCTTCGCCTCGGTCCTGTGGTGATTAGTGTAGGTGCTGAGCCAGGCACTCGACGGAGTAAAAAGCCCACAATTTTATTAAAAATATAAACAATTTGTAAAAAGCCCACAATTTTATTAAAAATATAAACAATTTTATATTAAATATAAAATTGATATACACTTTTTTATTGGGAGTAAAAAGCCCACAATTTTATTAAAAATATAAACAATTTGTAAAAAGCTCACAATTTTGTAAAAAGCCCACAATTTTTGTAAAAAGCCCACAATTTGTAAAAAGCCCACTTTTATTTTCTTTTTGCTTATTGAGCTCCCATTGAGTTCAACACGTCTTGGGTTTTCTACACCATTGAGAGAGATAGTTGCTAAATATAATTATTATTTTCTTTATAGGATAATTTGCATCAATGGTAGAAAACATTAGAGGTGGAAAAAAAATTCAAAAGGGTGAAAGGGGTGATGGTAGAGTTTATTGCCCTTGCAAAAAATGTTGTATGAGAAATAATGTTAGAGTTTTAATAGCAACGGCAACAATGCATTGTAGGAAATATGGGCACATTGATGGTGGATCGAATGACTATCGTCCCATGGTAATTAATTATCTATCTTCATTTTGATTGTATCGTAAAATTTTATATTATTTTAATATTTTTTATATGCGCACTAATGTTTAATTATTAATGTTTGTAATTTTCATAAAGGCACAGTTGCCCCCCAACTTTTTGCAGATGATCAACCAGCTTCCACAACTAAATAGTAGTAGATTAGATGATGTTGCACCAGTACAAGAGAATATTGCAACAAATATTAGTATTGGAAATGATGTTGTACAAGGTGAAGAACATGAAGCGAATGATGAAGGTAATTTTAATGATCCCATGGAGGTAGATCATGATGACAGTAATGAGACAGTTCACATTAATGATGGGACAAATCAAATGCTCCAAGACTTGTATGGTGAGTCATATGATGATGGTGGAGATAGAAGTGATGGTATTTATGATGTACCTCTGATTAAAAGGTCAAGTGAATGAATTTTTGAACACTCAAATGCAACTCTTCTCTCTGCTGCATTGTTGCTGGTGAACTTAAAGGTTATGAATAATTTGTCGAACAGATGTATGACACAACTCCTAAGGTTTGCAATATGTATATATGATCACATATATGTAAATGTTGATTATTTTCCCTTTTTTTAGTTTTAATAAATGTGTAAAATAATAATTCAATATATATATATATATATATATATGATTAATAGTCTTTACATTAACTAGTTTTTTTTTTATGCTGTAGATTGTTGGGTGAATATTTGTTACCATCGCCAAATACTTTACCTCGAACATATCGAGATCTACGTGCTATTATGAAACACTTTGGAATGGAATATAACACTATAGATGCATGTCCTAAAGATCATATTATATATTACGGAGAACATGCATTGAAAATAGAATGTCCGAAATGTGGTACCAGTAGATATCGAACAGATCAACTAACCAAAAAGGTGCCTCAAAAGGTTCTTCGTCATATTCCCATAATTCCACGTTTGCAGCGAATGTTCAGGTGTAACAACATAGCACAATTTATGGATTACCATTCAAAGAATAGAAGTGGAGATGGTGTTCTTCGAATGCCTGCAGATGGTTCTGCATTTAGAGAAATCGAGGAAAAATATGTAGATTTAAAAAATGAACCTCGTAATGTCAGGCTTTCATTGGTAGCTGATGGTGTTAATCCATTCAGAGAGCTTAGATCTACTTACTCAGTGTGGCCTATTTTCGTTATCAACAATAACATTCCTCCTTGGATGTCAATAAAGAGGGAGCACATAATGTTGACTATGATTATTCCAGGTATTTGATACATTATTTTTTTGAATGTAACATTTTCATTTCTCTCGTTGTTTGCATAAATATATATTTTATTTACTTACTTACTTATATATACATATATCATGGTAGTAATTATTATGTACCATAATTTTGAACAATTAGGTAAGTACTAGGTCAAAGATATGAATGTATATATTGAGCCTCTTATCGATGAGCTAATACAGTTATGGCATGGCATCACTATGTATGACATCACTAAAACAATCAAGCAGAAGAGATTTCAATGTCGTGGAATGCTTGTATGGACAATTCATGATGCCCCAGGACTAACACATGTTTGTGGTATGTAATATTTCATTGCACTTTAATATAATACATAATTATCTAAATTAGATACACCATATTGCATGTTTTAAAAATGATCTCATAGTATAATTGTTATTGATCCATCTATTGCAAGTCTTCAAACAAAGGGTAGATTTGCATGTCCAGTTTGTGGCCCTAAGATGAAGTATCATCATTCACCAGACTTAAGAAAGATGGTGTTTGATGAGTTTAGGCACTTCCTCTCTAGGAACCATAAGTATCGTACTACTGAAAAACATCTTTTCAATGATAAAGAAGAAACTGGATTAAAACCACGAAGAATGACACCTCAGTTGTGGATGTTGGAATATAACATAATTAATAATCGTCAAGCAGCTGATACATAATTTGTGTCTATATATATATATATATATATATATATATATTATTTGTTTATGTAATGTTTGGAATTTTTGTTTTAACTAATGAATTTATTTTATTGTATTTTATAATTAATATTGTTCTTATTTATTTTATTCTTTGATATCAAGGTCATCGTCGCTGTGAAGGTACTAATATTGTACTTCCACCTGGAATGAAATGTTATCCTTCTCAATTCGCGAGGTTTCCCTACTATGAGGACCTAAAAATAGCTCATTTGTTTGATACAATGCATGTCGGGAAGAATGTGATAGAAATGTTATGGCGAAACATAGATGGTGCACATGATAGAGATAAAATTGACAAAATTTGTGCTGACATTGAGAAATCGAATCATGTAATGAAAAGTGTGATCGAAAGATCAAATAACAATGGAGGTCGAAATTATAATAATATTCCATGGTTATTAATAGAACAACAAAGCAATGATGTAAAAGAGGTCGTTAGAAGAATTCAATTTCCAACAGGTTTTTCTTCAAACATAAATAATATCTTAACGAAGAAAGGTGACTTCAGTGGGGTGAAAACATATGATTGGCATACCTTTGTTAAGGTAATTTTTTTGGTATACATTTTTGTATGTTATTGCTTGAATACATATTTTAAATTTTCCTTTTTTCTGTTTAATTTGGAAACCAATAACGATTCTTTTTTTATTGTTATAGTATGTTCTACCTGTATCTCTCCCAAACAACTTCAACAACAATGTCAAACAAGTTATATATGGTCTTAGTAAATACATGAGGTAAGTAGTTTTGATTTATACGCAAAATCTAATTGCTACAATTTCTTTTCGTACCTAATGAAATGATGTATTAATTTACTTGTAATGAAATATATATTATGTTTCATTGAAATAACCTTGCATACTGATTTGCAGATGGTTGTCATTGAAAGAAATCCATCAAGATGAAATAAAGTATTGGAAGAGAGAAATTCCTCGGCTAATGTGTGAAATGAAAAAGTATCTACCTCCAACATTTTTCAATGCACAAGAACACTACTTGATACACCAATTTGAGGAGATTGAAGTGGACCAGTACACACAAGGTCAATGTGGATGGTCGAGAGGCACCTGAAATCCTTGAAGGCTTTGGTTAGACAAAGAGCACGACCTGAGGGTTATGTGGTGGAGGGATATGTGGTATATCAATACATGGTGTATATTAGTCATTATCTTCCTATATTAGCTGCGCCAACTATGAAGGCAGTGGATTGCATTTGGGATGTGAACTCCATCAAAAAATTTTAAGTGGAGCACCTATTGGGGAAAGGTAGAATGAAGAAAGTGAGAGGTAAGAGATTTATTATGTATAATACATATAATGTTTCATTTTTTTACATCATGTATATGATCATTATATTCATTTAGGTCTTATTATTTCATAGTTTATTAAGTTATATAATTTACCATGGTTATAAGTAATATTTATTAATATTGGTGAGTTATTTTTTTTTTATTCAGGTGCTCAAAATTATGAGGCACTACTTTTATACATTTCAAACAATCTTGAGTGGATGAGTGAATGGATTGAAACATGTAAAGCACGTAATGATGGTAGGTTATCATGGCAACTACTGTCTGAATTGATTAAAGAAGCGTATCGTAGTGGAGATGGACATGTTACGGACATGGAAATCGATTTAGCATATGGTTTGAAAGATAGAAAGGTAAGCAATTAATTCACCTATTTTATTCATTACTTATTTTATACTAAATTTATAATGTGACAACAAGTTTTATTTTTCAGATAATTTTCATGCCGTGTAAATTATATGATTAATTATTAGTTGAGAATGCATCTTTTTCATGTTTGGCATATTGCAGTTGAAACACCACAAGGCTATGTGGTGCAATGGTCGTAAATTTCGCGTTAAATAGTTGGATGATAATAGGAAAACTTATGATAGTGGGATAACTGCAGTATTCCAGGTCACTAATGTTTCCTCCAGGAGTGACAGACATCCTCGAGAATCTGAAAATAGATATTATGGGTTTTTAGATGATATAGTTGAGTGTGACTTTAATTCCTTCAAAATAGTTTTGTTCAATGTCAAATGGTATAGGCTATGAATGAATGTACGTGATGGTGATAGAAAACTTATTCAACATGACAATGGATTTCCAATGGTTAAAACATCACAGTTTGAAGCAAGAAAAGATCACTATGTTTTTCCAAGCCAATGCAAACAAGTCTTTTACTCAGAGGTTCCAGGTGAGAATGAATGGTCATTTGCTATTAGATATGATCCAAGAGGAAGGCCAGTAGAGTATACTGTAGAGGAAGAAGATGATATTGATCAAGAAGAAGATGATGCAGTGGCAGATGAGCAGGAAGATGCATTGACAGACGAAGAAGATATATTAGAAGATGAACCAGGCATAGGAGATGAGGCAACAATTATTGATGATGATGTTGATGAGGATATTATTGAAAATGACATAATTGATGATGATGATGACATGGTCGATCATTTCAACACTGTTTCTGAATCAGATGTTGATATAGATGTCAATCAGTTGGATGAAGATCAAGAAGATACAAAAGAAGAATATTGATACAGATGTTATGTTCGAGTATGAGCTGGTATGTTATAACTTTATATTTTAATATGTAGGAATTATTGTCTTTAAATAATTTACTAATTATGTTGGTTTGTTGCATGTTGTTTATTATTTCAAACCAATAAATAATGGCCTTACTATTGTACAAGATAAACTAAAATTATATGCCATTTTTAAATCAAACCTAAGTTGGCATTTGAAAAGTTTTTATACCTATTTATATGGTGGAGCTTACTGCCATAAACTATGGTTTTAATAGGAATTTCAAACGAATTACAAAGGTTTCAGATTAATCATGGCGGGCCTTTCAAAATTTTACATTAATCACTATAGCTACCCTGCATGTAATCAGTACTACAGCTCCTTGCCTTTTCTAATCGACTCAAACCCTACTAGATATACGCCTTTGTAGATCAGTACTGCAGCTCCTTGCATTTTATAATCAACTCAAACCCTACTGGATATACGCCTCCTACTACAAAGAACTGCTTGTCGTGCAAGAAACTCCAGAAAGAAGGCCCTTGCTGCAAAGAATCGCTCTTCATGCAAGAAACTCCAGAAAGTAGGCCCTTGCTGCAAAGAACCGCCCGTTGCGCAAGAAACTCCAGAAAGCAGGCCGTTCCTCCATTAGTAGGAAAAATGGTATGGCCAAACATAATTTTGCTAGATTTTGAAAAGTGATTTTACCATTTAGAATGCCTAGGATTTGAAACAGAGCAATAAATTGGGCTGCTTGTTTTCCTTGAATAGGGCATGCCTGTAGATTTAGTTTTTTTTTTAAATAAAAGTCAATGTAAGACATAAAAAATCCCCCAAACCTCAGTCTCCAGCATGCTTTCCATAAAATTTTGCAGTTGATTTCCATCATCACAATTTGGTCTTTACAAGAGGAAAAATTGATCACCATTTCCTACCATTTTACTTCAAACAATATTAAGCACATGCAGTCATCAGCCGAATTTGATAGATCCATCCGACTTTGATAATACATCACAACTCACTCGAATTGCATCTTCATTTTCAACCACATGACAATCAATAAACTCACCCCCATAGCTTTCCAGGGCTATCATGCACAATTGACTCAATCCCATATTTGGCATAGTTGTAAAAGATGAGGGAATAGTTTCCCTGTACCATGGAAAATTAACATCCCAGAGGCTTGATGTTCCTGCAGCCAGTACTTCAGAAATTGCGTTTTTTTCCATGGCCATGTTTTCAGGGTTGGTCTCTTTATTTTCCTTGCCATTGCCGAGAAAAATCTCTGAAAAGCTTTGTACTAGTGCAGGGTGAAAATTAAACCCACATATGTTCATATTATAGTCACACATGAACATACTATTGTAATAATCAGGTGCTTGTAATTGGAAAGCATCAAGAAATATAATTTGTGATAATTTATCAGCACAATCTCCACCCCAAACATTGGCACAATTTCCACGTGGCATGGATGATACATCTCCCTTGACAGGAGTTATACATTCAACATAAGGGCCAGATAAGTTAGCCATGTGGATATAATTATAGCTAATGCTAAACCTCAATCTCTAGCATGCTTAAAACTAGGATTAGATCAAAATCTAGCTACAAATATCATTGAATGTAGACAAGTATGCGAGAGAATTTCTATTTTTATTTTAAGCTGGTGAATCCATCTTCGTGCTTTTTAGGTAGCATCCACTTTCTCATTATATCTTGGGAGTTCTGCAAGAGACACCTAGTCACACTGGGGCCAAAACCAAATCAACTTTTCTTGCTGATTAGCCTCCAATATGTTCACTTTTACCTGGAGAGATTTAACATATCTAATAGTCTTATTAAGGACAATAGCAGTGTCCATGTAATCTTCACCAGAGATTATATTTCTCAGAAGTTGGACCATTCCTTTAATTCTCTCTTTTTTGGATTTCTTGGCAGAAGGAGATTTCCCTGAAAGAGATTTACGTGACTGTCTGCATCTAAGTGCGCTATTCTTTGTACTTCCCTCAGTCAGCATGCTAACAACACTCAATGCACAAATATTCTTGTTGTTGCATTCATTCTCATTGGAATTTTTGCAATTATTGGTTTGGATGTCCACTTCCTGGGTTGAAGTGACCAGAAGGAAGCTATCAAACAAAAAAACTGGATCCTTTTGACAAGAAAATGCTACAAAAAAACCCACAGACAATGACTGTAGCTGTCATATCGACTTACAAATAGTAGTCAGCCCATTCCTATCCATTTTATATTGAATCAGCTGATTCAATTACAACCAACGAAGTTACAATACAAGTCTATAATGCCAAGTTCTAGGATAGTTGGACCCTTTTCTTGAAGCAAGAGTTATTCAAATTAAGAAAAGAGGAGGGTTTCAAGGTTTCAAGAGTTTAGTTCTTGACTCTAGCTGAAAACATGGAATGAAGGGAAACCAATGAGCCTTGTTATATTCGACCTATGGAGGAGAAGCCCTAAACAAGCTAGTCAGGTGATGTAGCGCTTAGCCCCACACACACTATTTTTTAGCTTCGATCACCTTTGTATTTTTCCAGAGTATCCTGGGCAGGGAAACCTTGCCACTTTATAACACTTTTATATTTTACAATTTCTTTAATAGCAGTCTCCCAATCATTCACTGCTTTCTTGAATGCCACAAAAAAGTTGTCCATATCCAAATTGAGGATCACTAACATTTATTCATGGCCATTTACACTCTCACTTCTACACTTCCTCCTCCACCTCATTATAGATCATGACATCTATGTTACTAAAAATTTTGTTGATTAATTGATATTGTTGTGAAGCAGTCAACACAAATCATTTGATTTAACTCTCAATTTTTCTACAACAACATATTCTAAGAGGCACGGGTTTTCCAAGATCCAAACAACTACATCATTCATCCAAATACAGAGTTAAATACAGAGTTTTAATCACCTATAGTCATATAAGGGACCAATTGTATCCGAAATGAAGCACATGAGAATGATGGTTGATTAATATAGGGTCATATACAGAGTTTTCTTCATATAAGGTCTTGGTTTTTCCTCCTTCCCAATCTGCATGTGTTTTATGTTGTGGCTCTAATGTATCAAAATTTATATAGAGGTTGACATCCACTAGGTGTTCCAAGAGGATTTTTTACTACATCAAGCTCAAACCTCTATCTCATTTATTTCTTGAAGCTCAAATGTTGTGTGAACCTTAGGCATCATTGCACACTAAAGAAGCCCCGAGCAAAGGTAATTAATAGATACCAAATAATTATCTCTACATGGAGTTACAACACATGAGAACAAAAAACATATTAAGATAGGTCTAATGGGAAAATAATGTTAAACAAGAAGAGAGGCAGGTCTTAGCGTGAATAATGGAGTTATTAGAACCACCAAAGATTTTATATCGTGTCATATAAAGGTGTAACTCCAAACTTGGATCATATTCCATTAACATGAATCCATATTTAATATGGTAATATGACTCTTGATTTCATATTTCAAGAGGTTAATTATGAAGCTGATTTGTTTTGATAATTAATATACCTTTTGAGATTTTAAAATTTTACTACAAATAACCCAGTATAGTCTCATTGTCAACTCGTCTCTTGTTTGGGTGCCTTAATGTGCAATGACATGTTTCTAGGACTTTATTCAATGCAAGGCATATTTGAAACTCTAACTCTTTCTTCGGGTGTCTTATTAGAAATTATTTCAGTTTTCATTTTGTGTTTACAAGTTAGATATTGTTTTCAAGTTTTTACATTTATAATTTTATTGCAATGTGGCAGATTGATCAGGGCAGTACAGGAACAACCCCGAGATGGGATGATCGCGGAAAGGGGCCAGCGGAAGAACATGTAAAGTGCCAACATTGCTCTATCTTCAGGTATTTTAGTTATTTACATAATTGAAATAATATTAATTTTGTTCAAATATGCAGACACCTAGCCATGGTACGCCTGATGATTCCCTCTATGAGGAAGATATTTCTTCATCCCTATCTCCATTTCTCTTGCTGCGAAAAAAGGCACGAAAAGCAAGGTTAGAATTTGATACTTTGATAGACGCGCCTCAAACACCTAAAACAGAAGAGAGGATAAAACAACTTATGACCCAGCTAGAAACATATTAGGTAATAATAAAAAATCAAAAGGATATTTTTTTTGTTCTGCATGAGATGAATTGTGATAGTTTGATTTTTAATTTATACATTGAATAAACTAACAAAAATTTCTTTTGTATGTAGCGTTATCTGACACTTGTTGAACCCGGTGTTGGTGGTAGTGGGAAACAAGGGCAAGAGATTGCCAAACAACCCTCTCATACACCTTCTACTCCTTTAGGTGCCAGCCAAGAAACACACCCTGCCCAAGCAGACACCCAACCAACCGCTGAACGTGTTGGCAGTGATGAGGCTGATATGGCCAACTTCATTATTGCGTTTCCTGGAGCTACACGTGTCAGCTCCACGGGGACCATTAATGGCACGTTGTTGGTGAACGATGAAGGTGTCCCTATAAAGCACGTACAACTCCCAGGTAAGTTTTAATATTTTAACTATTTCATGTACTCTATCTAAAACATATTTTATCATGATTTTTATTTTTAAATTAATGATAATATATTTTTCTCTCTTTTTTTTTGTGTGTGTAGGAAGCAATGAGTTCTACAGGTTTTTGGAGAGCCATGCGTTGGTAATTTTTGGCCCAACCATACGCACAAGGTGGAATTCCTAGAATTCCAACCTAAAAAAAGAACTTCTAGATTATCTAGAAGCCCTTTTTGGGGTGGGCACATTTGATAGAACAACGGTGGCTCAGGTAGCTGGAAAATATTTGAAATATAATAGGGACACCTATAGGACGCAATTGCAATTTAACCCTAGATACGAGCGTACTCTCACAGTTACAGAGAGTGAGTGGAGAGAACTCATCCATGATGGAAAAGAGAAAAGGGCAAAGAAAGAAGGAAAAATGCCAACTGGACCCGCAAAGTAAATTACAACTTTAATTCAATAGCTTTAATTTTCTCTATGTTTAAAATAAAAGTGTGCTATGCCATATCTGACTTCAATATTTTGATGATAGGTTGTCTAACACCTCGAAGGCAACCAAAGCTAGGATTGAAAAAAAGGGCCATCACAAGCTAGGCCAGCGCTGCTACTTGAAATTAGCCGCAAGAATTGTAAGTAGCTAAACATCTTATAATTAATTGTATCGCCTTCCAACGTTTTTGTAATGTTATAAAATAACATTAAAAATACACAATCATATGTAATGTAGGGTGATGACTTCGAAACAGAAACTATAGAGGAAGATAAAAATATCGCTTTCCATTTCGGCTATCAAGACGTAGTTGAACGTTGCAGAAGCTTGGGGTAGGTCCCAAGATCCAGAATGCCTGATAAGGTAAAACGTTAACCTTTCAATATGTTTGTTTTCGTCCATAAATTTAATGTATAACAATTTTTTTTAAATCAGGTGAGCAGCACTGCCGATGAGACAAATAACCCAGTTGTAGAGCCAAATGTAGATGTTCCTCACGTGCAACCTGATCATTATAGTGGGGACCAGGCTGACAATGATACTATCAGTGAGGGCTGTGATGGTAATTAATTTCCACTTATAATTTTTTCTAATTATACCTTGATGGTTGTCCTTATAACGTTTTTTTGTTTAAATGACAGAGAATGTTTCCCTTGAGGATCTTACCACCAGAGAGGAAGACATGGCAACAATTCCAATGGTGACAACTGGTGCACTAGGTAAATAATCTCATTGCAATTTTTTTTATTAATATTACCGAACTAGTTCAATGATATTTAAAAACTGACAATTAAAATTTAATATTATCTATTTTTTTAGGCGATGCCCCGTCACTGGATGAGACCAGACATCGTGACTACGCAACTAGGTCAGCAATGCGGGTCGAAAGGCACGAAACAGGAGCAGAGCATGATGATATTGATGATGTAATTAGGAGCTTTAAAAATAGGAAGAAGAAAAAGAAAATTCGATAATGTAAAATATTGTATTATTATAAGACAAACGTTACCATACTTGAACGTTTTTTGCGTTATATAAAAAACTCATTTATCATACTATTTTTATGTCAAGCATTAATTGCAATGTTTCCTTGCGTACTTTTTGTTGAATTGTTTTTTTATTAGTTATTGAATTTTTTTTTTTATGCTCATGAAAGTAAAAAATGAAATATAGATTGGGTATTGGGGAATTGAGAGTGATGTGAGGGGGGGGGGGCGAGGGGCCATAAGAGCTTCCACCTTCACGTGGTTGGCCCTGTTTAGTAGAGAATAATTTATTGGAGCAATTTAATCTTGGAGAAAACCTCCCTCGATCCAGTGTAGCAACAAAAAAGTCACTGTTGACTTAGTTGCTACTCTTTCAGATCGTGGGAGGCTTGTTCCAAGTTCATGCGACTCCAATAAATTGTTCTTGAAACGAAGAGGAGCTTATTCAGGTATGTTTTGACATTTTCAACATATGTTCTAACATTATCATAAGAATGCATCTTAGAGTAAAAATACTACATCAATTACTTGTATTTATTGTATAGATAATGATGGATTTTGATTGACTTGGCAGTGCAGGTACAAATCCTCTTGCATCATGAGCAATACAAATTGTCAACTAGGGTCATGTCCAGGATATTTTTGCTTGTACGCTTGACCAGGTTCGTAATGTCACATTTTGTAAGTTCCTTTACAGTTCATAATTCAATATTAAGCTTGTTCATGATTATTATCTAGGTTTTTTGTATGTGTTTTTTCATCTATTTGATTGTAAGAAATTCTGCATGTTTCCTGTTGTTCACTATGATTTCTCCATTTACCACTCCCAGGATGAATCCGAATTTATTGTTACATAGGTTACTTTATTATTACTATGATTTCTCCATTTACAATTTCATAGGTGACATCATGTAAAGTTGTTAATCTCAGGTTGGTGATGAGCTTTAGTTCTCCAGATTTGGGGCTTTTCTAATATTTTATCCCTCATGTCATTCCTGCATCACCTCGTTGTTTGAGCATGCTAATTTTCTACCACTTGTACCAATTGGCACATGTCAATATCTGAGTGGTGCCACATTTCACCTATTTTCGGCCCACTTGACCACCTGAAATACTCAAATCCACACACCATGTGTCTTTATCATGGAGTGCCACATGTCCTAGATATTTTAGATGCTAACATCATGCTTCTAATGTGTTATGTCAACCAATCATAGTGGTCCATGTGACCTTGTGCCATGTCACCAGTCTGGAAGAGAGATTTGAGCCTTTTATTTTCATGATTTTTCTATTATAATTTTTTTCTTCAGGACGGGAAATCCCTTTTGCAATAGATGGGGATTTTCCCATTTCCCTGGAGTCATCTCCTAGGACACCCTTCAAGCCATCATCCAAGAGGAAATCTGCAAGTCTTTGTTGTTGCCCTCTTTCCCTTGAATTATGCGCTTCTAGAAGACCAGTTAGGGCACTCTTCTAGCACTTATTCCATTGCTTCATCATTGTATCAACTTCTCCCACAGGATGCTTCTATTTTTTGTCCACTTAAAGGAAGAAAACACTAACCTAGGGTGAGGTTTCTCCTCAACTATCCCTATCGCACTTATGGACCAACCAGCAATATGAACGTTTCCCTTACTTATGGAGACACCCCCTATGATACTGCACATTTAATTCCAGGAGCTACTTGCTAAGGAACACTCCTACACTATGCCTAACGACCCTCTAAACAATCCCTCTAACTATTGTTGTATAATCCCTTGTGTAATCCCCTCTCCTTCCTCGACACATTTGGATAGAGGGCATCTATTCAGAGTCAGTTAATTTGATTTGAACCCATGATCAATGCACTGCTGTTTGCCATAAAATTGCATTGTCCTGACAGGTCTATGTGAGATGGCCTGTCAACGTGCCTTTATTTCTCATCTTGCAGGTCCAAGCCAGGAATTGAGTCCAATTTTTCTTCCTTTATTTCTCATCTATTCATTTTTACTACTGTTTATATGTACCAAAAGTTCCATTGCCATTGAAGGTAGGTGTTACTGAAAATTTTAGGTGAAATTTCTTTAAATTTCTCAATTTTTTGCCCTGAAATTTGAACTCTTGAGCATGCATTTCATCCTTGCCTCAGCTCTGTCTGGCAGAGAAGACTAAAAATGTAATGGCAGACATGTTTGTTCAAGTGAAGCCTGGCCATATAGAACTACCACCTTTATGGACTCTGCAAGAGGATTGCCTTTTTTTTTGGTTGCAATTAAAGTTGCATTTTGTTCATCAAGAAATACAAACTCTTATCAAATTGCAAGGTGTAATTCCAATATAACTAAGATGGGGCAGACAACATGCCATGAACATCCAATTAAAAAGTGCTTGTTAGGGTTTAAGTAGCTTACAGTTCTTGTTCCTGACATTAGTTTTTGAAATATCAATTTGCTAAACTATTTTAACCCAATTTTCTCTTGATTTTATGGAAATTGAATGTTTGGATCTAGAAAATTTAATCTCTATTATTTTGGCTTCTCTTAGTATGAATACAATTTTAATATGTAAAACCCATTACAATAAGTAATCAAGTGTTCACTGGAGAAGCAATACCCAGTTTCAATACTCATGCTCTCCTCCTTAGTATGGTAGTTCACTCAAGTCCTCCGCCTCCTGCATACATCCTGACCTCTGAATCAATTAATTGCGAGACTATCATGCTGGGATACACCATGTTCAATCTCTTTGCTAGAAGAGCGGACAAATTCATCTCCATATGGGCAGAGAGGAAGAAATTGCAGGTTTAAGGTTTAGTCATTGCAAATGGAATCACCGCACTTTTGACTATTTTTCAATCCTCCCAAATGCTATTGAGGAAGGAAAAGTAAGTATATTGTTGATCCATGGACACCTGTTAAGCCTTTCAGATAGTTGGAAGAAACCTACTATTTGAGAGGTTGAAGGTATACCTCTCCTATGCTTAGCGATCTCTATAATTATGACCCTATATGAGATTAAAATGATCATCTCTGGGGTCTATTATATACATTAACATAGTAGTCAAGCAAGGGTGTTGACTGCCTCACATTCTTTGGAATTCATATTTATGGCTGAGAGTTTATCTTTTCAAAATCCATGGGTGGTAAAGGTGGAGGCCCTCTATGGGATCTCCATTTCACTATTTTTTGACAACACTGTCCTTCTATTTCACGAATCCAAAAACAAAAGTACATTTTGAGCTCATTCTGGGATGAACATGGTCTTCAAGTCCACCTTGCAAACACAAAAGCATGTAAGTAATCTCTCCTTCTTTTCAAGGATAGCAGGTAGAAATGGTGACATCCTAGTCTTTCCTTTGAATGCTATTATTTGGTTCATCTTTTAACTTGTTTTCGACATTTGTATCAATGTTGAACAGAGGATTGCAACATTAAAAACCTTGGAGAGATGATGTTTCCAACTTCAGTTTTAGGATATTCAGGCTAAGTTCTAGTTTCTTGAAGTCTTTTCATAATACTTTGTTACACATGAATTTCATTTTCTTCTTGCAGAATTTCTAGAAATGAATGGATATCTTGTGGACTGTTGTAAACAAATTTAGTTCTATTACCCCTCTGAAGAGAATTTAATGTTTGTCATTATTGGAGGACAGAGATATACCATAAGAGCTCGGTTATGTGTTGTAGCTTTTTATTAAGACTTGAATCAGTTAAACCCTTGGACCTACTGCAACCCTATATTGAGGCTTGGTTCTATTGAAGCCACCATACTTTGGACCTCTTCATTGTAGTCTCAGGCCAGGGATATAGCTACAAGATTTTGACATATTTTATGCAGTGAACATCTATTAAAATCTCAGATTATCTCCTATTTACTGATGCTTGGACATAACTTTCGAATTAGCTAAGTCACCTATTTAATTAAAACTAGCACATTTGGCAGAATTTTTTTTTAAAATATTTTTAACCAAGATTGAATGTTATGTACTACATATAGAAATCTGGAGGGGAATGGAGCATTCAGGTTGTACAATGTATTACTTCAGTCTTATGATTTATCAATGTTCTGTTGGAAACTAAGTTGATTGCTGCTAGAGTTCTGTTGCATGATCCTGTTGTAAATTAAGCATGCATTTCATCCCATTTGGTTATTTTGTCATTTCTGAATCCTGAACTCATCAACCCTTTTTGTCAAACTGATAAACCCTACATAAAAAACTGATAACCCTTTCCTCATAAAAAATTGATAACCCTTTCCTCATTGTATTGTTTGTATAATTCTGAATCGTTAAATTTTGATCTTCAAGTCTATTTGTTACAATAGCTAGCATTCATACATTAAGAATTACTTACACAGGTAAGAATTACTTAGCTATAATTACTTACACAGGTTTGATCAAAGTGGGTGCACCTCAGTGTTTCTATTTTCATGTGTACTATGTGTTATCACCCTAGTAATTCTCAGGTTGTGGGATGAGAATTTTTGTAGTTAAGAAAACCAGGGGTAACCAAGAACCGCTTTGAGAATTCAGGATCTAGCTTTCCTGAGTTCCGGAGAGGGATCTCCCCCAAAGATTTAACTTTGTTTTATAATTGGGTTTTAGGCTAGCTATGAGTGAACAATGAGATTTGTTTTGAAAGTGTGGTGGGAATAAAAAGTGTTTCAAGGTAAACCAGAGGGATCTACCAGAACATTGGGCTATGGATTTAACTTTCTAGGCAAGCAGAGCTAATCCTGTCTAAATTCTCCTAGTGGATCATTAAAGATAGAAACACATTAAAATTAATGTATGGAAACTTTTGAAAGAAAAACAATGAACACAGGAAAAGGACTAGACTTATCTTGTCAGCACAAGAATCCTTAGTTATGATGTCTTTAATCTCGATTCCAGTCTACTGCTTCGCTAATTGACTCACACCAACTTCAATATATCCAGCAAAATGACTATAGTAGTCTTGAGAAATTTTATTCCACCCTAAATACTTCGAATGATGAAGTATTTATACAAATAAATTGTTTACAAAATATCTCAAAGTTTGAGATAATGTTTCAAGAAAAAATAGGAAATGTAACATAAGAAGAGGGACAACAACAAAACAGTTTGCAAGCTGTTCTCTTTTACAAGAAAATATAGAACATATTATTCTAATTAAAAATATTTCATGATGTGCTATGAGCATTGCTGGCATTGAGTGCATTATCTCGTGGAAGATAGCTTGTAGATAACTCTTTCTTTTCACTTTCAACCTTGATAATCTTTATCATCTGATTTTCACTTGTTTTACTGTTGTAATCGAAAAATAACCAGCAGTAACATTCTTTTTTACTGATACTCCTTGACAATCTAATACACTTTGACCCTGAATTTTTACCCTAAGGTAACAGTAAAATATGATTTCTTCATGTTGTTTTCCCGCTCTTTTACCTGTCAAATTCACATCAGATCTATGAATTCTTTCCATTGTTGGGCTGTAGGGATATTTATATTCTTCAGTTTTCTGTAGCTTTCATCAGCCTCTGTGTATTTAGCAAATTTTGGCTTTACTATGAACATATGTTTAATTTCATTCTCCAAAAAGAACAAATTCTCAAAATATTGAAGTAACACTTTTCCACTTGGATATCCTTGTGGCAAAGGATTTTTAGCCTGCTCCTTAGCACGGGCTCTAATATTCTGGTCGTAGTCCTTCTGTGGCATTAATTTTTCATTCAGTGCATGAATATCTGGAAGTCCTGCTTCTATCAACAAGTCATACTTGGTTTTGAATTTACTGATTGATATGTTCATATTATCACATTTTTCTTCCAGATTGTTCATAATATTTCTCTTTATTAGGACCTTTCTGATTTCAAGGATAGATTTTTTCCTGTCAGGAATCTTCATTTCTTCTAGTTCTTCCCTATTTTTACTATTCAAAAATGATATGAGTTGAATTGCTTGTGGTAGTTTGTTGCCAAGTTCCTACTTTGTTTTATCAATTTCTGCTAAGGCAGCTTGTAGCAGATCTTTTTGTTCATATATTATTTGAATAGAAGGCCATTGTGAGTGAATACCTTCAGTGATTCTTGTCCACAAATGAATTTTTATGTAGGCAACCTGTTCAGTAAGATTTTCCTGCTGTTGAAGAATTTTCACCTGTTCCTGTAATCTGTCAGCCCTCTGTTCATGTCCTTTGGAAGTGATTAAGGCATCTCTTTTAGATGTTTCCAGATCTTTGATGGTGCCTTTTAAACTGAGTATTTCTTGATCTTTTATAGACATATCTTCCATGGTCTTGATTATTGCAGTTGTTTCTCCTACTGTGTTTATCTGTGATGTTGATGAGGAAGTGGCAGAGATATCTTTAGAAGTAACTGACACTGCAGTTGCCAATACTCCTTGCGGTGCCAAATGTTCTGCCAATGTTGATGGAACAACTATACTTATAGTTGGGATAACTGTAGGAATGCAAACCTGCTGGGCTTTCTTCAGATTCTCATTTTCTTGCATGAAAGCTTCTATTTGGATTTCCATTTCCTTTATTTGAGTTGTCATCTTTAGAACAAGCTGTTTCAGTTCATCATTTTCTCTCTTTTGTTGAAGGATTTATTTTGCCTGTGGATTCTCACTTTGAGGCAATTTCCGTTGTTTCCTGAGAGCTACTATGTCTTCATTTTTCTGTTTGATTATGGATTTTCCCCCTTCAATATTTGCTGGATTAGCTCCTGCTTCAATTACTATATATTCCAATGTTTTGATTCATAAGCTATTGGCATACAATGAAGCTTTATCCAATTTCATTTGATTTTGAAGGTTTATTAGTGTTTTCTCAAGCCTAATAGAATTCATAGTCTTGTTGACTATTTTGGAATATATCATCTCAGTATTACTTCTATGGAATTCTATTTGGTCCAATTCATGGACAGCATCTGCATCAACTTCCAGGTCTGTCTTTGAGTAATCTGCAATTGTTTTTGGATCAGCCACTGTGGGCTTCAGAAATGACATTACCAATTTGTTTGAAGAGTAATCAAAAGTTGAGAGGAGCCTATCTTTATTCCCAGGGTTTTCTTTAAGGAACTTGGAATATACTTAACTTTTAATTTCTTCATTCTTTTCTCTGATTTGTCTGAACCTGATTTGAATATCTGACTCTGTGCTGTCAGGTTCTTTGGAAGAAGAAGGCATATCCACATTTGTTTGTTTATCAACCATGATAGTGTCTTTCTGCTGTGCTTCAAGTTGGACATTGTGAAGCTCCTTGAGTGTTTCAATTACTATCTTTGTTGTCTCATCATCAGTTTCATGACCATTGTTATCTTCAACATTAATAGCTTTATCCCTTTTTTCATCGGTCAATTTAATTTTCTTACTGTAGGGAATTCTGAATCTTTTGTCTAGAATAGTTTCTGCTGTGAAACTGTTTTCCTCCCTACTTCTTTTGTGAAAAATTTCAGCTTCTTTGTTGACTGTAACAACCTGTGCTTGATTCACCTGTTTATCCTTTCCACTGTTTCCCTGCATGCCCTGTGAGTCATCATCAAACAAAGTATTTGGTTCCCACTCAATTTTATTGGCATATTTTTCAATTTGAGGCTTGGGATCATGCAAGAAAGCAGACAACTTGCATTTCAATATGATTTGGCTTTAAATACCCCGAGGATCATAATTCCACATAAAGCTATCTGGGAATTTGCATTCTTTTAACTTGATATTAATCTCATTTGTTGCTTCTTTGTTGTTCACAATGAATGGCCCAACTTGAGTTTAAACCGAGTCTTTTTCCTGGAGGTCAAAAATTTGGCTTCATCTGCATTCAAAAGTTGCCTCAAATATTCTAGAGCAAAAATCCTTGTAGTCACAAATCTAGGCAATTTATATGGAGCCAAGAGTGCACCATATATTCTGATATCTGTGTAGTTCTTGTATAAGTACCAATCCCCTGTTTTACAACTTTAAGATAGCTGTAAGATTCTCTTTGTTTCTTCATTAATTCTAGGGGTCTATTCCTTATTCAATAAATTCATGGCAGGTACTATAAGCAAGTCATTGAAGTCTACATAGTTGTATTCTCTGTTCCATTTCCTCAAAATTGATGACCAAAACACAACTGAAAGTACATTCCCTTCTGGATCTAGCTTCTGAAACTCGATAGGAGACTTGTCTGCTTGATAATAAAAAAAGAGATGAAGTAGATATGAAGTATATCTAAAGACTCCTTCTTCTGGTAATCTGGACAATTGATAGTGCATGTTTTCTTCTATAAACTTGGAAAAGTTGTATACAATGGATGGAGGCTGGCTAGGACTCAAAGTAGATAGAAAACCTAAGACAATAACATCAGTGAACTCATCACTGTTATATCCCAGTATAAATGACATCATGGAGACAATCTGCCTTGTTTCACTTGGAAAATCAAATGTATCAAATGGAGGATTGAGCTTAGGGATATAAATCCGTATGGGGCAAAAAGTCTGGAAGATTTTGAACTTGGAATCAAAATCTAGGTCTAGGTAAAGCTGAGTTAAATCCTTTATTGAAAATGAAGCAGCATTGGGGTGATGGTTTAGTTGCAGCATAGAGTTTATGGATTCTACATTGATATAAAGTATGACCTCCCTATCTTTATTGACAATGCACCTCTGGTCGGGAAGATAATATGACTGACACAATTTGACAAAATCAAGGGCTGAATGAGTAAGAGGGACAATTTATTTTGGCAGATTGGAATCCCAAACTGGTATATCTTTATCACTCTTCTCTACAGATTTTCCAAAACACCAGTTATAGACATCAAGTAAATTGAATTCAACTGAAGGGTCTAATATTCTATAATCAAGATCAAAAAGAGGACTATTTTCTTGTGAAGTAACTGGAGGTTGGACAGGCCTAAAAACTTCAGTGGAATCAACAGTGAGTGCAGGGGTGGGTTTATCAAGTTTAGAAGACTCAGGTTGAGGGATTTTAGCAGAGGCTTTCTTTTGAGGTTTTGGGCCTCCTGATTTGGGGGTTACTTGTTTCTTCGTCATTTTTTAACTGAACAGAGCAAGCTTAGACTGTTTTCTAAGTTCTTCTTTTGGAAACAAGGGGATTTTGAATAATTTTTCTGGTGAAATAGGATTCTGAGCAGGGTTCTAGATGGAAAAATGATTTTTTTAATGCTCAGAGGGTGATCTTGATCGATTTCAACAGTGAAAAATGATTAGGGAATGGATAAAACTTGCTAAAAAGGAAAGGAGGGATTATGGGGAAAATTTGATAGGGTTTCCCCTGTACTTTGGATGTTTTTTCGATTCTCTGTGCGAATAATTCATTAAATTAAAGGAAATGGCTGGTAAAATGATGTTTTTTCCTTTAAAATTGAAGCTTTTGTGGATGAGATTGACGGAAAATACCTTTACATGTATAATTGCAGTCGTTTGAGTTGCAGGTGCTTTGAAAGTCTTCAATTCTGGAAAATTTGGCTTATCAGAGGATATGGTGGCTCTCCGTGATTGAATTGCAGAGAAAATGGTTGTTTAACTGGTCACTGGTTCACTGGTAGTCTTGAAAATAGACACAGGAGGTTCTACAAAGGTTTTCACAGGTTATCAAACGCGAATAGGTGAAAAGTAATGAAAATCATAAGTTTTAATGTGTTAAACCCTTAGTCAAATTAAGAATTATCGCATTAATTTCATTAAAGGCAGGAGTGGTTTTGGATTAGGCTGTCACGCAGATCTAAAGTGGTAAATGGTATTTTGTTTTTTGAACATGATCCAATTATTTTATGACACGTTAACGTGGGTGGTTTTGGAAAATAAACCATATCGCGCAGAATTTATAAAACTTTGATCGATCACTTTATGGGCGCGATATGAGGTATCGTCCGTCGGATCTGGCTCTTTTAAGTGAAGGGTCATGATTAAAACAAAAGATGCGGGGAAAGGAAAGTCATCAGGATCATCTTGGGCCGCTGGATTTTTAAATGAATAATGATTTGACGGTTATCATTCAACACGATGGGAGGATGAGAATGTAACAGATTTATCATGTTTGTTTGGGAAGTTATTTATTGTGCAGCCCACGATGAATGATATTTATATTGAGACTTTTCACCTTCTTCTATCTACCCAGCTTACCATGCTAACATTTTTTATTCCTTTGTAGTAAGGTGCACTTGAGCTAGCAACCTTCACAACATTTATTCTTTCTAAAAGCAAATAAAACTATCTAATTCTACACTTATTTCATCCATGAATCCAAATTAAACTGTTGGATTCACTTTATTTCTCTATCTAACTACTGAATTGTCATGATTAAACTGTATGACAATTCATTATTCTCTATCTACAACAAGTGAAATTGCAACATGACAAGTCAAGATTAAACTGTTTAACTCATCATGGACTATGGCATTTATTGACACTCTGCCATAGTCAAAAGGTAAAAAGTAGTGGCATTTATGCTTGCACACTTTCATGTTTTATTCATTTTTCTTTTAGGGTCTTTTATTTTTTCTAAGTCCTTTGATTTTTCTTTTAGGAATTTTTACCTCTTTTTGATTTTTTTACAAAATATGTGAATACAACTTGCAGAAGGCAAAGTATGTACATATTTACAAGATTACCAACAATAAAGTCAAGATTATGAATCCTATATTATAGGTCACTAACACTGTGTTTATAGCAAACTGAATTTTGCCGCTCCATTTCATTTCACATGTTTCCAGGAAAAATCAAACAGGTTCTTGAAAATGGTTGCATGATTGGTGTAAGCCCCTTAGTTGAGATTTTGTTCTTATTTTTCATTCTGGGAAAATTAAAGAGTTTGCATTTATAAAGGGAGTATGTCCATAAGTACAGGTGTGAAGGTGCCAAATACAATTTGCATGTTGGGAAATGTCTCACCTAAAGAAACAATGATGACGACAATACCCTTACCATTCAAATCACATGTATTTTTTGGAAAAAATGATGGAGATTGGGAATGCGGATCTTTCCATTGAGTTATCTGATATTCATTCATGTTAATTGTTCAAATTCCCATATTTTTTTATTGATTGGATGTTCTATGTAATTAATCATTATGGTCTCTTCTATGTGGAAAAAAATTGATATAGAAGCCCATTCTTTATTACTAATGGAGTCAAATCCCCTCTCTAAATTCAGAAATATGTTGGTTCATATGTATTTAACGGGGTAGCCAAATTATGATTTCCCCAGGGATTTACTTTGCTCATGGATGCCAATCGCATTCCAGACCTTCAACGCATGTACTCTCTTTTTAAAAGGGTGAGTGCACTTGAGCTGCTTCGGCTAGATCTCAGTGCATACATTAAAGCTACTAGGCAAGGCATTGTATTGGATGAAATGAAATATAAGGACATGGTTTCATCACTTCTAGACTTGAAAGCACGACTTGATGCAATATGGGTAGAAAGTTTTTTGAAGAATGAGGCCTTTTCTAATACTATCAAGGATGCCTTTGAGCATTTGATAAATCTAAGGCAGGTTAGTTACTATATGTTTATGCTCATTTTCTTTCTGTTTATACATATTTAATTATACAGGTTAGTTACTATATGTTTATGCTCATTTTATTTCTGTTTATACAGATTGTTCATTGAATTTGTGCTCTTGATTATCAAATTAAGTGAGACAGAAAGTTTGAAAGGATTAATGACAAAACAACTAAAGGTAAGTAATGAAAGAATGTTTTTAGGCAGACAATTGCATTCATAATATTAGATATATTGTTTTTGCATTTATCTGAATTATGGCCTTTGTCTGCAGAAATGACCAGCAAAACTTATTGCCAAATTTCTTGATGAGAAACTTCGATTTGGTAACAAAGGTACTTCAGAGGAGGAGTTGGAGAATACATTGGATAGAGTTCTCATTTTTTCAGGTTTATTCAAGTAAGAGACCAACTGATATTCATTTATAAAAGTATTATATACTAATTAACCCCAACAAATGATATGTACTAATAGCTTAACATTGCCTCATGTATGCACTATGGTAGAATTTAAAAGTGGTATGAGACCCAAATGTACATCTTCAACCATTAGAATTGGAGCTTAACAAATCTTGTGCATCAATTCGAGCAGTATATGCACAATATGGGGCACCAATAACAAGGTTTCCCCAAAAGCTTCAATTATCTATGCAAAACAAAGAGTTGTTGGAAGTTTCATTTTAGCTATCTTGTGTATGTGATGGATAGATAAAATTGTTATGAGATGGCTATTGAAATACACTTGGATTGCTCCATAAATATAAGGGTTTCGTGTAACCATATGAAATCCCTTCTATTGTTTTTTTATTATTATCTTATCCATTGTATCTTGGAAAGTTTTTAAGGTATCCTTGGGGAATTTCATGTGGATTTGCAATAAATCTTAGGGGTGCATATCATGCAACAACCAGATCATTTTAATTTTGAGCGGCCATTATCTTATGTGGAATAATTGGTTTTTTATTTACTATTGGGCCTGTTACGTCCAATGGATTTTTTATATCTTTAATATCTCCTTCTTCGGATGATTTGGAATAAACAAAAGAAGAATATTTTTTAAATTCAATTTGAGTCTTTGAATAAAAAACAAAATAAATAATCTTTCATAACTTCAAAATTTTCAAGTAAAGTCGTTGTTTTTAGAGTAGTACATTTTTTCAAGAAATATAAATTCCTTTGAAGATTATTCTTGGGTTTCCTCAACAATATGAGAAGTGCATATTGAATCTCTGTGTTAAAATTTGAAGCAGTGATTGTAAGTTTCTGTGAATCGATCACAGAGTGATTGATTCCCCAAATTACCTCTATTATTGATTTAACCTCTATGTAGAAGGTTGAATTTGAAATCCTGTATATGATTGGGTTTTAGTGATGCTCTGTTATGACGGGAAAATATACCTTATGAAAGTTAAGGGCGTAGTTGAATAGGAATCCGGGCTTTGAATGTAATTTCAATCGAATTATCAACCAATTTGTGAAGAATGCGCCGAGAAAGACTGAAGCAGAATAATAGTGGAAGTGATAGTGTGGTTTTATAATTAAACCTTGAAGCTATGCGAAGGAGTGTTTTAAACTTGCAAAGGCCCGAATCGAATGAACTGTAATAAAAAGGTGGAGACAGAACCTTGAATAGAGGAGAAGCGGAACCTTGCAGGAATAGTGAAACCGAGGTTAGAATACCGACTATATCGCGCAAGTTCACAAGTGGTAAGTTGTATTTGAATTTCGAACGCGATATACATAGTTGGATGACACGTGGAGAAGAATGGTTTTGGAAAACCATTTATATCGCATGACTTTTGTGAATTAACGCTCATTCATTTAAATCATGCAATATGCATTTTAATCCGTTGGATCATCGATGTTGGCGCGACGACATCCTTGCTGTCGGATGATAAGGGTGATTTAAGTACCGGGTCCAGTTCATCGCGTGAGGTTGGAGAGATAACCTTCGGACAATGTGATTGCGCTACTACTGTTAGATCACTGAAGGGTAGTGCGATAGACTTGCAGCCATTGGATGGGGAGATAGTTAACGCAAAGGTATGTCAAATGAACTGTGGGCCCGAGTCAAAATTATGTCAATATTTGAATATAACCAAAGCCCAGAGTTGTATGTTGTGGTTCCAATATGGTTCATTTTTGGTATTTGATTTCTAGTCAAGGTCAGAGTATTATATGAGTGGATATCCATATGTGTTGGTGACTAACTAAGACAAGGTCATATGATGTTTGTTGGGTAATATACATTGATACTAAATAAATCAATCCGAAGGTGAATGTCGCACGAAGTAATGTTATGATAGGTCTTGGGGTTAAAATATATAGTCGGGGTTGGAAATATAAACCCGATTGGTGTTTAAACAAATTGTTTCTATAAGGCCTAGAATCTCGGTTGTGAAACAACCTTGGGTCTGGAGTGAGGGGTTTGAATGTAAGTGGACATGGGGTTATAACCTAAGAAGAAATAGTGTGATATTAAAGCTTACGAAGTTATAAGGTGAAATTTCCAGAGTTGGTTTGATATTTATTAACCTTACCCACTATTAATATCACCTAGTGAATGATTTTAACCTTATTCCTTCTCTTGTTTACTAGTAAGAAGGAAATAATTATCTCCCCAAAATTAAAATGTGGAAGAATAAGTGTCAATGTTTGTGACTTCAAAAAATGGTGAATATTTTCGTCCGATATTTGAATAGATACTATTTGAAAAGAAACTTAATTTTCACTTAAATTTTCTCGGAAAGAAACTGAAGCAATCAAAATTGATTTTGATGAAAAAATTCATAGACATCACCAGCTTGTTTTTTTTTTTTTAATAATATTTAATTTAACCCTCCGTCGGTATACCGACGCTTTATAAGCGTCGGTCTTGCAACGCCATAGAAATTTCAGCCTTGCGACGCCTTATACGCGTCAGTCTTGCGACGTTCAACTGTATGTCGGTATTGCGACACCTCTTCCTGCCATCGGTCTTGCAACGCTCTTTCAACACGTCGATATTGCGACACTCCGGCACAACATCGGTATTGCGACACCTTTGCATAGCGTCGGTATTACGACACCTTAATAAGCGTCGGAAGAGCGACGTTCACGTCGGACCACTTATCGTCGGAATTACGATAGTTTACACACGTCGGAAGAGCGGCAGTTTACGAATGTCGGAAGAGCGACGGTAAAAATGTTGAACCAGATATCGTCGGAATTATGAAAATTTACATACATTAGAAGAGCGGAAGTTTACAAACGTCGAAAGAGCGGCGGTAAAAACGTCGGAAGAGCGACGGTTTGGAAAGCGTCGGATGAGCGACGGTTGTTTGGAAATGTCGGAAAATGTGTCGGTATTGCGACGGTTTGGAAAGCGTCAGATGAGCGACGTAATGGCTAACCACGTTTTTTTCGGCCTCGAACTGTCACTCTTGCGACGAATATGTGTCGGAATAGCGACGAAATGGCCGTCGGAAATTGGGCCAAATTTTCTAGTGCTCGAGTCAGATTAATTCCCACCATGCACTCGACCAACCAATACCCTATCATTCGTGTTGATGACTTTGGCCATGTGAAGACCCTCTCAAGGATAAGATGACTATCTTTATTGCTGACCTTGATACACTTTGATTTTTTACCTCCTTTCTTATGAGATCCTGAGTGAGAGGTTACAGCATATACTAAAGGTCCAACTGATGAGGTAATAATCCTAGCTGCATCAACAGGGCTATCAGGTAGAGGAATATGTCCACCAGCAAAACAACCGGATGAGGGACAGGTAGATGCAAGGATAATCTGTTAGGAATAAAAGATGGTACCGATTAAACATATGATGACAAGGATAAAACCCTAGATGGTTCCGACCCGGAGAGGGCTCTAGATGGCCCCCCAATAAAACTAATATGATGGGCCTCAAAAATGGAAAACTCCAGAGGAGGTGGCCTAAGACAATGTTCAAGGAAATGAATAAATGATGGAAAAGGGGTCAGGTAATCTTGGGTAGCAAGGAGAAACTCTCAGAGAAGGAGCATAGGAAGGGTTTACCCTCAAATACAAGACCAACTGCCATATAGGATTCAAAATCTAGAGGGTTAAGGCCAACAAGGGTATATTCCGATGAAACCATAACTGCATATTTGAGAGAATGTGGGATATCCGTCAGCAAAGATAAATCCATACCTGCAGACAAACATGGAGGAGTTGTCCAGATCAATGCAGAGTCATAGGTGTCTTCAGAGTATTCGATAAGTTCTTCGTCCATCTCAACAACCAATGGAGGAGATTCTTAAGAATAGCAAGCTAACCATGACAGATGCCAATCCCCGTGGAATATACACCCAAACCCCCAGGATGTGAAGCCGTCACACTGAAAAAGAGGGGAAGGAGGGAAAATGTGGTAGAGTAATGGAGCTACAGTCAGGCGGTGATCTTCAACCAAATTCAAGCACAGGATGCAGGTTTGATTCGACGGAGGGCATCAACTCCATTTTTTCCTCCTTCTAGATTCAGCCTAGAAAAAAGAATTCATGGAGCCTTATTGTGACCAACACCATGTTTTAATGTCACATGAATAATTATACAAGTAGATAATGCCTAGTTAAAAGGACGAATTTTCAACTAAGCATATGTAGTTTAGGTTTAATACCAAGGATGCAAGTGCTAATGCATTATGATATAGTCCCAAGATTCTAAAAATACCTGGATTTTTGAGGTTATCGATTAATGATACTTATTTTTTACGGTAGAAACAATAGAAATTATAGGTTATTCCCAATGATATTAAGTCAAGGTGCCTAATTTTTCCAAAGAAAAATGTGGTTTGCAATTGGATCTAATGTTGCAAAGGATGATGTTAAAAATGTGATGTGTTAAAATGTAACATGTTTTATGCATATTTTATTTTCATTGTGCTATGTTGATTAAATGTTACATGTGTTTGATAGTTAGATTTTAAAACATATAAAAATCACATAAGCATTGAATAATTAAGATGGGTGCAATTTTGAAATCAAACATGTTTTATTAGCACACTAGTACAATATTGTACTTGAATTTACTATTTGTCATTGTAACGAAGATCATTTTGTTTCTCAATCTAAATAGTGGTGAGCATTTGAATCTAGAGAGTTTCATGCAAACCATTCAATATATGTTCCTTGGGTTTCAAAGGTGGCAACTGTCTTTGATATTTATTTTTTGTAAGCTAAAATTATTGTATTACACTTGTACAAAAATTGCAGTCATAAGAGCTTCGAGGATTTGCAAAATTTAGCCATGATCAGAAGCTAAACATTGAGAACCAAGGAAAATTAGAGAAACTAAGAGAAGGCCTTTACCCATACAGGAGAAACCAAAGGTCCTCTTGGTGAGTGCATAATAACATAACAAGAAAAATTACAAATAGAACCATGAGCACTGAAACATCGTGGTTGTGAGAGGAGTTACCTTGAAAGAAAAGCATTTCCATTTTAGCATTCAGGAGGGTCTTCCTAGACCACCATACATGGCTTGTAGTATTTGCATCATCAGGAAGGGGGTGCACCATTGTAGCTAACTTTCTACATAATGCTGGTTTCATTGATTGTTGTTGTAGAGACGAGACCCCTTGACTATTGACATGGCAAATTCGGTTGGTGGAGGGGCCCAAAACAACTAGTGCTGCCTTTGAGTTGCTGTGGGTGTGGCGTCACTTTGGTGAGTGAGTGAGGGGGAGCCTACAACCGATTAGAGTGAGTGAGGGGGGAGTCTACAACCGTGTCCATATAGGGAGACACATAGCCCTGGAGTTACATTTGAAGAAGGTTCCCAATACATTGGTAGGCCAATTTGGCATGGTGTAGATGGAGTTCCATGTCAAGAAAATTGCCTTCCAATAGAATGTTTACATCCTCCTAGTCCCTAATGTGATGATCGAGGAGGTTTCATAGAGCCCAAACGAAGTCTCTTGTCATTTTAAATTCTTGTGCCTTCACTTTTGCTACCATTCTAGAGAAACTATGAGGGATGTTGCTGTCGAAATGCTCATCGCCTTTTCCGTGCCAGGGTGGGATGGGAAGTATTCCCATGCCACTACCTCCTCTACATATTCAACCATTTCATGCACCATAGTTGCACCAGATCCTAACTAAAAACTCCTTGTATGAATGCATGTTCACACAACAAGTTATTGTAAATTTGAATTGCTAGTTTTTTGGGGTCCATGAGATATAACCTTGAGGTCCTCTCGTAAGGCGGTAAGGTGAGTGTACCAACTCGTCATGCGTCATCAATGTCAGGAGAGGGTGGGCTTGCCACCACCTCCCTTCTCCAAGCCCAAAGTGTAGTGGAATGCAAGCCCATGTGACTGTCAAAGTCCCGTGTCAGGTGAGTTAAGTGGGGGAATTAATTTTGATAGTTAATTCTTAGAATATAACTTGCAACACTCGGATCCAGGGGGGAAAATATTTGATATCAATCCCCAACCATTAATTCAATTCAACTAAAACCTTCCTCCACAACTTAAAAAATGTGGGAAGAAGATTCAAAATATATGGGAACACAATTTTCTTGAAAATAGGGTAAGAGCATTCAAGATACTGAAGCTAGATGGAAAACAATGAAGTTATTATTCTTCAACATAAGTGACAAAAAAATGAAGTATGTAAGACAATGTATTTCTCACAATTTTCAAATTTTCATATCTAAGCACTTCTAGAAGAACATATAATGGATAGAATGATGTCTCTCTCACAAACTTTATGGTTGAACTTTGACACTAAAATCATAACAAAATTTCTCAATAGGGAGTTAACTAGGGAGATTATGTCAAACACCCCAATGTAAAAAAATCATCATGCCACTATGAACCATATTGAGAGGCTTGGAGAAATCAATATTCCCCAAATGAAATCCCTTTGCTTCCCTATGGATAGCCTAGAAAACTCGGTCAATTAATGTGCCTCTTAAACATCAAACAATATCTCAAAGAAAGGTTTGAATTAGAACTCTAATGTAATGACCAATGAGCACTAGAATTACCTTATTTTAATATTCCTTTCCATTTTCGCTCCCCATCCATTTTGTATCCTATAATTGCCTAACATCACCTTTCTTGTACTTAAGATATTTCCATCTTATAAATAAATTCATTTAAAGATTATCATTGTTTTTTAATTGAAATGCTTCGTCTTTATTTAGAGGAAATAAAATGAATGCTTAGGTTACTTAATTTGCTAAAATTTAATGTGTCTATACTAATCATATTTCCTACTAACACATGATTAATATTTTCTAGAATATATTTCCATTATACTACAAATTCATTGGGCCTTCGCTACAACTACAAGAGAAATTCATAAGAGAATGTCACTTAGTTCCTAACACATGTCACTAGATTTGTATGAGTTGGAATGACCATTAATTTCCAATTGAATTTAGAATTTTTCCAGTTAGCCACAAAATGTGGTTTCCTTAAACAATAGGAAAATCTTCTTGAACCCTAGGAAATGATTAAATGAAGCAATGAGTTCTCTAGAATTCATATCAAAGGGAACCCAAAGTTTTTGATGTTTAATAAGGGTGTAGGAACTCTAAATGTTAGATAAAAATGTAACAATTTATAACCCACCATATTTTCCCCAAAGTAAAAAATAATTCACTAAATGAGAATTAGTTCTTAGAGGACAGAGGTACTAAAATCCATGAATCAAATGCAACCAACTAATAAGACATTAAAGCTATCATCTTATAAGGGTGGGAAAATTTAATTTGGGGGTTGTAAAGGGAAATGTATTACCTCGCTAAGTTTCCAACAACCCAATGTCCAAACATCAAAAGGGAAGTGTATGGCCTCATCGAGTGTCCAATGACTAGGAACATGTATGAATTGCTAAATTTAAGAGACTATGAACACAAATGAAGTTAAAAAACTATAATAGACAATTTTTTATGACAAATAATAAGTACTATGCAATAAGCCAATGATTTTCTTATTTCCTTTCCATCCTATACGTTTAATACCACATTATTCCCATCCACTGGACAAGATGGAAACGATAGTAAGTTGATTATTGGCTCATTGCAGGGCTTATTAATAGCCATTTGGTATAGCCATTGATCACATTGGAAATAAATTTTTCCATAACCATCGATCTCATGGAATCAATGAAATGGATAGTTTGGGAAATTTCATTTTTTGTTTTAGCAAAACCAAGAGGTTAAAATTGATTCTTAACAAAAAGGAATATCACACCCTTCTAAAATTTTCCATCACAATTAATTTGAAATAATTGTGAGCAACAATACCATCTAATAGTGATTATAAAAAATGACACGAAATATCCATATCACAATGAATACAATGTTTATCCTATAAACCTAAATGGAATAATTAACTTCCAATGGTTTTATTTATTTTCAATGATTGTAAGGCTATAATGCAAACTCCTAACTTTTTAAGCCATTCAATGAATTACATAAACAATCTTATTATGCATCCTCTCCTCTTGGCCAGAAAACCATTTGTTATTTGATCTCCATGAGGAAATGAGAATATCCATGGGTAATGGGAAGTCCAATCATCCTTGTCCTTTCATTTCCCATTTGTAGTGCTCCTCTTTCCAATATTTTCCCCTTTTTTTCATTCATTTAAATTTTAATGTTTGCATTGTCCTTTCTTGTTTCAACCGTCAATTATAGTCAAATATTATGTGTATTGAGCTTTACAAACCATTTTTGTTTGTTGTGGATCTATTTCAAATCACTTCATTACTTAAACATTGATTACATGAGTAACCTAATCATGCAGTAGACGTACCTCCTCCATTGGAAGGAGATGCCCCAACACATCAAAACTGCTATTAATTCAAAGCTCCAATCAATTTTCCAAGCATCTAGGTCAATTTATAATGGGGTTCAACCCTTGGGGGCCAAGTTTTTCTATGCATGGAGCTTGGATCATGTTGAACCCAAGTTACCCTTAAAATTTAGTTGGATTTAGCTTCATTTCTTCCCTGAAATTTAAAACCTTTCACTACATGATTCAACTACTTCTTAATCAAAATATATATCTTAATTTAAAAGTAAAACTATATTTCCATATGCTTCAAAATACTTTTGAAAACGGTGGGTATAAACCTACGGAGATCAACGACACAAAGGAAAAATCAGATATAATGACATGTAACACTGTATTCGGGTCCACGTCGATGCCTACTGCACAGGCTAAACAAAGATCTGATGCACCGTATGCTGATATCCTTCAAAACGTTGAAACACCCTCGTTGAATAGAAAATGCATGTATGGAATATCACAAGACCCAAATTAGCACCAGATGAGAGTGTCGTTCACAACGTTAGGTCTAAAACTTCGGTTGAGGCTACACAAACCGGTATGCATTCTGCCAAACCCTCTTTATTAACTTATAAACATGCGGATACCAATAATACCAATACGACTTATTCAGATTCATAAGATATAATTATTAACACATTTAACAACAACCTCAAGGGGATCACCACCACCAATCCCTCCTCATCTCAAATCAGCGACAACAAACACGTCATCATTTTATCAAACACCCAAATTGATCAACACACCCTCAATCTTCTCGGGAAAGGATTAAATTTCACCATCTCTGCTCACACCATACCCAATGATGACATTATAGGTAGCATTGAATATGGTATTAAAGAACTACTGGATAATATCAAATAAATAATCCGACAAGATTGCTCCATCGTCCTCAGAAAGGCCAAACCTCCTAAAAGAAACATCTCCAAACACGAATTCCTTGCCCCCAAATCCCTAAACCAAAACCCTAATGTTGTGGTCTTGAAAGTTGACAAAGGTGGATCAACTGCCATCATTACAAAAGAAAGTAAGGAATCAAAGCCTTCAAAAACGCAGACAATGGCCCTAAAAATAAGCAAACTTTGGAAGATATCACCGAAAAAATTCACCTCCCCTATATATTGGGCACCACTGACAAAATTTCTGACATTTTAAGAAAGAATAACATTAAAACAACCTTCAAAACTATGAACACCATCAGCAGATGTCTCAAATCTGTCAAAGATCCCATTGATCCCAGATGCCACAAAGGAGTTTATTTAATTCCGTGTTCATGTGGCAAACCCTACATTGGTGAAACTGGTCGATCATTCATGGCTCAGATTCAAGAACATGCTGCTGAAATAAAACATAACCACTCCAAAAAATCAGCCCTAGCCGAGCATTCTAGAAAAACAAATCATCACATATGTATTGAAGACTCTCAGGTTGTGGCTAAAATTGACCATTATCACCATAGGAAATTTAGGGAAGCTATCGAACTTGGAAAACACCCTAATAACCTCAACCATGATGATGGCTGGAAAATAAGCGACAATTGGATTCCTACTCTAAACCCCAAACCCTCCATAAATTAACTCCCCCCTTGCATCTCATTTCTCTCATTCACTATCTTTTCATTTTCCTCCTCTAACCTATTCATTTATCTATAACTCTACCATGGTCCTCAACCTTGTCTCTCCATATTTCTATTAATACTTCTCCCCCCCTCTTTTCATTCATTCATATCCCCTTAATTATCTAATCTATTGATCTCATTTAGTATCATTCATCTTAATTAATAATTATCAATGTTAATTCAAAATTTAGTAATCATTAATTTTGAATACTATTAACCCCATTTTCCGAATCCAAAAGAATTAAAATTTATTATATTTACTTACATCTCTAATAATTATTAAATTTGTATTGAAATTTAAATATCGTTCTTAAACCTTAAAAATATAATTAATACAATCAATATTGTTTAATAATTATTATTTTAAATTAAAAATTATTAACAGTAAAAATATTTATCTCAAGCCTAATTTACATAAATTAATATAGTTAATAACAATTTTTAAACAACCATCAATAAGCAACAAACTATTGATATATATAGATAATTATTATTAATTAAAACAATATTACTGAATACAATTATGAGTTTAAATAATTTATTAATTTTTAGATAATAATTATTTATTTAAATTAAAATATATTAATTAATTAATAATATTACTTCAATAATTAAAACTAAATAACAAATTTAGAGTCATTAATAAAAATATATTAAATAATTAAATAATATTTCTTTAATAATTTTCCCTTCCTCCATCATTAAAGGTCGACCTCCCAGTTTCCATCCGTTCATTTTCATTCTCCTTCATTTATACCTGATGATGAGATCTGACAAAATTCATTGATCTATCCTTATGATGAACCACAGAGGATTGGTTCGAAACATCGATTTTAACAAAAATGGATGCGATAAATCCTGAAGATTCTACACACAATAAGAATGTATTTAAGAACATAATCATGTATGCATATAGAATAAGAAATCAAAGATAAGGATATTAATATACTCAAGGGGAAAGTCAAATTTTCTCAATGTTATGTAAGTAATCCATAATATAAACAAAGGTTCAAGTTTCCTTTTATGAATAAGTTTTATTTTCAAATAGATGGAAATTTCAAATGTATTTGATGATATCAATATAATGGATTTTTTTTTTGGTAATCTAGAATGCATTATATTACTAGAAATTTATATAGTTTACAACCATGTATGTATGTCTGCGAACCTTGTCCAATGTAAACATGTTCAAAAAATAGATCTTGGCAAAACTGAAACTCATGCTATGGCATGCCAGGGGTAGAACATCTTCCCATGAATGGGAAACCATCTGGTCTCCCTGAGTGTCTTGTAGCAAAATTTTAACATCTAAAACAGAGAAAACATGCAAAAATACTAAAGGAAGTTGGTGGTTCCTTTCCTGGTTAATAGGGGCGCTCCTGATCATGTCGGAATCCAAAAAAAGGGTTTGTCCTGACCTTCCAAAAAAAAGGGAGGTCTTCCCATTAAACAATCATTCCTTCAAATCTAGTTGTAGTAACAAAAGCTTGTTGTAGAATATCTTCCCTCAGCTTGTCAACAACAACTTATTGATTGGTAGTGGCGCATTCCCTCCCTGCATTGTTCAACAATATCGATTTCTTTGAGTTTCTCTCGATCTGATTTGCTTGCTCTGGCATCCCCTAACTAGGATCTTGAGCTCCATGAAGAATTAAGTTTTGGAGACTCGAAGAGGGAGAGCCCAAGTTGTTCATAAAATTGGAAATCACGGGAGGAAGGAGAGGAGGGGGAAACTGGATTCCCAATGATCCAACTAGGAAACATAGGCAAAAAATTCCCTGGACAAGGTGGAAGTCTATGCTTCCTGACCCTGAAAATAGTTTCCTAATCTCTCAAGTGCCTTCCCACAAAATTACGCAATGCCCATTGACCATCACCTATATTTCCAATTTTGTTTGCTTCCATTTTAGCCACCATATGTTTGATATGAAGCAGGAGATCCTCATTGAAAATAGTTGCCCCTTGAATATTCCAAGAGGTTTAAGGCGGATGAAATCTTCCTATACCTCCATGCCTAGGCCAACCCCTTTTGTGAACCATGGAAATCAAACGAGAATTTCCTTCTTTGTAGCTGCTTAACCTCATAGGTCTCTCAACACTACAATTGGTCGAATGAAGGTCCTCCTACGGAATTAACCACTGAATCAAATTCTAATGCAACATTGAATGCTATTGCATTAGCCTCCATACACCCCACCATGGGAAAGGGAGGTGGTGGGAAGAGATGGCAAGTGGGCTACGTCGCCATATTCATACCATTAATCCCTTGGAGTGACTCGGAATGAGAACATTAATTGCTTGCAGTTTCGCGTAGTACACTGAGATTCAAGATCCCAAGATATCTTTTTGTGATATCTAAGCATTTCAAGGCCCAAATTACTATTAAAGAGGATCCAAGGTTCATGTCAGTATATGGATCACACTCCTCAACCCCTTTTTTGGCGAGGAAGTCCACAATAGAATTTCCCTTGTGCCTCACATGGGAGAAAATTATAGCCTCTTCTTGATGGGAGATAATTCTTAGAATTTAGGCTTCTGTGATCCATCGTAAATATTCAGAATTTTTTCTTCGGTAATAATCACATGTAAAAGAACATTGTCGATGCATTTCAAACCAACCAGTGTCGTTAATCTTTAGGACTAGGTGAGAGACTAGATCAAGACATTGAGTTCAAATAGATGTAGAGATGGCTAAACTAGTCGTTCGAAATTCGTTTGAGTTGATGCATAGCTTGATCCAATATCCATCCAAAGGAGCATTTTGAGGGAGGAGATCAAGAGTGGATTTTATTCACTGCTTAGATGATTAACTGAGAGTCACCTTTAGTGTTAAGGGGATGATATCCTCTGTTCTTGGCTATAAGAAGTCCTTAAATTAAGGCTTCCAACATAGCTGCATTATTACTCTCTTTCCCTATGTAGCATCTATACACACTAATGATCTCACCCTTGTATTTTTTTATGAATCCTCCTATTCTAGCCCCCCCTCGGTTACCTTTAGAAGCCCTGTCAAAGTTCAATTTATAGTGGAGCTCTGGAGGAGGAACCTAAACATCTGTGCTTACATATTTTGGTCTAGGGAGTATAATTGTTTCTGAGAGAGAACGTTGTTTTAATTACCACCAATCCAGGATATATTTTTCCTTGTGGGGAGGGGGGGGTGCATATTTAAGTCCTTTTATTCTAAACACTTTAGGAACAATGTTTCCTCTACATTCTTGTGGAGGAGCAACCACATACTCTTCAGATATTTGTGATTATTATTAAAAATGCATTGATTGTGTTCCTTTTAGATTTCCCAAATGAATAGGCTTGGTATTAAACCCCAAAGTCTAGAAGGGTGTTCTTGTACACGTCTTAAGGATTTGGAAAACATTTCCCCAAACTCTACCAGTTCTTCTGAATCATGTGGCAAATTTTTCCCAAAGAGCATTCATTACTTCAAAATAGTCAAGAAGGTGATATATGGACTCTTGCTGATTTTTGCACATGTAACACCATGATGGACCTTCAAAACCTCCTTTGTTCAAGTTTTCCCAAGTGAGGATTCTACGCTTTCATAAGAGCCAAATGAAAGTGGATATTTTTTGCCATAGACTAGAGGACAAGAAATCCTTCCAGAAAAGATCAGGGCGGCCTTGTGATGACTTTCACATCAAGAAGTAAGCATCCTTGACTGTGTAGGACCCCACATTTTTGTAGCCTCAATACAAAATGTCTTATCCTTATTTCTTCCTGATAATTCTATTATTGAGTTTGTTCCACATATCTTGAGTGCCTTCATTGCTTCCATCCCCTTCCATAACATTGAGTGTTTCCATTGTCAAATATATGTGTTATCATCTTCTAGCTAGTAGTGATGCACTTGAATTATTCATGATCTCTTTGCATGGTATTGGATAAGGGGGAGCTAGTATTTGTTCACTAAGATAAAATTTTGTTGCCACGAGTCCTTGTAGAATCTTGCAGATTTACCATCCCAAATTTCCCAAAAAATATGCTCTTGGACTATGGATTTATTTTGGCTCTCCAAGTTTTAGATGAGGGAGACTTGAGGAGTAAAAGAAAATCAAATTAGTTCATGTTTTTCCCACTCTTTTTCATATCTCATGTGCCATAAGTGCATCCAAGTCTTCGATGTGCATTTGACCCATTTCCAACAATTTTTATCACCCATCACCCTGTTGCCAATTTATGGATCTCACAACCCCAACCCCCCTTCTGCTTTTTGGCATGGAGAGGGTGTCCCATTTGATAAGAAACCATTTTTTCTTGAGATTGTTTCCGCCCCAAAGGAAGGTTTTTTGTAGATTTTTTATTCTTTTTAGCACCCACTTGGGCGTAGTCATGACTAAAAAGAGGTATTTAGGCATGGAATGGAGGACTGATTTGAGGAGAACAAGTAGACTAGAAATGTTTAACAAGCGAAAGATCCAACTTTCAAGTTTTTTGTTGATTTTATCTAGGATATCCCTCAAGGAGGAGTGTTTGATGGTGACATTAGTGAAGGGAGAACTTAAGTATTTGGAAGGAAGGGAGGTTGGCGTAAAGCCCGAAATTATGATGATGTTTATTTGGCTGATATGGGGGGTGTTAAAGAAGAATATTTTTGACTTTCCTAGGTTGATAGTAGTGCCAAATGCTGAAAAAAATAGCTCTAGGATATCTTTGATAGTTTCAGATTTCTAAAGAGAGGTGTGGTTGAGAAAGAGAGTGTCATCAACAAATTGTTGATGATTTAAGGGGACGCTATCATGAAGTATTAAGCCTTTCAAGTTGCCAAGCCGTGAGGATGATTTTATGGCTCTTCCCAACATTTGAACCATAAGGATAAAGATAAATAGTGAAAGAGGGTCTCCCTTACTGATGCCTAGAGAGGGTTGGAATATTTCATAGGGAAATCCATCAACTATAATAGATAATAAGGTCGTGGAGACAAGAGACTTAAACCAATTAGTCTATTCCACAGAAAATCAAAAGGCAAGGAGAATGGATTATATGTAGGAACAATTGATTTTGTCAAAATATTTGGGAAAGGTCCAATTTGAGAAACATGGTGAGTTTCTTCAGGGTTTTGAGAGAGTGAATGGTTTGGTGGTTTAGAATGATCCAATCAAGGATTTTACTTCCTTCCAAATATCCAGTTTGTTCACGAGAGATGAGAATAGGCAGAATGAGCTTAAGGTGGTTTGAAATCAATTTGGTGATGATTTTATAAATGAAATTACAGAGTACAATAGGTCAATACTTACCTGGCATAACAAAATTTTCCTCCATTTGAACCAACATTAGGAGGGTAGCATTGAATGAAGGGAGAATGAATTGATTAGCTCTTGAGTCCTCAATGATATCTAAGATCTCAAAATGGAGGAAGTGGCAACATTGTTTGAAAAATGTGACAGTGAACCCGTCCAACCTGGGGGCTTTCCCATCTACCATTCGATGTAAGGTTATATAATTTTGCTGAATTTTTTGGTCTCATGTGTTGAGAAAACTAGGGGTAGCTAGAGTAGGTTATTTATCTTCCTTTGATAGTTGTTTGTGATGTATTTTTACTTGTTTTAGTTAACTTCTTCCTTCACTTATTATTATTAGTGTTTTCCTTCATTAAACAACTACCAAACCATAAATAACAATAATACAAAGGACACACAATATAGGCGATCAACCAGGTCCAAAACCTCTCCAACTATGAGAGGAAAACCGATAATAATTCTTCTTCTTATATAATATTCAATTGACGAATTCCAAGACCAAGTAAATGCCTCCTTGATGAGTTTCTCTTTCAAAAATTCAACTTTAGTCAAACTCACATTCCAATAGAAACAAATTCTCCTTTGACCTCTTTTTTGGACCTGCAATTTCTTGACTACAACTCAGCCTTACTGCAGAAACCCTAGGCCACATGTGTGAGTGATAACATGGAGAAATAGGCCTCATTTCTTCTTCTCTTGTTGAGTTACTTCTTCATTAAAAAAAAGGGTTGTAATATGATACCTTTGCCACCAAAGTTTGTATCTATAGAGTGACTGTAACATTTGGTCTTCTCTTAGTATCGAGATCCCTAATTCTCCTCACATGTGTGAGATACTTTTAGCCCAAAACAGATCCCAAAATTTTCGGTCTTCTTCCTTTTATTCACTATATAAGAGGCTTTGTATTCACACTTATTTCCTTGATTGGATGGCTTGATTGATGATCTCTTGAGTGAGGCCAAGTCCTCCTATATATAGGCTCCTCTCCGATACTTTTAGGCTGACTTGGCATCATTCCTAGGCCGACATGTGCTCTTGATAAGCTGACTTGAGTGAAGCCTATTGACAAGATCTTGGGGGGTATTTTTGACTCTTTCTTTGACTCAAATAATTTTTATTACAATAGGTAACATTCCCAAATGGGGAATTCATATATGACAATGACTTTCTTGACTTGTCGACTCAATTACAAGCCCTAGGATCTCATAATGGGAGCTAGAACAAAAAATAATTTTCCTTGAGCATGAAACCCATGCCTCAAATAACCAATAATTTTTTTTTTTTCTCATTACATAAAATATGATTACATATGTCATTATGAATACCGAACCTAGTTACATATTTAAACACTCCCTCTTAACTAGGGAGGTATTCATAATCCAGACAAGGTACTTGGACATTCTCTATCTAAATAATTCTCATAAGTAGAGTCGAATAGGTAACCTATATGTTTAGCATCAGATCAACCAACATTGTCACATAGCAAGGCCTTGAATAAAAACTCTATCTCTCCACAAGATCAAATCATAATGTTGGCGAGATCAATGACTAATATACACCCTCATCATTGTATCTCAAGGCACATACCCACTCGGGTGTTCACAGGGTATGTCCTCCCAGGAATATTCTTATCTTGGATTCCCAGTCCTCAAAGAATATTGGTTCTCTATGAATATTGTTATATTGGATTCCATACCCCATCCATGCGTATTAGATGCCAAATGTTTACTCAATCCTCCATTATTTCTTCCAAAGTGAATACAAAAATGATGTGTCTATCTCTCCTCGTGTCTTCAATAAGACTTATGGTTGTTAGTCTTGGTATAGTGCATGACACATGAAGTAGAGAACCATATATGTCAGTCCCTCTTAACCAGGGATGACCAACCCATTCCTATAGAAGGAATATACCCAAGCTCCCTCTTAACAAGGGACTTGTCCAAGCTCCATGTTAACAAGAGACTTGCTTTGAATAACAATTTTCTACCTTTAGTGGAGATCATGGGACCTTCTGCTGCTTGTAGAGCTCCTCCATTCGATGTCATGAATTTCATCTTTAGTATTATGTGTCCTTTGTATTCTAGGACTTCTTTGCAGGGCATCAACCATACATCACTTTCCTTCACGAACCCTGTCTTTCATGTCATCCTTTTATTCATCGGAAAGTGGTATTCTAATCCATATCTATATTTTCTTCATAAAACTACCTCTTCCAAGTCATGTTTCCTTTAGGATATTTCATCCAACCACATGAGTGTTAGTTGTAGGTGTCATATACAACTCTCTTTCTATAGCCCTATATCAACCCATCCATATTTTGTTCAAAAATAAAAAATGAACATCAAATCAAAGTTACCTTTTGTGATGGCCCTTCATCATGACATCTGCTTGTAGCAACATCAACATCTTCCATACATATTGACACATCTCCAAGATATTCAATGCCAAGGGTCTCATTTATTTACAAAATTCATCATAGTTTTCATAATTTTTCCATGGAGATGTCACGATAAATTATCCTAGTCATCGGATGTTGATTTCCTTTTCTACATGCTCATAGTTGCATATTTCGTTATCTCTTCTTTCTTTCTTCACATATTTCTCCCCAATAACTTTCATTCATAGTTCCTTCATTTTTTTCAACCATCTCATATTCCATATGAGGACATATTATGTTGATTTCATCTAGTCAACGTGTGAACCATGCCTTCATGCATCCTTTTTAACTATATATATATATATATATATCATACTCATGAGGTAGAGTATTCTCCCATGCTATTTGTAACTACATGATGACGTGACTTAATTTATCAAACATATGCATACATACCTCTTTTCTTATTTTTGTCATCTAGAATTCCTTCAACATATTATTTCCCTTGATTGAGAGTACTTCAACCATCTCAACATGCTGCATTACCTTGTCATCATACCATCATTCTTCCAAATAATGAATCCCATCCAAGGTGGAATTCTCAACGAGACACTTGCTTCTTCCAAGAGATGAACCTTCTAATGAAGATTCCAAAGAATGATCTTGATTATCCTCATCCTGAAAATTCTCCTTTCTAATGATGTATGATGAGATCTACATTAGATGACTTCATTCTATGCACAAGTACTAATTATGATTCCAATGAGGTTATCAAGAACTAATTTCTTCTAATGATGACTTCCATAGACATCTACTTCAACTATCTTTCAAACTTCTTATCAAGATGTCACGAGATTTTTCTCCAATTGTATGCCATTATAATGTCATATCCTAAAATGATGCATCCTATCATGCTTCTAATGCTTCCTACAGTGATAGTTATACTTTAAAAGAACTGAAAAGAACTCGGTGGAGAAGATTATCTCAATCATAGTAGGGATATTTTAATTTCTCCTTCTTTGATTTCTTCTTTTCATCTTCTTCCACTTCTTCAGTGATATGGGATTCTTACCTTCCTCTTTTTTTGTTGTCCTTCTTGAGTTTGGGAAATCTCTCTTGTAGTGCCTATATTTTTGACAACCATAGCATTGGACCTTGGCCATATTATTCTTTTTTTTCTGAGGACAAAACTTCCCAAAATTCCCTTTTCTTTTGGCCATGGAAACAAATGCTTGTACTTGCTCATTTGATCCTACATCGCTTTTTTCCTTCAACCTTGTTTCTTAAATTTTGCATACTGACCAAAGTTCATTAAATGGGGTAGCATCCTTCTTTCCATAAATGATTGATCCAGGAGGATTCAAAAGTACAAGTGGCCTTGAAAATAGCTCAAAAGTCAAAGTTATCAGATGAAAGCGAAACCATGACTAGATCGTAGTGCTCGTTGCCGTTATTCCAATGATGTGAACAACACTCAAATCCAAGTTTGTATAGTCAAGTTATATCTGGTCAAATTTTTGGTCAAACTTGGCCAAGTGGTAGGCTTAAGGAGGCAACAAATTGACAGAGACCTGACGCACCAAATCCAGCCACCATAAATAGATGATTTTTTCGAATAGTTAAAATGCCCAATGACCCTTATTTTCGGCAAAATTAAAAATAACCAAGTCGTTATAAAATAATAATAATAATAATAAAATAGGGGTGGGTCGGGCCTACTGGACCCGCCTACTCCACAAGTTGCATATATCAAAATATATTAATAAAAATAAAAAGGACTCAGGGTGGCGGGCCACCACCCCCGCCACACCCCATGGTTCCGTTATATATATATAAACATTTGCTAGGCAAGCTGCCAAAGGCAAACCTGCCACCCCTCCATTACATGACATATGCCAATACTCTGAGGGCGGCGAGGCTCGAACCCGCCTAGCTAGCTTGGATGACCCACCTCCCGAGCACCCCCAAAAATAATACATTCAAATTTTAAATGATGGTTACAACAGAAACCAACACGCTCTCAATTTGGGGGTCAATGGGTTTGGAACCCACAACCACCCACTCCATACTTAGCGCACCCACCGTTAGGCAAAATGATGTCTTTGTATTATTTTCCCTCAAAGCATATATAAAAACCATTCATTCCATTCGATCAGGGGAGGCATATTAGGGGTCTGGGCGAAACCCTGAGCATGCAGAACCCTGAGTGGGCAGAGGGTGTGGAACCATGAACGTGGAGAATCTTGAGATGCCAAAAAGTTTCCATTGGATTTCTAGAGGTGCCCGTGTCAGTATTGGGCAAGTTTATAGTTGATTTTTCACTTTTTCACAAAAGGAATTCAATGATGACATTCATTTATTCAGCTGAGCTCTCCATTTTCAGGCCATCATCCAGATTGGAGATATAAGGGTCATTTTTGTAAAGTTTCTTGTACTTGATTTATTTTATTCCACTTAATAAAATAAGGCCTCCCCACTATTGAGCAGGTCCCAAAGATGTAGCCCCCATTGGGTGAAATCTGTAATCAAATCGTTGTGTCTTTAATTTCATGATTGCTTATTTTTTTCTTTTCTTTTTTCATGTCATTTAATCTACCTGGCTAACATGCTCTGTTATATGTAATTATAAATGCATCCTTGAAGTTAAAATATTTGGATCAAGTTAGGTATGAGAGAAGGTATTCTTGATATGAGTTGCAGAAGTAAATGCTAACTAGGAACAAGCTCCAAAAAGGTGAAGGAAAACTCAAGTCCATTGATCCCGAAGCTGGGTGTGCACCACGAAGACAAAACATGTCAGATGATGATGCACGAGATGAAGAAGAGCAAAATTTTTGCAATATATTCTTCAACATCGAAAACAAATTTGAAAAGTTGTTTGTAAAATATGAGAAGACAATGAAGCATGAGAATAGAGAGCTTGAGGAACATGCACCGGTACACCATGAAAGTGGAGGAGGAGAACCTCCTCCCCCTCCATCCACCAGTGAAAGTTCTTCTTCTTCTTCTTCCTCTTCTCATCATGCTAACAGGAATCAGAGGAATGCATCTAAAAATCCCTTTTTCAAGCTGGAAGTCAAGTTTTATTTACATATATTTAGTGGATAATCTAATGTAGAAAAGCTAGATAACTGGAAAAGACATGTTGAAGTGTATTTCCGCATACAAAAAATCAAAGAGGATGAGGTAAAGATCCAGCTAGAATCTCTTCGGTTGAGTGGAACTGCTCTCGTTTGGTGGGAAGGAAAGTTGCAGCAAGGTGGTAAGAATGGTCATAAACTTCTTTCATCTTGGTCTGAGTTAATTTATGTTTTAAGGGGATATTTTTACCCATTGGGTTATAGACTGAAAGCCATGATGGAATAGAAACATTTGAAACAAAGTATAGGTCAAAATGTTCAAAATTTTACAGAGCAGTTTAGGAAACAAGCACTAACATTTAATTTTCCACTAGACACTCCCGAGACATTGCTGAAATATATCATCTAGCTGCATAGTTATTTGTGTAATTCATTATTATTATTTGAACCTAAAATCCTTGATGAAGCTAGTGTGAAGGTTTTTCATCTTGAAAGCAGGGGGAGCATGAATAAGATGATCGCCCAAAGAGGGCAACAAAAACTAAGAGAAGAGGAGAAAAGCCCTCTTGTACTCATTGTGATAAAGAAGGGAATGGTGAGGAGATTTGTTGGAAACTGTATCCTGAATTGAGACCCAAGAGGAACGACAGAAAAGGGAAGCAGAAGACAATTGAAACAATAAAACATGACCAAGAGTCTGAATAAGAGGAGGATGAGAAGATCACAACTGCGGGATTTGTAGGCAATGGAACAATTGACCGGGAATCAGATTAAGGTGAATAAATGAAGATTACAACTCTTCGGATTACAGTTAATGGACCCATCGAGTTAAGTTCTGATTCAGGGGATGAGACAAATATTTTAGCAGATGTTGTACCAAAGATGAAAAGGGCACCAAATGAAACATGGCCCCAAGAACTTGAAGAAATGGATAATACTAAACTAAGAAAAATCCTACAAGAAGTAGAGAAGGGAAAAAAAAGTTTGAAACATTAGTTACAAGCCAAGGAGGAGGCCTTGGAGAAGTTTCAACATGATAATCCTGAGGTAAAAATTGATTGGTAAATTTCATTTACTTTTTATGATGATGATTTCGTTGCTTTTGAGAAACATACTACAATAATTGGATCAAAATTGTTGAAGAAAATGGGGTATCAAGGAAAGGGCTTCGGAATTAATGGCCAAGGCATTGTGAAACCCATCAAAGTGGAGAAATTGCCTCATTATGTAGGAATTGGATATGTCAAAAAAGAGGTTGGGGAATCCTCCAAGACAACTAGTGACCAACCAATGACATATGGTGAAAGAACCTCATCGCGTTCCAATGATAGTGAGGGTTCCACGAGCACGTATTAGAGGCACACCAGGAGAAAGCATTCCAAGACGATCCAAAAAGTTTGGAGGAGAAAGAATCATTGTGGTTACTGCAACAAGGATGGAAACCATAAATCTGCGTGTCAGACACTCCAAGACTAGAAAGAACCTATGAAGAAACCAGTTGGTGAATATATTAAACAAGTGAATCCACCACAGGGAGATGACTCATTCACTTTGTTGAGTAAGAGATGGTTTTACTAGGTATAGTCGCTTGTCATTGCCACAGTTTGTAAATCATGAGTTGTGAATAATTTCAAAGGTGATGATGCATTTTCCATCACTTATTAAAGCAATGATGATGTTTTGGCCTTTTGTCGATAGCTAGGGTATTGGTTTATATTATAATGTAAACTTTACCAAAGAGTGTGTGTTATAAACTCTTGGTAAGTATGGGGTTGTTTGAGGCATGTGTGGTTTTGTATGTGATTTCAAAGAATATACCGGCTTTGTATGCAATGAAAATGTGAAATTATGCTTGATGAAGATGTGGGAAGTGTTCATGACTTTGGAGGACCAAAAGCTCCTCAGTGGGGAGGAATCATCCAAGAGGATCCAAAAGTATAAGTGGCCTTGAAAATAGCTCAAAATCAAAATTTCTAGATGAAAGAAAAACCATGACCAGATTGTAGTGCTCGTCGCCCTGATTCCAATGATGTGAACGACACTTAAATCCGAGTTCGTATGGTCAATTTATAGTTGGTCACATTTTTGGTCAAACTTGGCCAATTGGCAGGCTTAAGGATGTAACAAATTGATAGAGGCACACATAATCCGGCCACTGGAAATCGAAAAATTTGTCGAATAGTTAAAATGCATAATGATGCTTATTTTCGAAAAAATTAAAAATAACCATGTTATAAAAAAAAATAATAATAATAATAAAAATAGGGGTGGGCCAGGCCCACCGGACTCACCCACCCCACCGGTCGCATATATCAAAATATATTAATAAAAATAAAAAGGTCTTAGGGTGGTGGGCCGCCACCCTCACTACACCCCATGGTTTCGTTATATATATATATATATATATTAAAGCATTTAGTGGTCTGAGGGTGGCAGGGCTCAAACCTTCCTGACTAGCCTGGCCAACCCACCTCTCAGGCACCCCCAAAAATAATACTTTAAACAATGAACTTTCCAATTGGGTGTCGGTGGTGTTGGAACACCTGACCAACCACTCCATATTTAGCGCACCCATCATTAGGCCAAATGACCTATTTTTATTATCCCCCTTCGAAACATATATAAAAACTATTCATTACATTCGATCAGGGGAGACAGATTGGAGGTCTAGGAAGAACCCTAAGCGGGAAGAGGGCGTGGAACCCTAACTGTGGAGAATCTTGAGATGCCAAAAATATTCCTGTAGAGTTCCAGAGATGTCGGTGTCAGGATTGGGCAAGTTTATAGTCGATTTTTCATGTTTTCACATTAGAAATTTAGTGACGACGTCTGTTTCTTCAGCTGAGCTCTCCATTTTTAGGACATCATCCAGATTGGAGGTATAAGGGTCATTTTTGTAAAGTTTCTTTTACTTTATTTATTTGATTCCACTTAATAAAAGAAGGCTTCCCCACTGTTGAGTAGGGCCCGAAGACTTAGCCCACATTGGGTGAACTCCCTAATCAAATAGTTGTGTCTTAATATAATGGTTTCTTATGTTTTCCACTTATTTTTCATGTTATTTAATTTACCTGGTTAGAATGCTCTGTTATATGTAATTCTAAATGCATCCTTGAAGTTAAAATATCTAGATAAATTCTTGATGTAAAGTTTCCCCATTCCTCTAGTAGTGCATTGAGTACTACAGTGGTCATATCCTTATCAGACATAATCTCTCCCAATTCTTGTAATTGATCTCTTATTTCAGATACCCTCATAAATTATGAGGCTATTCCATCTTCCTTTGATATATTCATCTTGTATATTTATTGTCTTAACGATATCACTTCTTCAACATCTCTTACAAAGAACAATTCTACTAACTTCTCATATATCTCCTTTGATGTCTCCAAATTTGATACATACAAAATGAGGGGATATTTTATGGATTCTATGAGGATCCTTTGAGCCCTTACTTCTCCTTTCATATACTTTGCACGAGCTTGATATTCTTACTTTGGAGGTTTAGTAATTGAATCCTTAACATGATCAATGAATTAATTTTCTATGAGTATTAGATCAGTCCTCTTCTTCCATGCAAGAAAGTTTGATGACCTAAACAATTTGTTACTTTCCTTGCCAAATGAAGCCATTTTGATAGATTTAAATTTGGACATAAAGGTACTTACCTATGAAGATGCTCCTTGATGAAAATATATTCAACTTGTTATCTTCTTGATTTTAATGATGATGACAATGATATAATAAGTCTTCTTGATGAAGATGGATTCCTTAAAAAGTGATCCTTCAAAGAGGGGGAGATCACCTTGGTTCCTTGATGATGATGACAACAAATTCTCTAGCTTCCCTTCAAGATGCTCCAAAGTCCTTATTTTAGTTTAGGTAGGATTTTTTAGGTCTTCTTTCTTGAAGTGATGACTGTGTGTGGTTCCTAAGAATGCTTCAAGAGTAGAATCATGTAACAACCCCGGTGAAAATTCCATGTAAAAAATTTAATAAAGGAAAAATAACAATGATGGTTATGGGACACTTATTCCAAGCTGAATGTTGGGAAAAAAAATCCTTGTTCAAGGGTTCATTTGGTTTATTATGGCTAAGGAAATCAACAAAGGAAATGGGAAAGGAATTTCGAAAGGAAAAATGGCAATTTTGGCAATTCATTTATGAAAATAATGGAAATTAGGAGAAAAGGAAGGTGAAAAGTCATAGGCTACATGTGAGGATGAAAATGAAAGAAAATAATGGAAAATGAATAAAATACAGGCCACATTGATAAAAAGGATTTTGAGGATTAGTTGGTACCTTTTTTTCAGTTCAGTTTTGGAGCTCTCTCTCTATTCTCTCTCTCTCACACCCTTGGAAACTTAGAGTTTTCTTGGAGCATTTCAACATTGGATCAAGAAAGGAAAAGAAGGAAAAGGGAAGACAATATCAATCAAGGAAGAGAAGGATCAAGCAACTACAATAATTTTACTTGCAGGTATCTATTTTCATGTGTGATTTCCTCACTAGATTTTTCATACATGGTTTTGAATGTGTGTTATTGGCTCTCTTGCTGTGATTGGCATGGTTTTTTTCCAGGTGTGACAGTGTTCTTCAACCTTGCCTTGCAATTGTTAGGTGTGGAGCCCGATTATCTTGTTTATTTTTTACCACACCATTGGGCCTCTATAATTTAATGGGGTGGCAACACCGCTCGTAATTAAACGTTGCTTGGGGGTCCATGGGGGGCGACTGTGATTTTATGGAGTAGGGCAGTACCCTTGAAGTTAAAAACAGATGTAAAATTGCCTTGTAAAAGTATAGTAATTTATAATCAATCTGGGTCATTCATTAGGCGGATGATATGATGGTAGAAGTATGTTTAGTTTAGGGTTTTTTTCCCTAGAAGGCAACCCCTCGCTTGTATGAGGGTATTGTATTTGTTAGCCATCTATAAATTTTTCATATACTATGATGGCTAAAACAAGTCTTTCAGTCTTCAAGAAACAAATTTCATGCAAAATCTGTGACTTCTTTAAGCCTCTTTGTGTTCTTTGTCCTCAAATAAATCCAATCCTATTTGATATCTTCACTTAAAAACCTTCAAAGAAAGCCCTGCTCTTATAAAAGAGACTGTTTTCAGACCCATTTTCCATCATTTTTTCCTCTCAAAAATCCCTCTAAAAACCCCTTCATTTCACCCATTTTTCCCATTTTTACCCTTTATTTTCCTCAAAATTCCCCTTTAAACCTTGTAAAATCCTTTTACTAAGGTTTTAATCCCTTTTTGCCCCTATCGAAAACTCCAAAAACCCTTAAAACCCTTCATTTTCTGTCCAAATCCTTCATTTAAAAAAAAACAGGCCTTAAGTCCCCTTCCCTTAAGCCCCAACCCCCTTTCTCGCCATGCGACCGGCTCCGTGACCGAGTGCTGAAGCCCATCGGTGGTCGCACTTCGGCGATTCCAAGTTCTCGCTTCCGTTTTCTTTTTTTCGCCGATGGCCGATCCTCTGATAAGATCTAGACTTTCCGTTCGCAAGATCCGACGGCTCTTGTTTTTCCTTTCTCTGCTTTCTATCGCGCATCGGCCATCGCACTTCGCCATTGCATCGCTCCATTGCATTGGGCTTCTCCTTCCCTTCTCCACCAATGATCATCCCTTGTCGATGGAATCTTCACCGATGATCTATCCCAGATCCAATGGTCTTCGCTTCGTTGCACTTCATCGCATCGGTGCATCGCTCTTTGGCGATTCCAGTTCCCTTGTCCCCTGACCCTCTTCACCGCTGATATGTGAAGCCCCGATCAAATCCTAACTTTTGATCTTGATCTTGATCCAACGGTCCTCCATCCATTGCACTTGTCTCTCCCATCGACACATTGCAATTCCAAATTCCTCCTTCCCGGACCCTCTTCTCCGCCGATTGCCAATCTCTCGATTCAATCTGGACTATCCATTCCTCCCAGATCAACGGCTCAGGTTAACTGCGGGGGCATCCGACCAAAGTGGCCCGTACTCCCCAATGCCCCCGCAGTTGACTCTTTTTACTATGGAAGACCTCAGATCTACGGCTAAGGCTTTCTGCGGAGGCACACCCCAAGTTTTTCCTCCGTACCCTCAGTCCTCCTACTATGACGTCATCCCCTAGTCCCACCGCCGAGCACGTTGTGCCATCACGCTCCCTCTCCACCGTTGATCTAGATCCCCTAGATCTGACGGCCCATGTTCATTTTTGCGCCCATTTCTCCATAATTGTCCAAACCACATTTTCAACGCGAAAACGGTGGTTTTTAATGAAACACGCGGCACCATCCAAACCATATCGTGTTCATCTAGCCCCAAACCGCTTACCACTCTCCCTCCGTGCGAATACCATAGGTGGTATTCCCAAAACCGTTTATCCTTAATTTTGCGCCCATACTTTCTTTCAAATCCTGTTTCTTCGCCCTTCGGCCATGGAACCCCCTCGTGCTGCATTTTCCTCCTCTGAATCACTCCTCCACCATCCCAATGCCTTTGAAGTAGTTGAATCCACATAACACAGGTTTATTTAATTCTTTGATGGTTTGTTGCAGGTTTAATGGCTGATAAGCTATAAAATCTTTCCCACAGTCCACTAAAGGGACATGGCCGAGGATGACGATCCTCTGTGGCCGAATTCAATACAGAAAGGGACATAGAGGGATTTAATCTCTAAGTTTAGCTAGTGCCTCATGAACACTGGTCATTCAGTAAAGCCCTCCAGCGCAAGTACCTATCAGCGATCAAATAAAGACAAACAGTGAAGATATCATAGACTTAAACCATGCAGATTATGGATAAAGACACAGTATAAAGTAGAAAGATGATAAAGAAGGCATAAAAGCATATCAAAGGCCTAATTCGGAGTTTAAAGTGACAAATTATGACAGATCAACAAAGGGACTGCTTCGAATGACAAATCACCGAAGCCTTTACCCCTCCAGAAACCAAAAATGACATCTACAGTCCTATTTTGCCTCAAAATAATACAAATTGAATGCACAGTCAAAGATATTTTCCAAAGACAGCTCAAAAGTAATTTCTAGCTACCAAAAGCCTCGAAAGTCAACAAAAGTGACTAAAGTAGATGAATGTTAATGCAAAAATCAATTAACAGAGTTAATACATTAGATATCTTCTCCATTAGGCCTCCCAAAGGCCGAGAAGAATTTACTCTGTATTAATTGAACGAATGAACCCTCTCTTTCACTCCACCTCCTCATTCTTCTATAAATACTCCATGAGGAGCTCATTGTAAAGGGTTGGGAAGTTATTGATTGTTTGAATTGTTATTGAATGGAAGTAGCTGAGTAGTTGTAACATAGTAGGCTGGGAAGAGAAGTATTGGACTATAGAAAGCCATTGGACTCAAAGTATGTGACTAGTTTTGCACATCAAATAAAAAAGCAGATTCACAGGATCCTGGTCTATGTTAATGGTGATGTTTTTCTTACTATAATTGTTATTTTCCTTATGTTTCCACCTTGTTCATATTCTCTGATAAAGAGCAGGAAATATAGGTTAGGATTTACTTCTAAAGTACCCTATTTCTCACTGATAAGCTTTATCTCTATGTTTTCTTCTAATTGTTGCTTTGGGACTGATTTCAATAGAGTATAACTATTCAAGGAATGTTGGTGAGCCCATGTCTTGCTGAGTAAAACCTGAGATGTTTCTCTTGAATGATCTTTTCACTGCATGCTAAGTAGAGTCCTAATTAAGGAAGTTTATGGTTAGCCCTGTCCCTTATTTAGTCTTCAACAGATGTTTTGAAAGTTTCCCTTGAGAGTATTCCGAAAGCAGGATAGGTTAAAAGTCCTTACCTGATCTTAGGTTACTTTTTATGTTTATCTTATATGTTTTCTTCTTTCTGAAGGTAATCTGTTAGATTGCTGGATTGTTGTCTGAAAAGTGTGCTTTAGTAAAAGTTTTCCCAAAGAGGTCTATGGTTTGCCCTTTCCTTTCACCTGCTTCAAACAGTTACTTTGAAAGGCTTTTCTTGTTTAATTAAATTAGTAGATTCTTAAATGGTTATTAGCTTTGCTTCTCTCACAACACGTTTAATGTTCCATACCACAAAATAAATCTAAAGAGATCCTTTGATATAGATGACTTGCCCCATGGACCACTTTTGAAACTTGTTTTGCAATTAAATCCTTTTGTGACTCCATAGCCCAATGGATTGATAATGTCTCTTACCTATCCTATCTGCTGAACCATTATTTCAACTTACTCACACCTTTACCCTTCAAAAGACTTACTTTATTTTGATGATATCCCACCCAACCAAAAACAAACAAATCCCTTGTGCTTCATAACTATCCTAATATCATATCATAAGCTTTAAAAGCATATCATTCTGACACACATATGGAGAGATCCCTCTCTGAATCCAGGAGTGCTAGATCCTAGGATTCCAAAGTTGTTCTGATGTAGGCCCTGCAGTGTTTTTTCTTGCCAATTTTGCAAACTATGGGAGCCCTAACAATATTGTGGTTGTGTATTGTATGTGTATTCTCAGAGAGAGAAAAAAATAGGGAGACTGTGAGAGAGAACGAAGGATATTACAATGGATCTTCTGTAGGCTGTGTCTCTTCATTTTTCTAGATAATAGAAAGGAAGGACTGGCTGTTCGGGGTGGATGTAGCCCAAATTGGGTGAACCACGTATATATGTGTCTCTCTGGTTTTATGTGTTTTGTGTGCTTATGTTTTCCGAATATTTTATGTGTTGCATTGCTCTGTAATATATAATTTTCTAACAACTGGTATCAGAGCCGAAGGTCAATTTGGCTGATAAAATCACAGGAAAGAAGGGTTCCTAGTTCGAGTGGGAACAATGGCAGAAGATGGTAAATTTAGGGTCTAGAAATTTAATGGCCAAAAATTCCCACTATGGAAGATACAGATGGAAGATTATATGCATCAAAAAGATCTGTACCTACCATTGAGTGGAAAAACAAATAAGCTGACGACTATGACAGACGCAAAATGGGAGATTCTCGATAGAAAGGCACTCGGAACAGTACAGTTGTGCCTCGCGGTGTCGGTAGCCTTCAATATTTCGAAGGAAACAACAATAGAGGGTTTGATTAAGGCATTGGAAAAACTATATGAAAAACCCTTGGCCTCAAACAAGGTATTTCTTATGAAACATTTATTTAATATGAAGATGTCGGAAGGTGGATCTGTTGCAGACCATTTAAATGATTTTAACATAGTTACCAGTCAGTTAAGTTCTGTGGGGGTAAACTTTGATGATGAAGTTAGGGCTCTGTTATTTCTGTGCACATTGCCAAAGATGGAATGGTTTAGTTATGGCCATTAGTAACTTCGTCTCTAGATCTAGTTCTTTAAAGTTTAATGATGTTGTCGATGCTATCCTTAGTGAAGAAATGCGACAGAAAATATCCGGTGAGACATCGGGTAATTCTTTGAGTGCAGAGTCCCGGGGAAGAAAAATGGAAAGAGGAAAGAGCACAGGATATCGCAGTAAATCAAGGAAAGGAAGATCTAAGTCCAGATTGGGGATAGTGTGCTGGAAATGCGGAAAGAAAGGACACCTGAAGAAAGACTGTAGATCTTGGAAGGGAAAAGAAGGAGATGCACAACAAGAAAACAATCATGAAGCAAATGTGACAGGTGATGTGTTACAAGATGCTTTGATTCTTTCTTTAGAAAATGTTACTGATTCCTGGGTGGTAGATTCAGGGGCCTCATTCCATGCCACACGTGATAAGAAATATTTTCATTACTATGTTCAAGGAGATTTTGGACAAGTCCGTTTGGGTGATGATAAACCCTGTAAATTGTTGGAATGGGTAAGGTTCTTGTAAAACATAAGAATGGAAACCAATGGCTATTAAAGGAGGTAAGGCATGTTCCAGATCTGAAGAAAACTCTTGTTTCAACAGGGTAGTTAGGCGGTGAAGGTTGTGTGACAACTTTCACAAGTAAAACTTGGAAGGTCACCAAAGGAGCCTAGGTAATAGCAAAAGGCGAAAAGGTAGGTACATTGTATTTATGCAATGCTATTTCTCACTCTGTTAATGCTTTAAATTCAAAGGATAAGATGCAGCATTATGGCATCATAGGCTCGGACGCATGAGTGAGAAGGGGATGAAGATTATTCACTCAAGAAATTTGTTGCCAGGTTTGAAGAATATTGATTTGGATTTATGTGAGAATTTCATTTATGGAAAATAGAAGAGAGTCAGATTTCTCAGAGTTGGGAAAGAAAAGAAGAGCGAAAAATTAGAGCTTGTGCATACAGATGTATGGGGACCTGCTCAAGTATCATCTCTAGGTGGCTCTCATTATTATGTTACTTTAATTGATGATGCAACTAGAAAAACTTGGATTTATTGTATTTAGAATAAATCTGATGTATCTGATACTTTCAAGAAATGGAAAGCTTTGGTTGAGATTGAGACAGGAAAGAAGTTGAAGTGTCTCAGATCAGAAAATGGAGGTGAATATTGCAGCAAAGAGTTTGATAGGTACTGTTCAGAGCATGGAATTTGCAGAGAGAAGACAGTTCCAAGGACACCACAAGAAAATGGTGTGTCAGAAAGGATGAACAAAACAATCATGGAGCGTGCAAGGTGCATGATATTGCACGCATGATTGCCTTTATAATTTTGGGTAGATGTTGTAGATACTGTTGTTTATCTAATAAACAGAGGGCCTTCAAGTTCCTTGGATGGTGGTATTACAGGGGAGGCATGAACAGGTAAAAAGGTAAACTAATATTTTTTAAAGCCTTTTGGTTGTGAGGCTTTTGTCCATATTAATAAAGAAAATAGAACAAATCTTGAGGCAAAATCAAAGAAATATAACTTTATTAGATATGGTGTTAATGATTTTGGTTATCGCTTATATGATTATTAAAATCACAAAATCATTAGGAGCAGAGATGTAATATTCAATGAAAAGGTCTTGTATAAGAATCAGTTGCAGGAAAAGAAACAGGAAAAAGAAAACAAAGAATACACAGTTCTTGATGAGATCACAGAAAAAGTAAAGGTGTCTGAAAATAATAATAATCAACAGCCACTACAACAACAAAAGGCACCTCAAACACTTGAAAGTGGTGTTAGAAGATCTACCAGGATAAGTAGACCCCCTGAACGATACTCTCCTTCACTATATTATTTTTTATTGACTGATTCTGGTGAACCCGAATGTTATGAAGAAGCAATGCAGGTTAAAACCAAGAAGAAGTGGGAGTAAGACATGGAAGAAGAGATGGACTCCTTAATACATAACCAGACTTGGGACTTAGTCAGGTTGCCTGCAGGTAAAACAACATTGCAGAATAAATGGGTTTACAGGCTGAAGGAAGAAGATGGAGGAAAACAGAGGTATAAAGCTAGAATTGTGGTGAAGGGGTTTTCACAGAAGAAAGGTATTGATTTTGATGAAATATTTTCTCCTATTGTTAAGATGACTTCAATCAGAACTATTTTAAGTCTTGTAGCAACAGAAGATTTTCATCTTGAACAATTAGATGTAAAGACAACATTTCTCCATGGGTATTTGGAGGAAAAGATCTATACGCAGAAACCATAAGGATATGAGGTCAAAGGGAAAGAAAAATTAGTGTGCAGGTTAAAGAAGAGTTATATGGCTTAAAATAGGATCCAAGGTAGTGGTATCTAAAATTTGACAAGTTTATGTTTGAACAAGGTTATACTAGATGTCACTCTGATCATTGTGTTTATCTGAAAAAGAAAAATGATGGAAGCTATATTATATTGTTATTGTATGTAGATGACATGCTTGTTACAAGGTCTAACATGCAGGAAATAAATGCGCTCAAAAGAAAATTGGAAAATTCATTTGCAATGAAGGATTTGGGAGCTGCAAAACAAATCCTTAATATGAGAATAACTAGAGACAAGAAAAATCACAAATTAACCCTATCTCAGAATGAGTACATACAAAAGGTGTTGAAAAGATTTAATATGCAGAATGAAAAACCAGTAAGTACACATTTTGCTAGCCATTTCAGAATTAGTAAGGAGATGTGCCCCAAGACCCAAGAAGAAATGGATTATATGTCTAAAGTTCCATATGAATCAACAGTTGGAAGCTTAATGTATGCAATGGTCTGCAAAAGGGTTGATATTGCACATGTAGTGGGAGTTGTAAGCAGGTATGTGAACAATCCAGGAAAATAAAATTGGATGGCAGTGAAATGGATTCTCAGATATTTGATGTTGAAGATTGCAACAAGAAACAGTGAAGGAGGCATCCTGAAACATCTTTCCTGATCCTAGTTGGAAAGTGATCACCTAAACTAGGTGGGGGCCACACAGGTGATTTTTGTCGCAAAGTCTATTTTTAGACTATGTCTATTTTTAGACATATGGATCATGGTCTATGAGTTGCGGGATGCTATTTATGGATGGTTGGTCAAGTTGGTAAAAATAGATGGACCTCTATTTTTAGACATACTGGGCGGAGTCTATTTTTAGACTGCCAGTCTAAAAATAGATCAGTCGAATATTATTAGCTCTTAATAATATTTGGACTATAAACATTATCTTATCCTCTTGCAGCACTTCAGTTCAAGCTACGAATGTGGCACATGCAGCTGACAGAAGGAATTACGCTATTCCTAGGGTTTAGTTGAGCTATTGCATGGTTGACTTCAGTTAGAACTCATGTGGCAGAGTTTGGTGGAGTTGATGAGACAGTTGATGGAGTTGTGTTCGGTTTAACTTAGTTGAACTATTTGTATTTAGTCTAACTGATAAATACACTAGTGATGAGTGGTGTGAATTAATTATTAATTAATTCACTAATTATTAACTCATAAATCAACTAAATAATACATCAGTTAACTGCAATGCATGGACAGTTCAGTAGAGACCAGTGTTAGAGGTGGGTGAAAGGGTGAGTCTACTATCAGTAGTGATATAGCTATGCATGAGATTTGCACACACATTGATTGAGATTTCCAATGAGGATTGCGCAGTACAAGCCAGTGGGATTCGAACTTGGATCTCATCATTATTCATCTTGGATTGCACAGTAGAGGCAGGCAGACTTGTGGAGGAGATTTGAACCTGTGACTTGTTCATCTTCCGTGCTAGTTTGTGTGTAGCATGTGAGATAGTGCTGAGAGCTGTGAGAGCTTTGTGCTATGTATTGTTACATGTTCTCTATCATTATAATATACAGATAGTTTGGGGTTTTCAGCTGTATGCTTTCCCCATTACATACTGTGTTATATGTGTGCTTGATTATGTTTTAATGTGCGCATGCGACTGCTTCTATTTCCACAAATTGATGATCAATTGTAGAAGAGGTTATGTATTATGCATGAAGCTTAAATAGTGTGTAATCAGGATAATCTCGGTGAATAATTCAACTATTATTCAAATTTCTACATTTGAGAGGTACCACAAATCAAGCATTATGCTTTGGTGGTTCAAACATTGCTCTACAGGAATATGTTGATGCAAATATGGCAGGTGACAAAGATAATAGGAGGAGCACTACAGGGTATGTATTTACTGTAGGTGGAACAATTGTTAGTTGGGTTTCAAAAATCCAAAGTGTTGTTGCACTTTCAACAATAGAAACATAGTATGTTGCTGCTACAGAGGCTACTAAGGAAATTATTTGGTTACAAAGGTTTATGGATGAATTGGGTAAGAAGCATGATATGGGCACGTTATACATTGATAGCCTAAGTGCCATTCATCTTGCAACAAACTCAACATTTCATTCCAGGACTAAACACATACAACTCAAGTACCATTTCATACGATCAGTGTTGAAAGATGGACAGTTGAAGCCGGAAAATATACACACTAGCCAGAATCCTACAGATATGCTAACAAAAGTTGTAACTAGATAGAAACTAAGAATATGCTTAGTTTCAATTGGTCTTCAAGTATGATGATGAAGATGAGAAAAAACCAGGTCCAAAGTGGAGCCATTGTCCAGAAAATGAAGCAACAGTGGAGTTGCTACAATCAGTCTCCAAGTGGGAGATTGTTGGGTGTGGAGCCTGATTATCCTGTTTATTTTTTACCACAGCATTGGACCCCTGTACCGTAATTAAATGCTACCTGGGGGGTCCAGGTGGGGCAGTTGTGACTTTATGGAGCTCCCCCTTGGCAGGGGGGTTTCAGGGGCAGCGCCCCCAAAGCTAAAAACGGATGTAAAATTGCCTTGTAAAAGTATAGTAATTTCTAGTCAATCTGGGTTATTCATTAGGCAGATGATATGACAGTAGAATTTTGTTTAGTTTAGGGTTTTTTTCCCTAGAAGAAAACCCCTCGCTTGTATGATGGTATTGTATTGCAGCTGTGTATTGTATGTGTATTCTCAGAGCGAGAAACAGATAGGGAGACTGTGAGAGAGAACAAAGGATATTACAACGGATATATTGTAGATTGTGTCTCTTCATTGTTATGGATAATATAAAGGAAGGACCGGCTGTTTGGGGTGGATGTAGTCGAAACTGGGTGAACCACGTATAAATGTGTCTCTCTGGTTTTATGTGTTTTGTGTGCTTGTGTTTTCCGCATATTTTATGTGTTGCATTGCTCTGTAGTATATAATTTTCTAACATAAATTTCTAGATAGCCATGATTTGATGGAGTTCTCATGTTTTGGTTGAGCTAGATTTCCATATGGATTCGAAAAAAAGTGAGGTGGATCTCTGAATGAAAGAACACATAGCCTAGTGATCCCTGAATTGGACTGTGGAATGCGGTAAAGCCACTAGCCTAGTAACCCCTAAACCAGACTATGGGTTGTTGTAAATCCAGGTATTGTGTGCCTCGATGAGCCTAGGAATCCTCGACCGGTGAATAACAGGATATACAATAAAGCCTAGAGGTGTCTACCCTTGATCAAGCCTAGTAATCCTTACTAGTGAATAAAAGGATATATGGTAAATCCTAGAGGGTGGTGTCTCGGTTATGGACTACTGATCACTAGATTAGAATGTGGATTATGGTAAAGCCTAGAGACTAGGAGATAGGAATATTCCTCACAATGTAGGTGGATAAATACGGTGGCATTCATGCTTGTTTGTTTCCTAGTGATTCGGTGAGGATTGCGGTAAAGGTTGTTTCTATTTATGAGGGTGAGGAGGTTTAGACTCAGGAATCCCTGGTTAATTACTTTAGTTTGAGTCCCACATTCATGCTTGGAATATGGAACAAGGGTGATTGGCTGAAGAGAGATTGGGCTCAACCAATCTATGGTCTGGTGGAACGTGGTAGTCCCATACCAGTTTGGATTTTGCATTTATTAATAAGAGTTCATTTCCTTGGTAATTTATGTGTAAATGTATTGGATTCTATGTATAATTTATGGCTGTTGTATCCTCAGTATTTATGTTGCTTATATGTTGGTTATGAATGCACTTTATGACAATGAAAATGTATGGTTTTCATCATGTTTTTATTTGTAAATGAATGAGCAATGAATATATGACCTAATATATGATAATTCAAATAATGATATAAGTCATATATGCTTCTTAGCGATTCTCAAATTATTATGAGACCCCTATGCTTAGATCTATTGTTTAAACTTGTAGAATGCATATTTCTGACATGTTTAATGAAATTACTGTCATGGCTAATAGGGGTCTAGTCAATCTATGTTCAATAATTTTCATTGGCATCATTGTATTTATGTTTCAATTCATTCCTGTAAATTTAACGTAGTGATTGGGTCCTAACCCTAAAATTTAGCCTTAAATCTTGCAGTCGCTAGCATAGCACTAGTAGAAAAAGGTCGTAGTCACACTCATACAGGCTCATAGGAGTGATCAACGCTCTCAATCGCTTGGAGAGCTTGGAAAGGGAGCGAATAGGGATCTAGGTCCCTGATTCATTGAGTTTCCTCAGGAGTTGGTCACCTAGAAAGGTTGGGTAGCTCCTAGAGGTTTTGTTGGTTGTGTGGATGATTATTTTGGTTGTGTTTTGTCGGTTCCACTTCCTTAATGTGACCTAGGAGGTTGAATCATATCATGGTAGCCTCTCGTAACATGTTTACCCCAGTGGACTGGTTAACTTGGGTAAATGTGGGAGGAGGGTGTTACAAATCCTTCTTTGAACGAACTGTGGATTTTAGGTTTTCTTTAGTAACTTCCTTCAATACGATGATGTATTCCCTGTTATTGTAGTGTCTTTGATATGAGTGGTCCCTTTTGATGATTGTTGTTTTTTATGATCTTCTAGTGCTTTGGACCTTGAGTGTCCTTCTTTAAGCTTCTCTTCCTTGACTTGTTACCTTAGATATGATACCATCTTGATAAATCTTGGGGCAATTAGTGTAGGTGATTTATCTTCCTTTGATAAATGTCTATGATTTATTTTTTATTATTTAGTTAGCTTCCTCCTTCACTTATTTTTATTAGTGTTTTACTTCATAAAACAACTACCAAACCCTAAAGAAAAATAAGACAAAGGAAAAAATATATAGGTGGCCATCTAGGGCCAAAACCTCTCCAAATATGAGAGGAAAACCACAAGAATTATTCTTCTTATAGAATCTTCAATCGACGAATTCCAAGACCTATACCCTTAACCAATACCCCTCCAAGACTAGTTCAATGCCTCTCCTTGATGAGCTTCTCTTTCAAAATATCTTTGTAATTTGGAGAGCCTTATTAAATACATTTGAAACAATTCGTAGTGATCTTATCTGGCGAGTCAGATTGGGTCTTCGGGTTCAACTGGGTCTAGACCCATGTTCGAGCTATCATTATGATCATATCCTTCTAGCCCCTTTAATTGATTATCTTCATGATATTGGGACTTCAAAATTTTCACAAATTGCAGAACTGACCACTACATCCATATGGTGTCAAGGGTGGAAATCGACGGATGAGTTGGGAATTCCAGCGCATTTCATAGATTAGTGGAATAAGTATATCGATGCCTTAAAGTCTGGTCATGTTTGTATCACAGAAAGAGAATATGAACTTGTTTGGGAAAGTGCAAAAATCTAGATAAATACACAAAAAATTTGTTATATATTTATTTCATTTAAACGATTTCCTAATGTTTCTCAATGGTAGTGGAAATTTGTGTGGAAATCAAAATGCCCCCCAAAGGAAAAAATATTAATGTGGTGTATTATGAACGGGGAGGTTCCTACATGGGAGGTTCTTCAAATAAGTTATTCTATCAATCCTGGTTGGTGTTCCATTTTTCAAGATGATGGAGAATCTAAGGACCCTACAATCGATCCCTGGTAGGGTCCTTCTATTGAATATACTTAGATACACTAGCTATCACTTGCATCATATTTTGCTTTCAACGCTCTTCCATCAATCATTTGATGGGAAATTTGGATTTCCATAACAAATCTATCTTTCAAGATCATGTTTCTTCTCCAAATTCTATAGTAGCTTAAGTAATGGCCATCCTTAGTCACTTTCCTCAAGAGAAAGATGTTTGGAGGGTTCGAGGAATTATTGTTTTTCACCCTAACAATACAAAACTATAAGTTAATTTATGGTTAAATATTAGAAAAATAACATGTACTCACTTACATACAAAAGTTGAATGAGTTTTGTGACATGTGTAAGCATATTTGAATATTCTAAGACAGTCCTATTTGGCCTCCAAGACTCAAATTAGAATTTAATCTTAAAATATTTAAGATTTGAGATCATTGGCAAAGAAAAATTCTTGGAGAAGAATAATGGAAGTTTTCATAAGTGTCTCCTATCAAAGCTAGGAGAGATTTGTGAGAGGATACGAAGAGATGCTAATTGCTATATGTCAACACATGGTTGTAACCACATGAGATATTTATGGATCTAGGAGAGATTTGTGGATCTACATTTATGAGTTATTTATCTTACTTTTTGTATAAATAGGAGTACCTAATCCTCTCAAAAGGTGTGAAAAGTTTGGGAGCTATGATCATGCTTCAATTTAGATTTTTGGATGTTAATGATTGACACTATGCTTATGATTGATGTAATGAAAACCATTCTAGTTCACTTTGATATGTTTAGTGTTTGATCAAGAGTTTTCTCAACTTTCCACTTCTCATGCATTTTGGGATGACCACCTAATGAGTATGGGATGTATTCTAATGTTTTATCTTTTTAATTTATTTATTTTCATTTTAAGTATTTTAATTATATGCATTGTTTAAATTCTTTCATACTCATTTCATTCATGTTCTTTTGTAGGTTAAACAATATTGCTCTTATTTCATCAATTCATTGCTTTTAATTTTTTTTGATAGATATTCATGAATGATTCTAATTTTGAAATGCACGTATTAGTAATTTCAATTGATCTCTTACCACTTTTAGCCTTTAAATTTAATAGTTTAAGAATTAAATACTTTCTTAGTATATGATTTGTTACTTTCTAGTTTAAATTTAATTTCAATTCATTATAATAGATTTAATTTCCTGTTGGTAAAATAGATTTACTTTCATGTCAATAGAGTAATTTTACTTTCATGTCAATTATCATTTCAATTTTATAGATTAAAATATTTCTTTGCAAGTTTCAAATTTTAGACTTTTGACAAAGAAAGTGTGTGCACACTCATGTTATACATTTTTCATGAATATGTTTTCCATCATTTCAATAGGTTAATTTACTCTTAAATTGAAAGCTGATTCCAAACAAATATTTTGCAAGTATACTTCACAAGTTCACGAACCCTGGGTTTGAAAATTTAATGAAAATTAATTTAACTGACAATTAACCTACACAACAATGTACAATATCAATTTGTGGGAGATATTATTGAAGACAAGATGGTGCTATGGAAAAAGTAGACACTTTAAAGAATGTTGCAAATTCATTAATAAAATTTGAGATCACTTAAATTTCTCTTGGTGTAGAGAAACAATGGGCATTATTACCTTGGATTCTTGATAATGTACTCTTGCAACCCCCTACATGCAAAGAAAACAACAATTTGGAGAATGTTGGGTATGTGTTATATTCTTTACATGAATACTCCCAAGCATTATATGTTGCACCGAGTACAGTGGAGGGGCGAGCCTGGTCATAGGGTGGTCGAAGAGGGGTAGAATCCACCCTTTAGAGAGGTTCAAAGGGTATTTCCCGTGAAAAAGGTTTCTTAGGAATTTTTTGCATATGTTTGTAGCAGTTTTAAACATACAAATTTCACTTCTAGCATGTTTGTGGTGCATGGTGGTTTACCCCATGGTTTTATAGTTTTGTTTAAAGAACTATGGTTGTAATCTAATATAGGGTAAACAGATTAAAGGTTTACGGATGACCTGAGATATATGTATTGTATTGTAATATTGTAAAAAATATATATATTGAAAAATATTTCTAGTTTTCCTAATTTGGGTTTTTAGGGTAAAATATTTGTTTTAATGTGTGTGTGTGTGTGTGTGTGTGTGTGCATGCGCCATTGCATATTTTCTATATTATAAATTATATATTGCAACAATTAACTATATGGGGTTAAGAGTTACATAAATATGGAATGAAATAAAATCAAAACCCTTGTTAAGGAACCACTAAGATATTACCAACAAAGGAGAAGGGAGATATTTACCCTAGACATCTCTCTCCAAGTGGAAAATTTTCCCTTCAAATGGATAAATATTGATACCTTTTGGTAGTCTTGAATTAATATAAATTTTCTTTGAAAAATATGTATAATACCCATGAAAAAGAAAATTCAAAATTGGCATCAAAAGCCTCATGAAAATATTACATTATGGAGAACAAAATCTCAATAATACACAACCATTTGGGAGGATAATCAAATCTCTATTTAAAAATGAGGCTCTGAACATCTCTCCCCCTTTAAAAAGTATATGAAAACTCAAAAAGGATTTGATGGGTTATCTATAATAGAATTGGAGAGAAATTCACTACAAATATTAATTTTACATTGCTTAAAACCCTCTAAAAGACATGATGTACCATTGAGAGAGGCTTGATATTCTTGGAAAGGAATTCGATTTGCACCGATAGTCCAACATTCCCCTCAAAATTTTCTTGAATTGACTTGGCGTAATAGTAGGAAGGTAAGGAATTATAAACACCCTCCCCAAGATGCTTAATGTTCCATTTATTTTACTTTTGACCTCCCAAAAACTAGTAAAAATGTGAATGGATCCTTGCTTTGGTCCAAAATTTACTTGTTTTTAGCGATCAAGGCTTCAATTTATTATTTTTGTTTTGATCTTGATCCATTTGAAATAACCTTTAGTTGATGTGACCTTTGCTTTGCTAAAAAAAGGGTACCAAATTTCCTCATTTAACACTCACGACTACCCAAGAGAAGTCAAGTCCCCTTTAGTGATGAAAGCATGCTTGAAAATGTACTTTGAAAAGGGTGCTTTAAGTTCTTTTACTTGGAGATGGTTTGGCTTGCCCTCGAGATTGTAGTGGACCTACTTAATTTCCTTGGATAACATGAAACAATGGCTTGTAGAGTGTGAAACAATCATGAATTTTGAGATTACCATGAATAATGATGGTCATGGCCAAAGAGGTATACATACACAATATAAATGATCCATGGAGGGAATAAAATATAGGTATGCTAGTACAATAATAAGATGGTTGCTTCCACCCTTACATAGTTCAATCACCTTTGTATAGATAATATAACATGTGTTCCTTTAAGCCATATTCCATAACAAATACTCTCCATGATGCATGAATACCAACCTAGGACATAGGAATGTCCATTAAGGCAAGGAGTTACCACCCATGAGGGTGTAGTTAGAAAAGCCATAAAACCAAGCACCATGATCAACTAAGAAGACACTTTTACACACTTGAGATAAATAGGATACACTTTTACACTTAATCCCACATAGATTATAGGGCCATGTATTTCACATATTTGGGATTACAAATGGTGTTGTCCTTTGCCAATATTTTCTAGGGTGTCCCTACTAAAAGAGGGTAACATCTAGCTCCAACTGTGAGACATATAATTTTTTCAAGAGTGCTTGAGAATTCTGGAATTTCTATTAACTTGTGACCTACATCAATCTCACAAAAAAAACATCAAATACTAGGGAGGGATAAATACACAAGTGCCTTATCCTTTCCTGACATGACTATTAAATCACGCATAAAGGAAAATGACCTCTAATATAGAAAATAAAGGAAGATGAAACACATAATGAAATCAAATCATAAAAAGAAAAATAGAAATTTTTTTCTATATTACAAGGAATCAGGATTCCCCATAAGCATCAAATATTACCTTGAAACTATACCTTTCAATGTTACTCATTTACGAGAAAGGGAAATGATGCTCCATCTAGATGGCCAAGATAATTAAAAATAAAATAAAATTACCTACGGTTTAATCAATCAAATAAGGGACTAACTATAAACTTTATAACTTACCATGATTACCTAATTTTTTACCTCTTTTATTCCAAAGTAGAATAAGATCACCTTTTTTGAAAGTTCAATTGGTGAGTTTTCTTGTTAAAATTAATATTTTTTATTTCTTAACTCTATCACACATAATCATAATTGAACCTTCTACTTTCATCAAGTTCCACTAAGGAATTCATTTTATTTTGTAGGGCAAATAATTTTTGAATAAAATTGCTACATGGATTGGCAAACTAGGATCTCCAACTCAATTGGAAATATTACTTCCATCATGTAGACTAGCTTGAAAGGAAATTTTCCTATAGAGTATTTCATTGTTATTTTTTCATGCTAAAGGGCATATTTTATTTTTCTATCCCAACTCTTCGTATTGTCTCCACTCGTCTTATTAATGATGTCCATTAGTTTCTTGTTGTTGGATTTGGCCAAAACATTTCCTCGTGGGTAGTAGTTTGAAGAGTGAGATAGTATAAAAGTAAAATGTTGAAAAATACATTGAATTAAATACCTTGGCATTGTTAATTATAATATTTACTGGAACCCTAAATATTGTGATGATAATTTATTCTAAAAATTCCATGATAATTCTATCATTGGCCTTATTTGTCATAATTGCTTCAACCCACTGCGTGAATTAATATGTAGAAGTGATAATCCATTAGTCACTATCACTGAAATTTCCCTTTAAATTTTTATTGAAATAGAGGACCCATTTTTGGAACGATGCCTCTATTATAATTGATTGGAGAGGGAGTGTCACTAATTTATTTTTTCCCATGAATAATTGGCAAGGTTGATACTCTCAACAAATTTGTGGACATATGTGAAGATTGTAGGCAAATAATATCCTCATTCAAGGATCTTATGAGTTGTGGTCTTGGTTGAATGATGTCCATCACTTAATCCTTGATGAAATTACTTTGTCAAATCCTTTTCTTCCTCTTGAATAACACACCTAAGAATCATTCCATTAGGTTTTTTCAAACCATTCCCTTACTAGATGAAAATATACCTAGATGCTTTTATCCTCAAATCCATATTCTTGTCATTTGGAAGGCCCCCAAGGGTTCTGAGGTTCTTAAAATAGTAGATGATGTATATAAACCAATCATGCCTCTCCAAATATCCATTGACTTCACATACACTAACACATGACTCTTCCTTCAAATCAAGAGCCACTTCATTTCCTTCAACCATCAACCAAGCGAATCCTTTACCTTTGATGAGTTTAATGGGCTTTATTTATAAGTCAAATTCATATGTTTTTGTTACCCACTTTCCTTTGGTTCCCAATAAATCCCATTGAGATAAGATGTACTTAAATATTGGATGTGGAACATAAGCAATCACCTCGCTATATCCAGTATAAGTCCTAATGCACTTGAGTGATTTAGCCAATGCGTAAGCTTGTTTTTCTAGGATGGCATATTTTAATTTTTCATCTATAATTATTTTTCTTATGAATGATATAGGTTTCTCTTCACCCTGTTCATTGTTTAGGAGAAGTTTACCTGCAATAGTAATATTTTAAGAAAAATAAAAAAATGTAAATTCTTTGGAATAATCAAGGCTTACCAATACCAAATACTCAATAATAGATTCCTTGATATATTTGAATGTTTCCCTATTAGTTTCATCCCATTTTTAATCAAAAACTTCTTTAGTAACCTATTAAGGGGATTTGTTCTCTCAACACAATTCAATTTGAATCTTCTTGTTATAGGCCATTTGGTCGCATCTGGGAAATAACTCTACAAACCAGATTGATCATAATCTATGAACATATTTTTATCATCACTACATAAATCCTTACGTATGAATTTCCAAATGTTTGAGTTTATGGTTCTAACTGCTTCAAATAATTGCTTTTAAGCCCTAATGCACCTTGGTCCTTTGGGGACCCGTGTTCAACAACAAGTTGCTCCTTTGCACCAACACTGATCAACAACATATTTTCCCTTGCTGGGGGTGAACTATTTCTATAAATTGGGGAAAATTAAAAAGGATCCAGAAGCTTCCTCTTCTAGAAGCTTCCAGGAGTTGTTTTAACCATTTACCTTGGATAAGAAGATTGAATCCTATCTGATCCTACCTTCGAGATTTCACCTCTTATCTCTTGAGTTCATCCTCCCATCTTAAGTGGGTCTCAAGCCTAGATTGGTAAATGGATAATAATTCCTAAACTACTGCACTCCCCTATATATTTACTACCATCCACAACATTCGGGTTGGATTTTGGATATTTAACATGCCCTCATGTTGCTACCTTGAATCGAAGAGAGTCATCATATTCATGCATTAGGATGAAATTGAAGTGTGATTTGCGACCAGGAAGGACAAGTCAACTTGGGGAGATATCTACAAGATTAACATTATCTTTGGTTTTAAATTCTCTCCTATTTCTATTAATACAAAGAGTATATTTTTTTTTCCAATATGTGTTATGTTATGTTCACATTCATATATTTCAATGCATCGTTTATTCATTGAATAGAGTGATTTAATTATGATACATAGATGTTGTATATCATTGGGTTGTTTTGATTATATGTGTAATTTCTAATTATAGAAATCAGAGCTAGGATTATAGATTACAGGCTAGGAAGAAATTAAATCTTGCGACAGATTCCAAGTAGGAATTTTTCCATCTTTCAATTTCTCTAAGGGAAACTCTATATTCTTTGTTTTTTTTGGTTCTAGACTAGTCCACTAGGTCTAAGGGAGATACTTTTGTCCGCAATTGTAAATCTTGTATAACACTTCTGATGAAATTTATCTTTCCAAAGAAGGATTGAAGCTCCTCATTAATCCCTTTAATTCTTTCAGTATCCACACTTACATCTTATTTAGAAACAATTTTACCTAGAAGCCTACCCTCTGTGACACCAAGAATTGTCTTATTGAGTTAAGTGAAATTCTATATTACGAGCACCTTTCAAAAATATACCTAAGATGTGAAACGTGAGAAAAAATCTTTGTTAAATACACCATGAGATCATATTAAGAGATTTTAGTTATTTTACCCATGAGGTATCTCAAAGAATTATCAACAACTCTCTAAAATGTGCCACATGTATTAATCAAACCAAAATTCATCCTTTTACATTTGTAAGTACCACAAGGTGTGATTTACGTTCTCTTATTTCTATCATCTTAATTCAACAATCCCTAGTTGTACCCTGAAAATCCATCCAAACAAGAAAACATCTATAACCTTTTAATTATTTTCAAAAGACTCTCCATGTTGGGGAGTATATAATTGTCCCTAATGGATGAACCATTCAGATTATTGAACTCTACACATAGCCTGAAATTTACTAATTTATTTATTACTACTACAAGATTTGAAAACCATGAGGAAAACCTTATTGGCACAATGTTCCCTACATGAGGTAGTTTTTACATCTCTTTCTGTACAAGATAGATTAGTTTTGGATTCTCTATCTCAACTTCTGGTGAAAAGGTTACGCGTCCTCCTTCGGTGGAATGACATGTTGGATGAAATCTTCTTTGTAAGCCTTTAAATCCTTATAATACCATGCAAATACATCCTTGAAATATGTGATAAGGATTTCAATGACATTTATTTCTTCATTTTTTGTACCTATTTCAAATTTGATTATATTTGGATCTTATTGTGATCCAACATTTAGTTTTATGTAATTATTTGACTTGACCCTTGCCTTGTACATGTCAAATCTATTAAAATATCCTCAAGTTGTGCTAAGCCTATAGGAATATCATTATATTTAAGTTATAAAACTATGTATTCTTTTGTCCAATCAACTTCATCATCTGAAAATTTATATAATTGGTTCTGTTGTCGTTGCAACAACGACCCTCCAAAATTTTTTCCTAAGTCAATTTTGGAGCCTACATGAACTATCGTTTCAAGTCCCCTAGTGTTTTCATGTTGTTTTTTTTTGTTATTCTCATGTATCCTTCTAGTTTTTCATCCTCTTAAGTCAATGTTTCTTAAGTGTTGTCACCTAACCCTTAGAAGCACTTGTGTTATCTAGCTCATGGTTAGTTTGACTTATGTCTTTTCTTGACTTAGAAACTAGCCTTTCACCATGCACACACTCAAAAAGCACACAAAAAGCAAACAACAGTAAGGAAAGTTCCCTTTAAGGAAAAAATGCACTTCAAGTTAATGAACACATGCTCTTGTGATCTTGAGCGCACTCCTTTGGGTCGAAGAAGTGCACCCTCCTTGAGCACACTCCTTCATGTTTAGCAAGTGTGCCCTCCTTGAGAAAATTCTATCATGCTGAAGACATGCACCCTTCTTCAATGCATGCATGATATTCCTTGTTACATGTGAGCATACTCCTAGAAAATAGGAGCCCACTTAGCTTCCTTAAACTAACTCGGTCACTTGTTGACAAGTGTTGAGCATGCATGAAACAATTTTTCATGTAATCTCTTTTAAATGAACCCACATAATCATTCGTTTTCATAACCAGTCACATATGGCTTGGGCACACATTTGTGGATCAAGAAACTCTTTGTAGATTTGCATTACAAGTAAGTTTTGCATGTTGAATCTATTGATTTATTTTCATGATTTCACTATCAATATTGCTTTCCTTTCTAGCATTTCTTTATTTTTCAGTTTATTTACTGGCATTTATATTCAATACTGTTTCTACAAGTGTTAATTTTTTGTTGCATGTTGAAACTCTACATGTTCCTTGTCTCTTTTCATTCTAATCATGATTGCGACAACATCCATAAAATCCTTTAGATCCTTATTATTCTCATTTCTATCATGAAATATTGTTGTTAGACTTGTCCTTGATCTTTCCTTTGAAAAAACACACTAATGGAACCCAAAGCCAAATCAAATTTGAAAATTGTGCCCAGAAAAGACAAGTTTTCCTCTTGATCACACTCCTTTATGAAGATTTATGCCCTACCAGAGCACATGAGCACATCCCGAAGGCTTAGATGACTTCCCTTCACCCTGTTGGCATAGGATAGTGCACTTTAATTTCCCTTGAGTGCATGAGTGCACCGTGAAGGCCTAAAGGCCCGAATATTTTTCCCTTCATCCCTTCAAAGTGTGCCAATGTGCCCTCTCTATCTCTTTCAGCGCATGAGTGCACCATGAAGGCTTGAGGCCCGAAGACTCACTCATTATTCTCTTTGGAGTGTGCCCTTGCGCCCTTGACGTTTTCCTTCTCTTGCTTGAGTGCATGAGCACAATAAAAAGCCCTGAATGACCCTTGACCAGCCTTCGTGCTTTGAAAGTGTGTTGTCCTTGTTGCATGTATATTTTCTGCCCATGCATGTAGTTATGTGTTGTCAGTGATAGATTTACATTCTCAGATACATCTAATGGCTCTTTGAATATGTTTTACTAAGTTATTGTTGCACAGTTAGGTTCATAAATCTTATCTTTTCATCATGATTGTGTTGCCACAAACAGGTGTTCGAGTTACAAGTATTTCCACCTTTTCATCATTTTTTGGAGCCATGCCTCCTACTACACGTAAAGTGGCCTCCAAGGAAACTTTAAGACGCAAGCACTAAGGAAGCATTTGAAGTAACAAAGCCTACCATTCCCATTTATGTAGACATGCAATTATTTATTGATAAGTCAACTGAGGTCACATAAAGAAGCATAAGAGACACATTCATACAAAAAAAATTTGCTAGAAAATTAGAATATTTGCAAGCATACATCAATATTAAGAGGTCCAGGATGCATAGGTTTGCATGTAGATTCCTAGTCATCCTTGTGCAAAAGTGATTGAGTAGATTATCACACACATGGATGACTCCCATCTTGTGCTTCATAGTGAAATTGGTGGTCATCTTTCCACCTGTTATGGAAAAGACATGAAAACCTACTACAAGATTCTTAGGCCCACAAAATATGTAAATAATGACTTCTACACTAGATGGGCTCACCTAGACACAAGTGACATCATCAAATCTTGTTGTCAAGAGCTTGCTAAGTTTTGTCACCGCCCATCTGTAGTGTACCCAACTAGGATTCTTAGAGATGTATATCAGTATCTGATAGTTATGTTTTATCGATTGCATGGGTGAAAGAACATTGATGTGTTCGAGGAAAAATAGATATATATGCTCAATATGGTGGTAGCACGTGGTAAAGTCTTCAATTGGGTATATATATTTTCATTTGAGTTGTAGCGCCATGTGGGGTAGAAAAAATCATCTTTGAGGGCATATGAGGCATCAAAATTTTATCTGAATTTCTTTTAGATGGAATTTGTGCACAATATGCTTTCCCAACAATGTATTGGAACTATACCCCTCAGAAAAAGCTCCCAGTTTACTTCCACTGCATAGTGTTTTCAAAATCAAGCTTCAAAGGTGCATATGACATATTGGTTGAGCATTTATTTGCAGTTATATTCCATATGATATTCGAAATTGATCCTCCTTGCATGAATTATTAGGTAAATAAGTTAGCACACAATATCGCAGATTGTTTTGGAGCACCTAAGGGCACATAATTCGATGTTTTTGATGTCAAATATCCCCTCATCTCATGCCACGATATGTGACCAATAAGGTGGTCATGCAAGAAGTAGCACATAAGTTGGACAAAGGGTTTCTAGGAGTCCTTCACAGCAGGAATAAATCCCCTCTTCCCACCTTCCCTTTGAGGATAAGGCTGTATGAGTTAAAGAGCCATAAGGCAACAACGACAGAAACACAAGAGCTGGATACAATTTCCACAGAGGAAGACAGGAAGGTGAAGTATAGGTACAATGTTGTTAGAAAGACACATCCATGGATGGAGAACAGTTCAACCATGATCCACCAACTCAAGATATACATTTGCAGGAGGTAGAACAAATAAACCCTTAAGAAAAGAGTGTAGCTCCTTGTAAATTGATCAAGTATGATTCGACAGGAGAAAGAAACATGAAATGAAAAGTTGATCCTTTGAACACAGGAGCTACTCAAGTAGAACAAGACATGAGAGAACTAGAAGAAGAGGATGAGAGGAAGCAAGATTAGTTTCTTAGGAAGCAACAAAAAGAATAAGAATAAGAAGAAAGGAGAATAATAGAAGAAGAATAACAAAGGTAGTCCCACGAGGAAGAAGTAGTACAAATATTGGAAGAAGAAAAGTTGACTCACGAGATAGAAGAATAGTTGGAGGAAGAGGATAACATCCAACCCATGGATGATGAACCAGGTTCTCCAAAATAACCTACTCACAGGTGGCCATCTTCCATTTGGAGAAATTGGAATCACACCTCCACTGACATACGTAGTCATGGATGTGTTCAGTGTCACATTCGACTATATAAAAAAGAAGATCGTACAACATAGGAATGTATACTTCCCAAATGATCCTCATAACCTGGTCTTAGTATTACAAAGAAGGTGATAACGGACAATACCAGAAGGAATCATAGGGAAATTATGGTGGAAAATGTTGCATTTGATACAACAACGCATGACAATCTAAATATTTGTTGAATGAGAATGCTATATTAAGGATAGAACTTGCTGGAGTGAAGCAACAAGAGGAGAATTTTGTGGTAGATAATCAATGGTTATCTTCACAGAGCTTCAATACCGTATAATTTCAGTCAACCATGCAGGAGGAACTGGGGCCAATGGAGGAAACAATGGCATGATTATATGATGATATGATACTTCTACAAGAAGTGGTGGCTTCTCTCGTTGGAATTTAGAAGAAAGCACAAGAAGTGGTAAAACTCATGAAAGTGGAAAACAGAGTGATTGACCAACTTCAGGAGTGGGTTTCCAAGTATTTGGATTCTCTGTAACATTTGGAAAGAAAAGGAAGGATTGTCGATGTGATAGACAAAGTTCAGTTGGGACTCCACCATCATAATTATATGCGTCTTGGGGAACAATTCATTAACACTATTTCCGCTTACAATTGACTACATAATGGTTTCAAGTCTCTAGCACAAAAACATGGGATGAATTCAATAGAATCAATTAAAGCAATCAGAGGTAGGAAAATCGTCTTCCAAGAGATCAAGCAGTACATAGAACAGATCAAACAAGCATAAGATCATGAAGGCTTGGAGATCACCAAAGACATTATTCTATAGTATGCCATTACACTAGTCAAATCTCATATGGAAATTTCATGGTTATGGAATAATGTACAGTCAAGCTCTAATACCATATTGACGGAGGCAATGAAGGTGAAGATGTGTTATGCATGTGACTTTCCAATTCGAGTCAAATTCATCTCAACAAAGTTTAGCGCATGACACTCATACATCACAAATTATATCCATGAGGAAGCAAATGATTTGTCAAATTGATGATATTTTGTCCCATTATCAATTTTGACTGATATAGCCATCATCTCATATGTATTTTGTATTTTGTAATAAATTTTATGTAATTAATTCCATGCGACACATGTGGAATGTGAATAACCACAAATGGAATTTAAAGAGTGATGTATATAATATGAACAATCATATAAGTTAAAGAGCCATGAGGAAGCTCAAAGGTAATTGTTATTTGTTATAAATATCTCCTCATAACTCAAGCTAAAGGCTTGTATTCTTCAAGTCTTGTCTTGGCTTCTCTTGTAGTGCATAGGAGATAGAACATTCTTTGGAGAAGCAAGTTGTGGCTTCATGTTCCACTACTGGATCTAGTGTTTCATATATGTAATAGTGTACTTGGGATTTTTCATTCATAACCAGAAACTCTATGAGTCGACACTTCTTCATACATGTATTGTAGAAATAGTAGGAATATTCTTGTTATGTTTGAGGTATATGTTGTTTTAATTACATACGAATTTTAATGAACTAATTCATTGCTTAGATATGGTTATTGTTGAATGAGTGTTTTTATGTTTTCATGTTTACTGTTTATTATGTGGACTAATATGCAGGTAATTAACACACCTTTATTTTCCTTCTCGGTTCCCCCTTTAAGACTGTACTATTAATTTTCTAACCGAATGCTTGTTTTCCTTTACCAACCATGGAAGTTCCCACATGCACCTTACATTGAACGTCTCACAAAGCTTACATACATTTTTCACAAAGAGGTGTTGCGATCTCTTATGTGTGATTATAAACAAGGCATATATTTGAAACATTTCCAATAGTGGTCAAACCATATAGCTAGATGGGACTCCTACACCAAATGGTGTGAGGTATAATTGGGACTTCACATCGGGGAGATACCCTTACATGTTGGTGGCATCCATCACTGTCAAAATTTTGGTGCTAGAAGGAGGGCCAGATGAAAATATGAGCATGTGAAGTTTGTTTCAATCTCTTCCCTTTAATGGCTTCATCCCATATCATAATCCCAAGGTGTTTTATGAAGCTTTATATCTTTCAATCCCTGCAGAATTCATATATAACTTGTATCATTTGAAATTCGATGAAAAGGGTACAACAAATATCCTTAATTACGTAATTGATTTTGTTCAATTTTGTTTTTCAAGTGGTGTTTATTTTGAAGAAATACTCACAAGGTTGTTTACCCTTACATTGGATGGTCGTGCAAATAAATGGTACTACTCTTTACCCACTAGTTCTATATAATATTTTAAGCAATTGATTAATGAGCTACATCACGTTTTTGAAAAATATGAATATCAAGATGTACTTAATGAAATTGATTAGCTTAGAATAGAATATAATGAATCACTTGAACATTGTTTTGACTGGTTCCTTCATCTTTGTTATGAATTTTCAGATGAGGATGTGGACTAGAAATTCTTGGATGAAAAGTTCCATTTCTTAGTCTGGATGTCAAGAAAATATTTTTCTAATTCATCATGTTCTCTTTATAAAAAATAATTGTAGCATCCTGAAGAATAACATGATATTCCTATTGTTCCATTCCCCCATCATTTTCATGTTCCGTGTTTTCAACCTGAACTGATCACTAAATCAAAAGATCAATTTGTTGATGAAGAACTAATTTTTCTTTCACATATTTCCCTCTATGATGATTCATCTGATCTTATCAATCATCCATCTTTGAATCTTGATATCTCTCTTGTCTACCCTCAGCTCTCAACCCGTTAATCAAGTTGAATCCTTGGACAACCATGACCCTAATGATTTCCTTTTCTCTGAATTATATGGTGATGATTTTTCAAGTCTCATGGTTGAATCTTTGTTCCCACAAGAAGATTTAGATTTTCATAAATTTCAAGTAGAGTCAGATGCGATATCGAATATTTTCTTTTAGGTATGTCTCTTTTTGATAAAGAATATGACATGCTTATCATTGAGGATTTTTAGTGGTAATCTCGAAAATTTACATGATCAACCTCAATTTCCTTTTGAATCTCATAATATGAATGATGACTCTTTTTTACATAAGCAACTGACCATATTTTCTTATAATTAAAATTTAAGTCGAGTGAGTAGGACACTTCAACCTAAGATGGTGGTTATGTTAGGCTACTGTCACCATGATGGTATTTATGATTTCTGTCAGTTCAATATTCTCTCGCAAGATCTTGTTGTTAATGTCATCTTGTGGGATGTCGACTCTCTCTTGAGGGAGTCTCATTTTCTTCACATTAATTTTTTTAAACCTCAAGGAAGAAAGTTTACTTTGACTATTGAACTTAAATCAATATGTCCCACCTCAAAAAAAATATTTAATCAATGATGTGGAAACAAAGAGTTGTCTTAAAGGTGGTAAAATATTTCAATCTAACCTACATTCTGCATCATCCATCGAACAAATAAATTCACATGAAAACACAAATTGTGGGAAAAATTTTGATGTTTCTTATGATATGGATTTTTCTTTGATCAATTTTTTCTGTCAAATTTCCCCTAAAGGTTGTTTCTGTGATTCTATTGCAGACTCTCTTGAAGAGTCTTACTAGTCAGGACATATGTCTCATGGTCTGTACTTACATGCTTTTAATCGAGTCTTACATGGTAATGAACCTCAAAATTATTGTTGTTATGGATTCTTTCATTTGATAGAGCATCAAGTGTGTTACATCGTTGAGATTTCACCTCCTGTTTCTATTTTTCAGTGTGTATGTTTGCGTTTTTTATCCTTTTCACGGCACTGCATTTCATTCTGGTCTTACACAATTGCATCCTTCGACCCAAAGGTCAGGAGAAGACTCTACGACTCGACCTTATATTGTTTATTTTAAGATAGGATAGATTGCATTTAGTTAGATGCATTTGCTTTCCTGTTTTTCTTTTCCTTTTCCTTGCTTAGTATTTTAGTTTCATTTAGTCCTTGAATAAAGTCAGTTTTGAGCTTCAGAATGATGTCACTAATATTTTGTGAAAGGCAAGTTGTGTTAGCACACAACCCTTGGCTTATTTTTTACCATCTTCCTTGATTTGGTTTACATATTTTCAAGTCGATGTTTTTCCGATGGAAAATATGATCATTCATCTAGGAAGATATAAGTGAACCATGATGCCCACATCTATTTAGGACTATCATTCTTGCACTCCATATTGTTAATGAATAATGTTTTCTTTCTTATATATCTGAGTAGAGTAAGATAAGGGGAAATCATTTAATGAATAAATCATCATAGGCTTAAACCTATCTTTGAAGGAACAACCTCTTCTCATCTCAATAAGTCAGGATCCCTCTTTAGGCCGTTGAAAATAATAAGTGACTAAGCACAGTCCTATGAAAAGAAAAAAAATTAATAAAGGGTGAAAGAAGAGAAAGACTTCATACTTAGGGAGGTGAAACAAGTGACTTTTTTGGAGTACTTTCCAGGCTCACTAACAGGGAAGCAACGTTTTTGTTCCTGAAGTGACTCCATTGAGGTATTGTCTAGGCTTGTTGGGAGCGAACCAATAATGAATATATAAAACCCATACTTGGAATTTTTTTAACTCATCGTGCAATATTACCCTTACTTGCATCGACAAGATAGTGATATGGATTACTTAATATTGTGTTTCGCCGAGTAGTGGAGCTGGAAAGATATACCTTTAACCAGGTAAGAATGGGGAGATAAGATAACTCATTGATTCAGTCAATAATTCCTAGAGAATTGAGACTTTTAACCTAAATGAAACCATTTCAAAGAAGTTTGGTTTCTCCCAGTGCATCACCAAGTGTTGTCGTTGTGATAACGGACCTCCAAATTTTTTTCCTAAGTCAATTTTGGAGCCTACATGAACTGTCATTTGAAGTCCCCTAGTGTCGTCATGTTATTTGTTTTTTTATTCTCATGTTTTATCTGAATGTCGCATCCTCCTAAGTCAATGTTTCCTAAGTGTCGTCACCTAACCCTTAGACTTTTCTTGACTTAAAAACTAGCCTTTCACTATGCACACACTTGAAAAGCACTCAAAAGCACACAAATATCAAACAAAACCAAGAAAAGCACACTTCAAGTTGATGAAGACATGATCTTGTGTTGAGTGCACTCCTTCGGGTCGAATAAGTGCACCCTCCTTAATATCACTCCTTCATGTTTAGCAAGTGTGCCATCCTTGAGTTTATTCCTTCGTGCTGAAGACATGTGCCCTTCTTCAATGCATGCATGAATTTCCTTGTTGCATGTGGGCACACTCCTAGGAAATAGGAGCCCACTTAGCTTCCTTAAAATAACTTGGTCACTTATCGACAAGTGGTGAGCATACATGAAACATTTTTTCATGTAATCTCTTTTAAATTGACCCAACTAATTAGTCATTTTCATAATCATTCTCATCTGGTTTGGGCGCACATATGTGGATCAAGAAAATCTTTGTCAATCTGCATTACAAGTAATTTTTGCATGTTGAATCTATTGATTTCCTTTCATGATTTTACTGTCGATATTTTTTTCCTTGTTGGAATTTATTTGTTTTTCAATTTATTTATTGGTTTTCTGTTCAATCTTGTTTCTACAAGTGTTAATTTGTTGTTGCATGCTGAAACTTTGCCTTTTTATTATCTCTTCGCATTATACCCATGATTATGAAAACATCCATAAAATATTGTAGATCCTTCTTATTCTCATTTCTATCATGAAATATTATTGTTAGAATTTTCCTTGAGCTTTGCTTTGATAGAGTGCACTTCTGGAACCTGAAGCCTAATCACCTCTGAAAAATGCACCCAGAAAAAAACAAGTTTTCCTCTTGAGTGCACTCCTTCATTAGGAAGAATTGCACCCTCCTAGAGCTCATGATTGCACCCCAAAGGCTTGAATGATTTCCATTCAACATGAACCATTGCACCCTCCTTTCCCTTGAGTGAAGGAGCACACCTTGAAGGCCTGAAGACTTTTCCCTTCATCCCTTCGAAGTGCGTCAGTGCACCCCCTCTATCTCACTCCATTGCTAAAGGCCTGAAGACTCACTCCATCTCTTTGGAGTGTGCCCCTTAACCCTAGAGGTTTTCCTTCTCTTACTTAAGTGCATGAGCACACTACAAAGGCCCGATTGACCCTTGACACACCTTCATGCTTTGAAAGTGCACCCTCCTTGTTGCATGTATATTTTCTGCCCATGCATGTAGATATGTGTTGTCAGTGATATATTTACATTCTTAGTTACATCTAATGGATCTTTGAATATGGTTTACATAGATATTGTTGGATATTTAGGTTCATAAAGCTAATCTTGTCACCATGATTGTGCTCCCACAAACATGTGTTCGGGCTACAAGTATTGTCATCCTTTCATCATTTGTTGGATCCATGCCTCCCACTACACGTAAAGTGACCTCTAATGAAACTTAATAGGCAAGCACTAAGATAGAAACTAAAGCAACAAATCCTACTATTCCCATTTATGCAGACACACAATGCTTTATTGATAAGTCAAATTAGGTCACATGGGGTGGCATAAGAGACACATTCATGCATAAAAATTTTGTTGAAAACTTGGAATATTTACAAGCATACATCAATATTAAGAGGTCCAGGATGTATAGGATTGCATGTAATTTCCCGGCAATCCAATGTGTAGAATTTATTGAATGGATTATCACACACATGGATGACTCTCATATTGTGCTTCAAAGTGAAAGCGATGGTCATATTTCCACCTATTATGGATAACACATGCATACCTACTACAAGATGCTTAGACCACATAATATGCAAATAATTACTTCTACACCAAATGGGTTGACCTTGACACAAGCGACATCACCAAATATTCGTGTCTAGAGCCTGCTAAGTTTCGTCACAGTCCATTCGCAGTGTACCCAACCAAGATTCTTACAGACGTATATCATTATCTGATAACTATGTGTTTTTGGTTGCATGGGAAAAATAAAGTTGATTTGTTTGCTTAAAATTGGATATATATGCTAAATATGGTGGTATCTTGTGGTAAAGTATTCAATTGGGTAGATATATTGTCATTTTAGTTGTAGCATCATATGGGGCGGGAGAAAGAATATTTGAGGGAAAACCAGGCACCAGAATTCTATATGTCTGCATTTAGTTTAGATGGAATCTGTGCACAATATGCTTTCCCAACAATGTATTGGAACTGGACCCCTCAAAACAAGATCCCAGTTTAATTCCACTACAGAGTGTTGTTAAAATCAAGCTTTAGAGGCGCATATGACCGATTGGTCAAGCACTAATTTGTAGTTATATTCCATATGATATTCAAGATCGATCCTCCTTGCATCACTGATCAGGTGAAGGATTCACTACGGGATATCATAGATTGGTTTGCAGTGCATGAGGGAACATACATTTGATTTTTTGGATGTCAGATATCCCCTCATCTCATGTCGGGATATGTGACTAATAAGGTGTTCATTCAGGAAGTAGCACATTGGTTGGACAAAGAGTTTTCATGAGTACTTCATAGGAAGAAGAAATCCGCTTATTCCACCTTCCCTTTGAGGATCAAACTATGTGAGTTGAAGAGCCATAAGGTGGCAGCGATAGAAATACAAGATTTGGATTTCTTGCACTTCACAACTAAGGAATTTCATGGATATCATACAAAGAGAGTGTGCAGAAAACATTGTGATATTCATCAATGTCTACAAAAAATGACGAGAAGGCAAATAACTGGTACAATGTAGTTAGAAAGACACATCCAGGGAAGACATATTCACCCCATGATCCACCAGCTCAAGATATGCAGGTGTAGGAGGAATAACATATAACCCCTCAAAAAAATATTGTATCTCCTTGTAAAATGATCAAGTATGATTCGATGGGAGAAAGAAACAGGAAATGGAAAGATGATCCTTTTAACACATGAACTACTTAAGAATAACATGAAAGGAGAGAAGTAGAAGAAGAGGATAAGAGGAAGCAACAAAAATAAGAAGAAGAAGAAATGAGAATAATAGAAGCGGAACAACAAAGGAAGTCCCAGGAGGAAGAAGCAACACAAAGACTGGAAGAAGAACAATTGACTCGGGAGAAATAGTTGGAGGAAGAGGATACCATCCAACCCATGGATAATGAACTAGGTTCTCCAGAAGAAACTCCTCTCATGGGTGGCCATATTCCATTTGGAGAAATGGGAATTAAACCTCCACTAGTAGATAGAGGCATGGATGTGTGCAGTGTCATGTTTGATCAACTAAAAAAGAGGATCGTACATCATAGGTACACATACTTCTTGAATTATCTTTAGAACCCATTCTCAGTATCTACAGAGAATGTGATAATTGTCGATACTATAAGGAGTCCCAAAGTAATCATGGTGGAAAATGTTGCATTTTCTATAGTAGTGTAGGAAAAATCTAAATATTTGTTGAATGAGAATGCTAGATTAAGGAGAGAAATTGTTGTAGTGAAGCAACAGGCAGAACACCTTGCGTTAGAGAATCAATATTTATCTTCACAGAGCTTCAATACCGCAGAATGGAAGTGAGCCATGTAGGAGGAACTAGGGCCAATGGAGGACACCATGGCATGGTTATATGATGATATGATACTTCTACAACAAGTGGTGGCTCCTCTGTTTGACATTCAGAAGAAAGCACAAGAAGTGGTAAAATTCCTGAAAGTGGCAAACAGAGCGATTGGCCAATTTAAAGAGTGGGCTTCCAAGTATCTATATGCTCCGCAACATTTTGAAAGAAAAGGCTGGATTTACACTGAGATAGACACAGATCAGTTGAGACTCCACCATCAGAACTATATGTGTCTTAGAGAACAGTTGATTAACACCATTTCCACTTACAATCGATTGTACAATGGTTTCGAATCTCTAGCATAGAAACATGGGATGCATTCAATAGGATCACTTGAAGTAATCAGACGTAGGGAAATCATCTTCCAAGATATTAGGCAATACATAGAATAGATAAAATAAGCATTAGAGCAGGAAGGATTGGAGATCACCAAATACATTATTATATAGTACATGGCATTTCAACAATAAAAGTTCATATGAAACTTTCATGGCTATGGAATAATGTACAGTCAAGCTCCAAGACCATATTAATGAAGGAACTCAAGGTGAATATGTGTTATGTAAGGGAATTTCCAGTTCAGGTCAAAGTCATCTCAACAGAGTTCGGAACATGGCACACATATATCATAAATGATCTCCGTGAGGAAGAAAACGATATGTCATTTTGACAAGACTTTGTCCCATTATCAATTTTTTCTTATATAGTCACCTTCTCATTTGTAATTTGTCTTTTGTAATAAATGGTTTGTAATGAAGTCCAAGGTACACATGTGGAATGTGAATAACCACATATGGAATGTAAAGATTCATGTATAGAATATGAACAATCATAGAATTTAAAGAGTCACGTGGAAGCTCAAAGGTCATTGTTATTTATTAAAAATAGATCCTCATAACTCAAGCTAAAGTATTGTATTCTTGGAGCCTTGCCTTGGCTTCTCTTGTAGTGCATAGGAGATAGATCATTCTTTTGAGAAGCAAGTTGTGGCTTCATGTTCCGCTAATGTATCTAGTGTTTCATATATGTAATAGTGTACTTTGGATCTTTCATTCATAATCAAAATCTCTATGAGCCGACACTTCTTCATACATGTAACGTAGATGTAGTGGGACTATTATTGTTATGTTTGTGATATATTTTGCTTTAATTACATACTAATTTAATGAACTAATTCGTTGCTTAGCTATGGTTATTGTTGAATAAGTGTTGTTATATTTTCATGATTGTTGTTTATTATGTGGACTAATCTGTAGGTAATCAACAATCATTTATCTTCCTTCTCGGGTCCCCCCTTTGTAATAGTACCATTAATTTTCTAACCAGAGGATTGTTTTCATTTACCAACCATGGAAGTTCCCCCATGCACCTTACATTGAGTGTCTCACAAATCTTACATACTTGCTGCCCAAAGTGGTGTTGTGATCTCTTGTGTGTGATTGTAACCAAGGCATGTCTTTAAAACCTTTCCAATAATGATTGGATCGTATATCCAGATGGGGCTCCTACCCCAGATGATGTGAGGTCAAAAATTTCATAAATATTATGATATATTCATCATCCTTAAAAACATATCAATAGATATCGTTATCTGGGATGGATGGTTGGTATATGGTTTCTACTTTTCCACCTTCCATCAATTCTTGACACGTCTATAATGTATAAGTTCAAAATTCCAATGCATATGCTTTCTCATTTATGGATCTCAGTTGGTATTTTAATTACAAAGCCTTAAATGCTTCCATGGTGTCTAATAATTCTTATATGTGCCTTCTTAATTGACTATTTTTAAAAGCATACAATCCCTTTACCTTGAAAACAATTAGGTTAGAATCTCATATAAGCTTAAAAATTTTAAGACCAAATTCTTTAGTTGATTTTAAATCAAGAAAAAGATCTTCATACTAATCTATATTATTAATAGCTTCAAAATTTAGTAAAAAATAATAATATGAGAGTTTACCTTCAAGAGAAGTAAATACAATACCTACACCATTACTTGTCTTGGAGCTTAGACTATTGAAGTTCAACTTCCATAAATTATTAGTGTCCTTTTGAGGGGACTCATTTGAAGCTACTATTATGTATGATCCAAAATTGTCGCTAAAACATATCAATTTTTTTTTGGATTCATCGAGTCTTTTATATGGTTCCTTCTTAATTGTTCCTAATGTAGAGTCACAAAATATCTATCATCAATGGGATAGTGGCATAAGAAAAATCCATCTGAATGTTTTGACACAAATCATTTACCCATTTTCTTGATAAAATCATAGCCTAGGTAGTTGGCACATTGATTACCACAATCCCCATTATCAAGCATATATTCAAATGTGAGACCAAATGAACCTATATATATTTTATGATACCACACTAGAAATTTGTGGGAATCCATTACACAAATATTTTTGTATGAATTTTAGGTCCTTAATCCCAATTTCTTCATGACTTCAAGGATCATCACATTCGTGGTGGCTCCAGAATATAACATACAATTATGTAATATCCAATTTGTGATTTTCAACAAGATGAAGAATCATTTATTCATCAAATTCTTGGCCCCTTTTCTAGTATTTGTTTGCAAGATTATAGGTGCATATTCCCCTACTTCTATACTTAAAGTTAGACCTTATAATTTTTAAACCTAGTGGCTCTCCAATTTTATTCTTGATTGTTGGGTATTTGATTGTTTCCTTTATGGGAACTAGTACCTTTTCATTGTTTATCCAGCCTTTTATATCCATAGTCACCTTAAGAGGTGTTCGATTTTTTTTTTAACACTTTTACTCTGAGAATATTTAGGTTTACTTTCCTTTTATGGGATAGTTGGTGATTCTAGTTGGCTTTAACTCATGGTATTCCTTCTATTGTTGGTGATTCCATTGAACATGTTAGCATGAATTTGGTTGATTTCTTCTACTCTAGGAATATCGCCAAGTAGTTATGTTTCCCTATAAATTCATACAATGTTCACTTAAAATTATTTATTCTCTTCATTGTAGAAATCCCTTTCTCCAAACAATGTGTTACATGCATCTTGGGAACTTGTATCATTTGATCCTTTAATCTCCTAATAAATTTCACAAGTCTCTTTAGCCTGGAAGGTGTTACAAGGTCTACAAAAATATATATGTGGATGTTCCATATTGATTGAATCCAATGAGCTAGGAGGTATTTAATTCGGTGGTGGTCCTTGAAATCCATTCCTTGGTGTAAACCTATAAAATTGTTGACTCTTCTCTAGCTGCAAGATCCTTTCCTGCATAGAACTTTAATTATTAGTGATGGATATCTCTACTGATTTGAATTTTTAGACCAAGAATGATAGAGGATCTGGAGTAAATGGAGGGGGTACTAAATATGGATCCTTCTGCTTGTGTTCAATATGCACTCATGAGGGTTCTAGAATATCTAGCCCACCTTGAAACACCTAGCTTTCATCATTACTCTTGGTTTTTTCTTTACCTTCAACCAATGTGTTGGGCTTAGATTCATTTAAGAATAAGCTAAGTGATCATGGAATGCATTCATGTAATATATTGGTATCATTTCTCAAGTAAGCTAGGGTGCCTGTGGGATATTTTGCACAAACTTATAAAATCTTGCATTAAATTTATCAATGGATCCATTCAAATTTTTTTTAATACTATTCAAATCATTCAAAAGGAAATAATCATCATTTTTCCTTTCCCATATATTAAAGAAAGAATAACGACAAGCATTAAATGAGTTAATGTTACAATCAGGAAAACTTAGGAATCATTTCGAAGCATATTTCTTTAATCATAAAGTGAAACATTTAAATAGAATGTCGAAATGAAAAATTTATATGGTCTTCATATGTTTTATAAATGCATCCCAATGCTCTCCATCCTAAATAACATTATCCCAAACAAATATGGAAATTTATTTCAATGAGGTTGGTTGTCAGGGGGTTGAAATACAATGTTAGTGAAATCAAAAGGTTTGAAAAAATCTATCAACGAGGAAGAAACCATTACATCATGAGTAATTAAATGACTTTAAACTAATCTTCTTATATCAAACAAAGCTTCAAAGCTTGATCTATTATTTTCTTCAATTACTGGTTTTTTTATATTTTCTTCTTTGATAGATGATTTCATGCTCTATGACTTGAATAACCTTACCTTGGTGGTTTCTTCTTTTATAGTTCCTATTTTTTGTTTTGGATTCATTAGATAAGATCTATCAATTTAGTTTGACAAATATGACTAAAGTACACTACAAAAAAAAAAAAAAAATCGACAAATGTCGTTTATTGACCAGGAATATTACCCGTCCCTAAGAACGGTGCCAAAAGTTTCCACTACCCATATTAGTAGCCTTGGAAAGGTTTGGTCAAGGTGTAAAGTAGTGCACATGTATGAGATGCACCTGCTATTACCTTAGCACAATCTCCTCTCACTTTAGGCCACCTCCTGCAATGCCATGAGGGAGGGTAATATCAATTTACATATAGTTCACCAACAAGCCTAAAATATCAGCTCCTAGAAATACTAAGTATGAGGAGGGTTAGGAGTTATTTGAAAGAAAATACTAAGTTTTATATATGAATGATAACTGTAGAAAATGCAAACTAACATGCAAAGCTCACTCAAAATACATAATAGATAATTACATTTGATGCTCAAGAGGGAGGCAAGGGTACATATATCAAGTGATATGGTTTTTCCTTGGTTTCTGCTTTATTTTTATTCTAATTTGGACTAGATTGGCGTTGTCCTATACTTCCATTTTTGAAAATTAACCAAAAAAGGTAGAAATACCATATTTGTAGTGTCTTTCAAGCAACCTAGATGTGTGGAAACACACTAGGATGATGGATCCTTGGGTTTTTGGGATTGGGAACATAAATGTGGATGAAAAAATAACTAAATTGTGATAACAATTCAACTAAATGATAAAATACAACAATATGATCCTAACTTGCATGAAAATAGTGTCCAATATCCCTAGGGTCAAAATTGCAAAATGCCCTAATCAAGATAAAACATTTTAAAACACATAAGGTAGCCTTAAAAATTTCCAAATATCGATAATATGTAGCTAAAATAATTCATATTCAAATGAATGTATGGCTATAAATGGTTATAAACACTATTTCTCAGAAAACACCGGGTAAAGAACCTTACCCATCCTTGAGAAGATATTGTTGTAACAATTTTTCAAATTTGTGAAGACACCTTAAAACCCTCAAGATGATGTTAGATAAAATTTTAAATCATAAAACAGGAGGGTTATTTTCCTTGGACCGTTATATTATCATTGTGGTTCAAATTCCAATAAAATTATTTAAATCAAGAATATAATTTGTGAACTTTCTTCTAGTCAATAAATGAAAGATTTTCAAAGGTTACTTTTTATTTTGATGGTTATATTTTTCTATTTTTCTATTTTTATTTTATTTTTATGAATTTTTTTCAATAATATAAATAAAAATACAATAACCTGGATTTTGTTAAAAAATTATTGGTTTTTGGATTAGAGCTTAAATGCCTTATCTCCACTAGGAAATTAGGGTCAATATGAATGTCCCTCTTAAGTTGGTTATTCAAGGCTTGTGGATTAGGGTAAAGAGGTAGATCCCTGGAAGTTAAATTATGTCTTTGTATAATTAAGACAAGTTATGAAACCAAAATTTACTAAAAGGGATCCCTCCAAGGGGAAATCCTTCAACCATAAGGTCAACTATTGAATGAAATAAAATAAAAACTCTTGTTGAAAAACCTATAAAATATGGCTCAATAAGGAGAATTAATTCTTACTTCACACAAATAAAGGAGAAGTCAAATATTTACACTAGATTTCTCCTCTAAGTGAAAAATTTTCCACTCGATTTGATTGATCTTAATAGCCTTACAGTCTCAAATTAACACAAAATTTCATTTAAAATATTTGTAGAATAGTGAAGAAAAAGAGACTTAAAAGTTGACATCAAAGCTTCATGAAAATAATGCATTATGTAAAAAATGATCTTAATAATTCACAATGATTTGGGAGGAGAGTGACATCTTTATTTATAGATGAGGATCTCAACATATCTCCCCCTTTTGATCCTTAGAAAAAATCTAAGAAAACGCAAAAAGGACTTGACCTTCCATTCACAGTAGACTTGAAGATAAATTCATGACAAAAATTTATTTGGAATTTCTTAAAACCATCTAAAATAGGTGACATCCTATTGAGGGACACTAAATTTGCTTGAAAAGGAGGTTGATATGCACCAACAGTCCAACATTCCCCTTAAAATATGATTGAATTGAAGGCTCAATGCTCTCATTAATATGCTCAATGTTCCCTTGATTTGACTTTTTATCCTCTCAATGGCTAGGAAAAAGGTGGACTACTCCTTTATTTGGTTCATCCTTTTCATGTTTTATCGAATTAAGGCTTGAATTGCTTGTTTTTTTTTATATTGGTCCATTGGAGTGACCCTTATTTTATGTGACCTTTGCTTTTCTTAGAAAAAGACTCCACATTTCCTAATTCAAACCTCATTTCTACCCCAAGAGAAGTTGACCTATTTAATGATGAAAACATGTTTGAAAAGGAAATTTGAGAAGGGAATTTTGAGTGCTTTCACGTGGAGATGGTTTGGCTTGCCTCATAGAGTGCAATGGTTGTTCTTCCTATCCTTGGAGAATTTGGAATGATGCCTCATCAAGCAAAAAACCATCCTCAATTGTGAGATTTCCATGAAGAATGATGGCCATGGCCAAATAGGTGTGCAAACATAATATAAATGGTCCATGTAGGTAATAAAAGATAGGTGTGTTAGTATAATAATAATATGGGTGTTTCCACCCTTATATAGTGAAATCATGTCTATAGGGATAATACAACAAGTGTTCCTTTAATCCATGTCATTCTCCTCGAATACCACCCAGGACATAAGAATTTTCATTAAGGTAGGGAGTTACCACCTAGTATGGGCAATTAACAAAGCCATAAAACCAAGCACCATGAAGATGAACTAACAAGAATGGCCATGATTTCCCACCCTAGGGGAACTAGGATGCACTTTTACACTTCATCCCACACGGTTTATAGGGCCATATATTGCACACATTTGGGATTATAAATGGTGTGGTCCTTTGCCAAAAAAATTTGGGGAACCCCTAATGAAAGAGGGGTGACATCTGGCTTCAACTTAAGGACATGTGCTTTTCTTGGGAGTTCTTGAGTACCCCAGAATATTTATTAACATATGGCCTACATTAATATTACAAAACAAACATAAAATATTATGGAGGGATAAAGACACAAGTTCCTTATACCTTCCTGACATGACTATTAAATCATGCATAAAGGAAAAAGACCCTTAATGTAGAAAATAAAGGAAGATGGAACACATAATGAAATGTAATCACACGAAGAAAGCGAGAAAAATATTACTATAATACAATGATGCCTCATATGAATAATATATTACATTGGAATTATACCTTTAAAACCTACCCATTTATAGGAAATAATAATCTTGTTCTATTTATATGGTCGAGATAAAAAGAATTGGTACCTACAACTTCATCAATTAGATAAGGACCTAACCATAAACTTTCAAACTTATAATGATTGATTCCTGACTGAAACACTTGAAAATAAATCCGTCATGGTTTTTCCAACTAAGGCCTTAATAAATGCCACTACATGGGATGTCTTTAGCCTCAAATCCCTCTTCTTGTGATCTCAAAGGTTCTTGGGGGTTGTAAGGTTCTTTAAATAGTAGATGTTGTATTTGTATCAACCATGCCTCTCTAATTCTTCATTGATTGCACATACTATATCACATCACTCTTCCTTCAAATAAAGAGCCACTTCATTTCCTTTCGCCATCAACTAAGCTGATACTTTTCCTTTGATTATTTTGGTAGGTTTGATCTCTAATTCATATTCCTATATTTTAGCTACCCACTTGCCTCTAGTTCCTAAGCAATCCTTTTGAGATCATATGTCCTTAATTGTTGGATGTGAAGCATAAGCTATCACCTTATTATAGCCAATATATATCCTAAAGTGTTTGAATGATTTTACAAATGCATAGGCGAATTTTTGCATGATAGCATATTTTAATTATATATCATTGAACATTTTTCTCATGAAGGCTATAGTTTTCTCTTCGCCTTGTTCATTCTTTAGAAGAAGTATACGTGCAATAATATCGCTATAGTAAAAAGAAAAAAATCATAAAATATTTGGAATAATTAACTCTTACCAACACCAGAAATTTACAATAGATTCCTTAATGTCTTTGAATGCTATTGTGTTACTTACATCCCATCTGTAATCAACATCCTTCTTAGCAACCTGTTAAGGAGATTTGTGATCTCAACGAAATTTTGGATGAATCTTATAATGAATTTTATCTTGTCCAAAAAGCATTGAAGTTATTTTGGACATTTGGTTAAAGTGACACATGAATACCTTTGTTTATTTATAGATCCAACTTACCCCTTTTTTGGAAACGATGTGCCCTAAATGCTCGCCCTTTGTGGCACTAATAAGTGCCTTCTTTAGGTTGAGTGAAATTTTATATTGTTGACACCTTTAAAAAATATACCTTATGAGTGTAATGTGAGAAGGTATCTTCTCTAAATATATTGTGTCGTCATTATAATATATTTCAATGATTTACCCATGAGGTCACTCAAAGCATAGTTCATAGATCTTCGAAAAGTGGTGCATGCATTAATCAAACCAAAATGCACCCTATGATATTCATAAGTACCCCAAGATGTATTGAATGTTGTCTTATGTGTGTAACATTCATTCAACAACAGTTGATTGTAACTTGGAAATACATACAAGAAAGACTAAAACTAGAATTATATAATCCTTTGGAAAAGAATATCCATTCTAGGGAGTGGATAATTGTCCTTAATGGATGAAAAAAATTAGATTGCAGAAGTATATATATAGCCTGATATCTCTGGATTTATTTCTTACTACCAGAAGGTTTGATTACCCTGAGGAATACCTTAATGGTGCAATCGTCCCTGCATCAACTAGCTTTTCCAACTCTTTTGGTACAAGAGAGAGAGTACTCTTAAATTTTTCTATCTCAAATTTTGGTGAAAATGTTTAACATTCTCCTTCAATGAAATGGCACGTTGGATGACATATTCTCCACTAGGGAAACTAGGGTCAAGATGAATACCCCTCTTAAGTTGTTTATTCAAGGCTTGTGGATTAGGTGAAAGAGGTATAACCATAAAAGTTAAATTACCTCTTTGTCCAATCAAGACAAGTTATAGATCCATGCACTACTAAAATATATCCCTTGAAGGGGAAAGCCTTGAACCATAATATAAAATATGCAATGGAATCAAATAAAAACCATTTTTGAGGAAATTATAGTGTATGGATCAACAAGGATAATTAATGATTACCTCACACCAACAAATAAGTGAGAGATTTACCTTAGACATCTCCCTCCAAGTGGCCAAGTTTCCCTTCATATGGATTGATCATGATATTCTTCCGGTAGTCTTGAATTAACACAAAATTTCCTTTGAAAAATATGTAGAATAAACAATAAAAAGAGACTTCAAATTTGACAATAAAGCTTCATGAAAATATTTATTTATGCAAAAAGTGATCTCAACAATTCACAATGATTTGGGAGGAGAGTGAGCTCTCTATTTATAGATGAGGTTCTCAACATATCTAACCTCTTTGATCCTTTGAAAAGGTCTAAGAGAACTCAAAATGAACCAGATTTTCCATCTACAATAGACTTGGAGACTAATCCATTACAAAAAAATATTTTACATTGCTTAAAATACCCTCTAAAATAAATGACATCCCCTTGAAAGAGGCTTGATTTGCTTGAAAAGGAAGTTCATTTGCACCAATAGTGCAACATTCCCATCAAAATTTTGCTTGAATTGACTTGAAGTAAAATTAGTAAGAAAAGGAAAAATATTGTCAAAGTTTCCTTGATTTGAACTTTGACTTGCCAACAACTAGGAAAAATGTGGACGACTCCTTGCTTTGGTCCAACATTTGCTTGTTTTGGTGATTTAAGGTTTGACTTGCTTGCTTTTTTTATCCAAGTTCATTGGAGTGACCCTTACATTATGTGTCCTTTTATTTTCTCAAGAAAAGGTTCCATGTTTCCTCATTTTAACCCTTATGGCTTCCCCAATAGAATTTAACCCCCCCTTTAGTGACAAAAAAAATTCTTGAAATGACACTTTGAGAAGGGTGTTTTGAGTGCTTTGACTTGGATATGGTTTGGTTTTCCTTGGAGAGTATAATGGAGGTTCTTCCTTGCCTTGGAGAATGTGAAAAAATTCTCATGGGTCATAAAATCATTGTGAATTGTGATATTTCCATGGAGAAATATGGCCATGGAAAAGAGGTGTGCATACACAAGAGAAATGGTCCATGCTGGGAATACAAAATAGGTGCTCATGTATAATAATAAGACGATTGTTTCCATCCTTACATTGTGAAATCACCTTTACAAGGATAATATAACAAGTTTTCCTTTAATCCATGTGTCCTAATAGATATTCCTCCACAATGCTTGAATACCAACTTAGGACCTAAGAATATCCATCAAGGTAGGGAGTTACCACCCACTAGGGTGTAGTTTGAAAATTCATAAAACCAAGCACCATGAATATGAACTAAGAAGACCATTATTAGCCATCCACCCCAAGGGAACTCATATACACTTTTACAATTTATCCCACATGACCCATAGTGCCATATATTGCACACATTTGGCCTTTACCCTAGTCTTGTATATGATCTTGATGGTTTTTTTTCTCGTGTTTCTCAACTGTAGTGGCCACCTTTCCTATCTTCTTGCCTTATCATTCAACAAACCATGGCCTAATGCTAGCTTTCATCTTGTTCAGGTCCATTGTGGTTGTGTTCGTAATGGAAAACCCTTATCGAGGACTCATACAAATACAAAGTCCTCTGTAGCTCCCTATTGGAAGAATACTCCCATGGTTGCACAAGGTGAAATTAATATTGTTGGGAAAAAATTCAAAGTAGAGAGTAAATTCCTACATGATGGTGATATTTATGAACACATGGGGCATTGGGTTCTGGACATGAGAAATTCACATAGTCACACCACTAAATACTTCTAGATAGTTGACCTTTACTGGAAAATAAATACCATAATAGAGAAGGTGCTTATGGAATAAAATGAGGCTTAGCAGGAAATATTTCTTTGGATTGATGCCTTGTAGCTTCAGGTTAAAAAATTGGACAACAGAATCATTATCTTGGATAATAATATAGTAGGTCTAGAGTTTCCACCTTTAGATGAGGAGAATGATGATCTAGAGGAAATCCTTGTTGACTCCCCCGCTCTTTAATTATGTCCAGGTTTAATTTTTTTATTTATCTACATATAACAATCATCTTTACACTTATGTTTGTGCATAAGAGTAGGAAAATTAGTAGTTTCCTAGACAGTATCATACTTATTATTATTTATTACCGAGTAGCTTTGAAACTCACAGTATAATTTGGAAAAATATCTCTATCTATGTTATTGGTATGGTTTATCTAGTTCCAAGTTAGTGACCACATATATGTATGTGTTTTTTTGTATTGATTAATAGAAAGTGTCCACCTAGCTTTAAAAAAACATAGCATTAAAGTTGTAAAATAAAATAATGAGTAATATTTTATCTTAAAAATGTTAACAGAACTAACTATAAGCATTGGACTATATAGGCTTCATGTTAAAACAAAATGATTACTATTATGATGATTGGATCTAGTTTTATAACAATATTCAAGCTTTTTTTCTAGCGCAATAGATGGTTTTCTCGTGGTGGGATACTAGTCCTAGTCAAGGGAATTCTAGATAGCATCCTTATATACTAGACTCACTATTGCAAATATTCCAAAGGGTATTTTAAACAAAATAAGGAAAAAATTATGTTAGATTTTGGTGATTGGTTGAGAGATTAAGAAGGAATGCCATTAATCAATTGGTCAACACTAGCTTCACCAAAATATGTTGGGGGATAGGGATTAAAAAATAATTACCTTTTTTGTTTTGCACTTTTAACCAAACACATATGAAGATTGGTTTTAAATGAATGAAATTGGGGAAGAGTGATGAAATATAAATATTTAAAAGGGTTGACTATAGAAAATTGGTATGTGTTGGAGATGGGGGCCTTCTCTAATTTGGAAAGTTGTGCAAACCGATTTTCCTTTACCAGGTAAGTGGACAACTTGGAAATTTGGGAATGGAAGGAAGGTATAGATATGAGAGGACCCATGGATTAGGGCCAAAGATAATTTCATATTGTTTTAGCCTTTGTTTGATATGCTACATGATTTTGAGGATTTTTTCTCTAAGAGAGGAAGCCTCTCCGCAACATAAATGCTTGGTAACAAGGATGGGAAACTATACAAGCTTTAAATTACAAAGAAAACTAATAGATGATTGAAATCACTATGTTAACCTCCTTAACCATATTACTATCAAATTGTAAAAAGAAGAAGATCAACACAATTGGTTTAAGAATTGTGGGCCAACAGATTACATTGTGAAATTAGGTAATGCAAAAAGCTTAGAAGAAGACCAAATTATAGAAAGAATATGGAAATGGGGAGCCATTTGTAAACTAACTTACCCATTAAAAGAAAAATTCTTGTGTTGGGAGTCTATGTGAAACAAGCCCCTTGTAGGAAAACCTAGAATAGCTTTTTTGTAGTATATTGGAATATTTTTTGGTGTATTCTCAAAAAAATGCCTTAATTTGTTGAAAGAAATATGTAACTCGTTGCAAGCTTCAGTTGTAGATCATTTTGAATTAATTAAAATAATGTTCCAATTTAAAATTATATAGGTAGTGGTTGGCACTAGCAAAAAATGCATTAACTTGGGACAATGGTAGAAAGAGGAAATGTGTAGAGCCTAGCAAATGTATTCTTCGTAAAAATAGTTATCAATCTATGGATCATATGTTCACGACTTAACTATTTTTTATGTCTATATAGAAGGAGGTATCACAAGTTAGTGTCGGTTTATCTAAATGGGATAAGTTGAATCTACTTGAATATATTTTAGATTCACTAATATATAAGGTAGCTAAAAATTATAAGGCACTCTCTTTTATTATTATTTATTGAATTTGGTGGGCATAAAATAAAATGACTTTCCAAAATTTGGCTTTTACTCATGCTCAATTAGCTCACAATATTATATTAGCTATGGATGATACTGAGAGTACCCCAAAAGAGAAAACAAATAGATGTTTATTACGATAAGTATTGATCATGAGAATACTTAGGGTATTTTGATGGTACAAATCAAGGAGACCAATGGATTTGTGGAGTAGGGGTTGTCCTCTTCATAGATGAAAATCATTATTTTTATTTGAAATGTGCTACCAAGGAAGGCTTTAACAATTGAGTTTAATTTCATGCTCTTTGGTTTTTGTTCAAAGTTGAAAAGAAATGAGGCCTAAAACAATTCCAAGCTTTTAGCTATTCAAAACTCATGATAGATTGGGAAAATCAATAATACAACGTTGGAAATTTGGGCATAATTCCTATTATGAACCAAGGAAGGAGGTAAAATCCACTTTTAACTTACTTGCTGAATTAACAAGAATTTTGAACTCAAAAGGAAACTCTCCTTGAAAATCCAGATTTTTGTCAAAAACACAAAACTCAACCTCCAAATAAAAATGGGTGTTGTTAAAATCACTCTTTTTTTCAAGGTCAAAAATACAACCTTTTTTCACCATGGTCTTAAATCAATATAAATTTGCAAGTAAAAAACTTTAAAACAACTCTTGAATAGAAAAGTTGTGTTCCGAAACCACCCCCTTTTTTATTTTGGGGTTAAAATTACAACTTGTTTGGAATCATGGATTTCAAAATCAATATCATTGCAAATTAAAACCTTAAAATGGACCCACAAAATAAAAAGGGGTGGTATCAATAGAAGCCCCCTTTTTTCAAGATTGAAATTACAATTTATTGAAGATTGTGGCCTTGACCATTGGCACCGTTGCGATCAAAAACCTTAAAATCAATCCCCGAATAAATAATTGGAATTTTTGGTACTATATCTTTTTTATTTTGAAACTAAACTTACAACCTATGCGAAACAACAACCATAACAACTAGTGAAACTAAGAATCAGATTCTAAAAATCAATATTTAAATCAAAATATGATACTAACTACAAAAAAAAAAATGGTGTGTGTGTCATGAAGGGTAATCCTTGGTGGTTAGGAGTTCGGAATGGAATCCTCCCCACCCAGGTTCAATCCCCAAAAATTACATGAATTATGTTGACAATATTGACAATAAACAAATATTCCTCATCTGGAACATACATTTAAACAAAAAAATAATTTCAGAAAATTGAAAGTGAATAAAATTGAGAAAAATAAATATTTTTTTTGTAAATTAATACTTTATATTACCAAAAAATTAGATATACAATGTTGTAGCATATATCCAACAATGTATTTCTCTGCGTGTCACTTGTGCTACCAAGGTTTCAGACTACTAGAACTTTCCTACTAACACCTTGGTCCCAAAACTAAGCCATACAACTATATCCAGATTACAACAATAAAAAAAAAGCCCTTATTATTGGGTTGTCCAAAACATACATAATGGGAAAACTAAATATCTGACCAGGAAGAGAAATCATTCAGACTCAGAAGATGAGATGGGACTTGGGGCTCTGATACTCGATTTTGGAGGTTCAACAATGTCACAGTCACAATGTAATTGACCCTCCACATGGAATCCTTGCATCCAATATGTCCAAGGTGAATCGTTTGTTCCTCAACACTCTTTTAATGTCCTCCAAGAAGGCAAAGATGTTGTACCTCTCAACATGTTTGTCCTTGGAACTAACCCTAGTAGGGTTTATGTCTGCCAATGTAAAGCCATTGAGTTCAAATATTGCTTCTTTCTTTCCCTGGTGTGGACAAGATCTAGAATCCAAGTTGATAATTCATTCATAGACTACAAGGAAAAGACCTTCTAGCAGAGGTTTTTTTCAAAAGCCCCTATAAAAATAGCCCAAAAATATGTTTGTAGCGGAGGTGGGTGGGCATATGTTTTAGATAACATTTTTTGAATGGTGCATCAACAATCTACAAATGTATTGGTGCTTTACAATCCATAGGAGCACTGGTGCCACGTAGAAAATGGTGCACCTTGGAAAAAATATGCTTATAAAAAAAAAAACACAGTGCCCTAAATAACACAATGCACCAGTGCTTGAATAATTGATAGCACCAGAAAAATTTTAACTTTTAAAAATTATTGGTTCTATATACACCCAAATAATCAATTCCCTTCATGTAGTCAAACACCCTGGTGGATACCAAGAAGGATCATCGCTATAGTTTTTTTAATTTCAAAAAAATGCGATGTTATTTTACAATGACACGCTGGTGTTGTAAATGTATTAAAATTCCCTGGGGCATCTTCTAAAGAGCACCTCTAGGCGATTTTTAATTTTAAAAAAAAAGTAAAAAAAAGTGGTGCTATAGTAAAAAAAAATCATCGGTGCAGTACTTGTATTATAACGCACCATTATATATTTTTTAATTTAAAAAAATAAAAAAAACATGGTGCTCTTGGATATCTTCCACATCAGTGCGGTTATAGTAACACACCGGAGAAGGGTTAAAAAAAAGCCTCCCAGTTGTAAATTTCATTTTTACTATCTATAGTGTTGGAGAGCTCTGAAGTACTGGTGCCACTCTTGCCTCATGTAAGTGACCTTACATCGGTGCTTCTCTTTCTCACCATCCTTTTGCACCGTGCTCACTGCCTCAATTACCAATTTTTGCAAATTGTGGTAAAAAAAAATTATCCATTATGTCTCAACAATATCTCCCCAACGAGAAAATGTCCAAGTAATGTCCATGTTTCTCTCTAATTTAATCTTTTAGCAGATTATAATTGAAAATTAACTTAAAATTTCCATTATTTTTGAAAAAAAAAAAAACCTTGTGTTGTGTGCTCAACATGTTCAGCTCGCATTGATAGCGGTGCACCCTATAAATTTACAAGGTGCACTGTAGTTTGGTGTTTGAAAATAACACATCACAATTGTTGAGTTGTGTTTTGTAAATGAAAACACGTTGGGAAAGTTATAAATTGTATGCCAGTGCATAAATTTTTTTAGGTTACGCCCGATGTATTTATATTCACCAAACACACAACAAAAATATTATTTAATAATATAGTTATAACTCAGTGTGTTCAATAACTTGGATGTTCCGTACTGGAGCGAAAAAGGTTATACGTGCAAACTAGTGCATAAGTGTGATGCACTGCGATGAAAATTTAAATTTTTGAACCAATAGCGGTGCATCATATGTATGTGCATATTAATGCCGATGTGGTTTTGTTTAACAACGCACCAGAGCCGATGCGTGACTGTGTTTTTGGGGCACCAATGATTTTTTTTGTAATGCAAAGTTATGTTTCCATATTTATAAATACATATTTCATTTAATAAAAAAATTGTATTTTATGTATTAGGATAATGTATTTTATGTGTCAATCATGTAGCAGAGACGTCAACAGAAGGAACAACAACAACATCAGGATAAAATGGCGGACCCATACAATATGTTCTGACCATGGGAGGCCAGACAGAGGGAGAGGTATTTATACCCTCATCTTATTACTGTAGTGAACCGAGTGCTCTTAAGGAATGTAGGCGTCCTTAAGTACTATGAAGAGGCTACATCCCTGAAGGCACACTTTTTCTTATTGGTGCATATGATAAGCCAATGGAGTGCCCAAGAGTAGGGTTTTTATGTCATTCCTAAGGCGTGTTATAGGCCCTCTGAGGAGGACATATAATATAGCATTAGATTATCTAGGAGAGGGGTGGATTTTCCCCATTTTTTTGATGTCCCCCATGGTGTTGCAATTGAGAGTCATCTTGCCTACACTTAGAGATATGGCGGCCCTCAAGTACTCTGTCCAACATATTTTTTAGGTTTGTGGTGGAAATCTACGAATTTCTTCTTTTAATACAAAGGAGGTTAGGTGCCTCTCGTTATTATTCGCCGCCATTTCACACTTTAGCATTGATGGGAAACACATTAGTTTCCCTCTTTTGTATTATGTCAATTCTTTGATTTAGGCACCACAATATATCAAATGGTTTTCCATTTTTTTGAGGCATTTTGCATGGCTTTAGATATATTTCGTGCGTTGAGACTGGGAGGGCGATCTTCCCTTTTTTTTCAGATATTTTTTATTTATTTTTTGGACATTTTCCATGTACGAGGCCTACATTTGGACGTCACCCTCCTAGGACGATCACTGAGGTACAAAGATGATTCCAAAGAGGGGTCTGGTAGAGTATTGAGCCAAGATTTTCATTGAGGAACTAGCGCTACTGGATAGTGATGATGACCATACATTTGTCGTGTTGGCGTTTATTGGGCCACTAAATTGTCATTCTTATTACCATTTCTTAACATATATTTCATCCATTCCTACCAGTATTTTATCACATGATTTATCATAATTTATTCTTTATCTCATTTTATAATTATTTATGCTCTTATGGATAAGTAGTATTTATTCTCCTTTATTTTTTATAAATTGAATATTATTATGAATTATTTTGTAAATTATGGTTTATTAATGAATTTGTTATAACTCACGATATTAGCCTCCAATATCTCTTTCAAATTGCAAATCCGATATTCAAGTTCATAATTAAATATTCCAACTCAGAAATTCATTGGAATAACAAGTGATAGTTTTGTGTTAGACATTTTGGTAAAACGAAGAAGAATATTGAAAATCTAAGAAATTGGTTTTGTGCAGAAAGGACCAAATTAGTTTTTTGATGAGTATTTTTCCAAAATTCGGTCTTCATTGGGAGAAACACAAGGTTCTTCAAAGGACATATTCGCAGATTTTCTGTTGTGGCTATTTTCCAAATTTCCTCAATTGCAATAATCAGATTCGACTTGTTACAGTTGAATCATGGTGGAAAGATCTCTTATATTTTTTTAACAATTGGTTGGAAATTTCCCTTTTGTATCTTGTATATTTAAAGAACGCAAATTATAGAGAGAGGGGGGGGATCATCAACTTGATTCTGTAACTTTCAATCATCATAATATAGAAATGTTGTGTTGTTATTACATGCGTTGTCTAGTTTAATTTCCATTTAGTTTCTATCTCTTCCCGCACCTTGCTAGGGAGGACGGGCCCTCCTCTTTAGCAGGGACTGCAACGGTTAAGGTAGTTGTACATATTTCTTCTTTTCTTTACATATTGGTGGAAGTGTTGTTGTTGTTGTTCTGGATGTGAGTAGATTTGATTCAATTTCAATATTATTATGTTGTTACACATATGTAATTAGAAATACCAGCTGGTGTAATTGTTGTGTGTTGCGCTGGGTACAGTTAATTGAGGCTTGATTACATTTTTGTAGATTGTTTTTATTTCTGCATGAGTGATTTATTTCATCATTTGATTCATCAATGATTTCTCTTTAATTTGATTTTCTTTTGGTTTGATGTATCGACATAGACAGTGCAATTTTCATTGAAATAAAATATGTCCCTAGATTTATAATTTATGTGTATCGTCTTAGTCATTTAACAATGATTAATACAGTCCAACATTTTGGCGTCGTTGTCGGGGATAGCAGTGATGATCTAATCAACCAGATTTGTTTGTTAGATGGTAAAGTGTACCCAGTCTGCAACTGCCACGAGGTAAGACAAGAAGTAATAACCTGTTCATTTCTCTAACATACTTGGGCGGGCTCACCATTGCTACACTGGGGCACTTAGAGGTGCAATTTTTGTGTGTTTTTCAGTGTGTCTCCAGCGACACAATAGTCGAGCGGTAAGACGAGAGGTAAGAACCTGCGCAGTGCTCTAACATACCTAAGCAGGCTCACCAATGTCTCATTGAGACACTTAGAAGTGTGAATTTTCAGGTGTTTTCTTTAGGGTGTCTTCATCTATACAGTTTCTGGGCAGTCAAATGAGAGGTAACAACCTGTGCATTGCTCTAACATACCTGGGGTTGCTCACCGCTGTAGAAACTAAAGCACTTGTAGGATGAATTGATACACATAGGTTCCATGTGTGCCAGTAGGATGATATAAAAATCCAAAAACACCCCCCATTCTAACTAACTATAGGAAAGCTCCCAAAATTCATGGGATGAGGTCAAGGAACAAAGCAACACAATTTGGAATCCAGTCGAAGAAATTCATGATATAACAACTATGGGAAATCAATACTATATTGAAGAGAGGTTTCACTCTTTTGTTTGCTCGCAACATCACTCCATACTTCAGCAATTCTTGGCACCATCCTTAACAGGGAAGTTGGTCTCTCATACCCTATTACTTATTAACATACATCTTTCAATTATGGGTATGTGCATACTTGAAGTATTATTTTGAAAATGGCTTCATTGGAGGTACCCTTATATGTAAGTATATTTCATTTTTCAAGTAGAATAGTGTAGTGTAGAAAATAGAATAAATAAAGACATAAAAATATATATATATTTCTTTATATGTAAAAATAGTTGTTTTTTATGCAACACGCTGTGAAATTTGACATCAGTGATCAATATTCGAATTTATTTATGTATGTATATGTGTTATATTGGAAAATGAAATTTCTACAAACACTCATATTCATTTTGATCACCTTCTTGGAAAAATTCCTTGATTATCATATCTTATGGATTGTGAGCTTGATGAAAATTTTGGAAAAACAGTCGAGACAGTCATGTTTTGAGGGAAAAATGGGCATATTTTCAAGACCTATTTCTATTCTACGTAGCCCTTTATTTCTAATTTATAACCCAATTTGAATCACTGATTTGGATTTGAAACGAAAAATTTATGCCCAAAACAATGACAAGATGTCTGGTAGGAAGCTCAGGAACAGAGTTGGGACAGTCCGTTTTTGGAGGCCTAATGACTAGATTTTGGAAACCTGTTTCTATGGGATATTCCCCTATGAATCTAGTTTACAACGCAACTTGAATCACTTTATTTCGATATTTTATGAGAAATTTATGACCACAATACTAATTGTTTATCGTAAATCAGCACTCTTGAAACTTTGTTTTCCCAGTTGTTCACTAGCGTATTTGACCCATCAATTCTTCTTTCCTTAAATTTTTTGTTTTTTGGGATAGCTACATGAATATAATTAAATCTTCAATTTGAATCTGTTCAATCCATCATCAAATTAAAAAGTTATGCTTAACATATCAACTGTTGGTCTGAGCTGGAAAATAAAAAATGATTGTTATGCAGGTTGTTCTAAAAAATTTTAACATACCATTACATGGAATTTTTTAAACATGTTTCTATTGGAGACATATCTTTGAATTCAATTTCATTTGGCTTTGGAATCACTCAAATTGGACAAAAAAAAAATAAGTTATGATTGAAACACTGCCGGTTAGTATGGTTGGCCACCACTCAATCGCGGGTAATAAATTAATTTTTCTTTGTTTATCTTTCTGTGGATTTTTTTTACAGAGTAACTAATTTTTATTTTTTTTGCATATGTCTTGAATTAGGAGAGCCCGCGGATCTCTATTCTTCCATTTTTTTATGTTTTATTGCAGGTAGCTGATCGTTTTTTTGTAGGTGCCAGGAGAATAAATGAAGTCAATTTATGAACAAGTGATTTTTGAAGACAATGATAATGAAATAAGAACATTTTAAAAGACGTTTCCTCACAAGGAGAAAAAAACATGAATACTTTTCATCACTTAACAAATTTATAACATGAGAAATGAGGAATTGATTTCCATTTGAAGATCCAAGTCATTTCCGAAAAAAAAAACTTTTTTTCCATTCATTCACCATTCACAAACAACATTGTTGCAACAAAATTCATAACCATTGTAACTTAAGTTATTTATTTATTTATTAGTTTTCAATAAAGAGTCATTTATTTTCTAATTTCTCTTCTTTTGTTTTCTTTTCTTTTTCTTTTTTCTTTTTTTTTTTTTTGTTTCGGGTATTGTTTACTTCAAGGTCACATTTTTGTTTTATTCTCAAAATAGAATAAGCGAGTTCTTAAGTTTCACAATGTTGTTACTCCAGAAAAATTTTGTAAGTGTTGGATGTTGTCACTCCATCAGTGCTAGGACTATGTCACTGTTGTTACTCCATCACTGTTGATACACCGTCAGCGTTGTTACTCCATTATTGTTGTGAATCTGTCACTGTTGTTACACCGTCAATGTTGTTACTCCATTACTGCTACGACTCTATCATTGTTGTTACATCGTCAGTGTTGTTATCGTTGTTACTCCATCAGTGTTGTTACTCCGTCGGTGTTGTGACTCTGTTACTGTTGTTACACTGTCAATGTTGTTACACCATCAGTGTTGTTACTCCGTTATTGATGTTACTCCATCACTGTTTTTACTCCTTCGGTGTTGTTACTCCAAAAAAATTTCTAAGCATCCAGTGTCGTTACTCCTCCGATGTTGCTACTCTAGGAAATTTTCTAAGTGTCTGGTGTTGTTACTCCTTTGATGTTGTTACTCCTCCTGTGATGTTACTCCATGGTGATATTTTTCTAAGCACTTGGTGTTGTTACTCCGCCAAGGTAAGTTTCTAGGTACGTCCTCGACCGACTCCGTGGATTTACTTGGTATTTTACTTATGACATGACCAACTATGACTAATGAAAGACATACTTTAGTTGGTGGAGGTATCGTATTTAGTAATTAAGGATGATTATTATGAAAAGTCTTGTTAGGAATGATTCACTCTTAATTCCTCATTATTTTGTATAGTGATTAATCCTCCTTCATGTCACCTTCCTAACATTGCTCTTTCTCCCCTTTCCTTGTTATTACCTAAGTCATGGTTGTTGTTACAAAAGTCACAACTATTGTTGTTGGTCAATTTTCACGTTGAATTCAACATATGAAGGTCTTTCTGATTTTTTTTCTCTTTGGTGAATGGGGAATAATTTTAATGGTCTAGGCCCTCTTTGACATAATGATTGGGTAGTCAATTTATCTTTGTTTATCTATAAACATAATCTTATTTTTAAGGAACAGTTATGCAAATATGATTTCATCATGCCAGCTTTCAACTTTCCTAATTGGTCAAGTCCCAGATCTTGTAAAATTTATGATGATGACCACATAATTGTATTTAAATCTTTCCGCCATTATCTAATGAATTGCTCCTCAAACCCAATCTCAGCAATGAAAAATATATTTATCAGCAATCATTTGAAGGTTATTATTTTTTGAGAAGCAAAACTATCAAAGTTTAAAATAGTTACTACACAACTTTTTACGCCATCCCTAGCTCTTAAGGCGCTGACCTGCCACCCATCTATTGAGTAATATTTTATTAATTAGCAATACACATAGTTGAATTTTAAACATAAATAGTCAACTAGAGGATAGGAGGTCCCATCACGAGCCGACCTACCATGATCATATGTCCTAATAAAGTGACATTACCATTGCTTTTCACCAAGCCACGTTAATGGCCTTCGATCATAAAACTGAAGGACAAGAGGTCTCATCACGAGCTGAATTTTTCACTTTTGTTAGCTCCCATGAATGGAATTGTTATTAACAGGTTACCATGCTAGAACAATGATATTCAGTTGACATCTAAGTAAATTGAAAGGCTTTTTGTAACTATGTACTTATTTCTAATAGATGGGACATTGGCATCTCAATGGGTTAAAAAGGCATCCATGTCGAGGCTATGGACGCCTATTGGCAGCAGTGGTTATGCCTATGGTATAGAAGTTAATTTAATACTATAATCTACTTGGTTACCTTGTTTTCTTAAAGCCAATTTCCGATAAAGCTGACTGTTGCATACACAAAGTTTTCCAGAACTCATGGTTCATGGGGTAATATTTAATCGGTTCTTAGATGATGGTGGTTATGGTTTATATCTATTATTGAGTTATAAATATTTACTTTACATGTCAGGGATGAAACTTTTAGGATATTTGATAGTTGACATCATCTAATCCATCATTCCTTTATTCTACAAGTATCATATCTTTAACCAAAGATAGTTTCTTTGCCCAATCAGTCACCATTTATTCATAGCTTAACAACACCACTACTGTTTTGACATGGAAAAAAGAGGCCTAATTATGATTTTGAATCCTAGGTAATTAGACAGAACTTGAGAAGCATAATTTCTGTGCTCAAAACAACCAAAGATTATGGGTATAGGGAATGCGTATTTTCTCTTCTTATCCATTATTATCCCATGCCATTCACAACATGATTATGTCACTTTAATAAGTAATGAGGTAATTAAGGTGATTAATTACTGATTAAGGATACTCATGAGATTTTTTATAGATGACTGGGAAACTAATCAGTTTGGTGGAAGGAAAAATTGCTACACTTTCTGATTACTTTTTCAGTTTGCATGGATCCCACCTTCCGCATCACTTTCAACATTAGCTCAGCCTGCATCAGCTTCAACAAATTTCAATCCATAAATGTCATTCCGCATTTTTATGGAGGCAAAATAGCATAAGTTTTTTATTTATTAAAATTTCAGGAGAATGTCATGAAAAACCATTGACCATTATTCACCCATATTTTTGAACCATTATTTCCCCTTCTTTACCACTTCCCATTTTTCAGAGACACAAAATCTTTCAGTTTGGGGGAGTGTTACTTTCATTATCATGAACATGCCATTAATATTCTTTTACCATCCATCAACCTCCTTATTTGTTATACACCAAACAAATATTTCAGCCATGATTGCAGCAACCACCTCAATTTGTTTTCTAGTGTAGCATGAGGGCATGTTAATTCTCTAGTTTGGGGGAAGGGTTGCTATGCATGATGAATGATTTCTCATTTCTTCCTCATTTAAGGTATACAATCCTAAAATTGATTTGTGTATATCCTTAAAACTATTAATTGGATTCTTGTGATTTTTGGACAACAAAGAGGTATCATTAAACCCATAAATTTTCAAGCTAAACCAATTTGTAAATTCCAAAAAAAAAAAAAATCATGCATTATACATACAACCATTTTGCTGACGTATTGAATTTCATTCATTGCATTGGTTTGATTTTTGGATTGGATTTGCTTACAAAATTTCAGCAAAATCTGGTTTGTAATGAAGTTTGTTTTTACTTATATCATACTTTGTTGCAACTTCATATACATATGGTTGAAAGTAAATATGAAAATTGTTTTAAGGAAGCATTTGGGGAAGACGCATTCTCTTCCATCAATATCATGCGTTGGGGTGACATTTTGATTATTGTACTACAATTTGGTTAATACAGAGGCATTGGGTCGCATGAGGACATGCAACATGTTTAGTTTGGGGGAGATGTTGGGCCACTAAATTGTCATTCTTATTACCATTTATTAACATATATTTCATCCATTCCTACCATTATTTCATCACGTTATTTATCATAATTTATCATTTAATCCCATTTTATAATTATTTATGCTTTTATGGATACGTAATATTTATTCTCCTTTATTTTTAATAAATTGAATATTATTATGAATTATTTTTTAAATGATGGTTTATTAATGAATTTGTTATAACTCACGATTTTAGCCTCCAAGGTCTCTTTCAGATTGCAAATCTGATCTTCAAGTTCATAATTAAATATTCCAACTTAGAAATTCAATGGAATAACAAATGACAGTTTTGCGTTGAACATTTCAGGCAAACGAAGAAGAATATTGAAAATTCGAGACATTGATTTTGTGCAGAACGGACCAAATTAGTTTGTTAATGAGAAATTTTCCAAAATTCGGTCTTCATTGGGAGAAACACAAGGTTCTTCAAAGGACATATTCGCATATTTTCTGGTGTGGTCATTTTCCAAATTTCCTCAATTGCAATAATCAGATTCAACTTGTTACAGCTGAATCATGGTGAAAATATCTCTTAGATTTTGTAATCAGTTGGTTGGAAATTTCCCTTTTGTATCTTGTATAATTAAAGAACAAAAATCAAAGAGAGAGGGGGGAGATCATCATTTTGACTCTATAACTTTCAATCATCATAATATAGAAATATTTTGTTGTTGTTACATGCGTTGTCTAGTTTAATTTCCATTTATTTTCTATCTCTTCCTACGCCCTACTAGGGAGGAAGGGCCCTCCTCTTTAGCATGGACTGCAGCGGTTAAGGTAGTTGTACATATTTCTTCTTTGCTTTACGTATTGGTGGAAGTGTTTTTTTTGTTGTTGTTGTTCTAGTTGTGAGTATATCTGCTTCAATTTCAATATTATTATGTTGTTACACAAATGTAATTAGAAATACTAGCTGGTGTAATTGTTGTGTGGCGCGCTAGGTACAGTTAATTGAGGCTTCATTACATTCCTGTAGATTTTTTTTATTTTTGCATGAGTTATTTCTTTCATCATTTGATTCAACAATGATTTCTATTTAATTTGAATTGCTTCTGGTTTGATGTATCGGCACAGACAATGTGACTGTCATTGAAATAAAAGACGTCCTTGGATTGATAATTTATGTGTACTGTCTTAGTCATTTAACAGTGATTAATACAGTCCAACAATGTTCTTGCACGTGAGGATTGATTGGAGACAGTGTCCTGACATCCTCTTCACATCAGCTGAGCCTCCAGATGATAGAGGTAATATTAGTGTTTTCTTTAAATTAATCTAATTTCATTTTATATTTTTAATTAATTAGAATAAAATTTATTCTAGTGTGTCATTTAACTTGCTTTATTAATTTGTTTAATGAAATTGTTTAATCATTGTTGTGTACTATATATTTTATAGACATCGACAAATTAAATGGAGGCATGCCTCCTGCCCCACCGGATGGAGGAGATGAGGAGATTGGCAAGGCCCAATTGATCAGAACTGGATCATGGACCTAAGTGATAGCTCAAAATTCAAATTGTTCAGAAGTGTGACGAACCTGAGCAACCGGATAAATCTCGTCTTCCTAATTCCGGCACCGTGAACGGTTCGAAAAATGACACTGTGTGAAGAAGTTATTGCAGTTTGAATATTCCAGTAAACTAAAATTTTTGGACTTTGACCAAGTTTGACTAGTTATGAAAAAATTAAAAAAAAAATCTAGTGAATATTCCTCATAATATTCCCCAGAATATTCCCTGGAATATTTTGTTTGGACCAATAATATCATGCCAAGTGGCACATTGTGATTTGTGGATAAATAGCATGTGCTTTGATTTTGGCCAATTAGGAGCTACTGAAATGGTTTATTAAAATTTTTGGAGGGCCGGAGGATCAAACCCGAGACCTCCTACATAGCATGCGAGCAGCTTAACCAACTCTACTACCATTTATTACTTACCCTATTTGTGTGCCAGTTTGATTTATGGTGATAAGGTTCTCCGTTTGGGGTTTTGGAGGGGTCAGCCCTGAGGGCCAGCCCCTCCCATATGACCATTGCCCCAAGACCATGGGCTTAGCCTAACCACCAACATTATGCGGAAACCTGTTCACATGCAAATGCCCACACGTTTATGGTTTATCCACTCCAACATTTAATGAAACCGCGCAGATTTCAGTGTATGTGCCCACTTAAACAGTCAGCCTTTAATGCTAGCAGTCAAGCTAGACGAATTCTTGGCAGGCGCACCAATTTTGGCATAATGATGAATTTAACTAGAGTTAAACTTCAGTCCTCCAAGTTTGGTCGAGGATTTTTAGGGGTCATTGGGAAAAATGAGTTCAAGCTCTATCTTGAGCTAGATTCGACCAATTTTGGAGTGCCAATAGTCAATTTCGACTATCTCAAAAATTCCAGACTCATTGGTAAAGGTTTTAGAGCACTTTTGAGTAGTTTTTTGCTTCATTCAAGTTCAAGGGACCATCAGGGCCACCATGGGGCAGCAACAGTTTGAGGCCTAGCCAGTGCAGCTAGAGGCCTTATTCAAAAATCCAATAGTCAATTTTTGATGTTTCAGATGTTTTGGAACTAATGTGTGGTTTTCAAATCCTGTAGAGGAATTTTGAAGGCTGATATGATTCAGTGAAGTTCCAGGGGCCACCAAGGCCAGCAAGTGCCAGCAGCAGTTCGGGGCCTAGCCCAGGCAGCTAGAGGCCTTATGCGAAAAACCAATAGTCATTTATGACTGTTTTGATACTTATGAATCCACTGGAGGAGATTTTAGAAGATTTTGAGGACTATAGAGGTCGAGAACCCATCAGAGAAGTTTTCAGTGATCTAGTGCCAGGGGTTACCACCAGGTGTCGGAGGCGAAACCAAAGCAGCCAAAGGCCGATTTCAATGAACCAATAGTCTATTATGACTAATTTTTACATTCTAAATCCATTGAAGGGATTTTTAGAGTCATTTTAAGACTTCTAGAGCTCAAGAATCTACAAGGAATTTTTGGGCAGCCCAGGGCAAACCGTGGAGGGAGGCCTAGTTTGGGGATGCAGTGCTCTTTTGGAGCGAATGATTAGTCTATTTTTGGTGTCTGATGTGTGTTGGAGACATTAGGTGAGGTTTCAGGGATAGAAAAATAATTCTAAAGGAGTTATTTCCATATAGAAGCTCAGGGTAGCTCAAGTGCACCGACAGAAGGAATCAAGTCTAAGGAAGCCCAGATCTGTTTGCAGAGTGATGACAGCCATGACAGGGATATATATGGTATTCTAAGCCCATTGGTTCAACTTAGTAGCCATTGCATTTAAGTGTGGATCTTGTAAAATAAATTTTTCTATAATCCCAAAGCGCCAAGTCAAGATGACAAGAGCTCAAGGAGACATAGCCCACGATATTCAGGTGAACTCCTAGATTAAATTTGTTGTTATGTGTTGATGTTTATTTTTTTCCTTATATTGTTGTTACACATGTTTAATTTCAGCAAAAACAAATGAACTTAAAGAACTTAAATAGTTAAAAATCATACACCTATTTCAATTATAAAATTCCGCAAAAGTTAAGTACAAGCTAGATATTTTATTTGTTTAACTGAGTGGGAGGTTCTTGAAAAGCATAACAAGTTATCCAACCCATTTTCAGATCACCAATAGGATGAGGCACATCCTCAAGGCAGTGTGGGCATCTAGGGCCATAGGGCTAGTCTGAGATTTCAGATGGACTACTGCGACAGATTGGCCAAAGTTTTGGTTGAGGAGGGACTCTGCCCTATGAAGGCTTGAGATATCAACATAGATCTGAAGTTAGTGGATATATATAGGGACTGTCTACGCAAGATGATGCCTCTTATGCATCATATCGTTCAAGCCAGTAGGTTACTGGCAATGATGAGGGAAGCAAGGCATGCGGTGGAAAATACATCAGATGAGGGTGTCGATCAGGATGATGAGGGTGGTGATCATGATCATGATGATGAGAGTGGTGATCATGATCATGATCATGAGGGTGGTAATCATGATGCTTCTAGTAGTACTACCCCATTGAATCATGGCCATCAGGGTGTTGGTGATCCATATGGTAGTACACCTCCTCAATCGCCCGATGATGAGATGTCATAGTTAGAGGATGTGCCTTATGTTTCTCCTGACATAAAAAACCAACCACCTCCTCCTCCACCTCAAAGTTTTCTAGACCGCGTAGAGGCAGTAGTTGACCATCCATCGTCTTTTTTTGCATACCAACCAATACCTCCTCCTCCACCTCAGAGTTCGATAGACGTTAGGGAATTATTTGACCATCCATCGTCTTTTACTGCAAACCATGTTGGCACTACTATGTCTGTTGTATCTGATATTTGATTGCAATTATTTGAATTGATCGTGTAATTATTTGACTTGTTTGTATATATGTGTGTATGTGTGTAGTGCATTTTTTTTGTTCATGTTTATGTACTTAATTTATATGTTGGTGTTGATGGGTATATTGTTTGGTCATGTTAGATATGTTCATTTAATGTTCTTGCAGATAGATGTGTATGTGATAACATTTATTTGAAATGAGATGTATATTAATTTGAGGATGTGAGTGGTGATGATGTTAGATTACAATGTTTGTATTTTGTTAGATGTGATCATGATGATGATTCCATAAATTATTAGATTTGTGTGTTATCTAATGATGTTTATATCTGTTAGAGGTGTATATAATTAGATTATGGTAGTGAATTCGAATGTGTATCTTAAATGTTGTTTATGTTTGTTAGATGGTTATCATCATGATGTTTATTTTTATGAAATTATATGTATTATAGATTATGTATTAGTGAACTTATATCAAACTTTTATATATAAAATTGCATACAAAACGAGTTACTTTAAAAAATAAAAATGCAAAGATATTTTTATAAATTACAAAGTTTAGTATGGTTGAAACTATGATTGTAAAAATACGATAAATATTTTTCTATTGCTTACATATTTCATTCATATTCAATCTAACTTAATACTAAAATATTTCAATACTCGGAAGGAAAAAATAATTAATGGTAAAATAATTTAGTCAGTTCTTAGTAAGACAAAAATGTGTAACCCATTCAATTTTTAATATAAAATATTAATAATAATAATAAATTTATCAAAAATACAATTTAACCAATTCAATATTGGTATATAAAATTCAATCTATTGTTAAATGTTGAAATTTTCAACAAGAAACAGTGAAATTGGCATCTAGAAACAGCATGACAGCACACACACTAGTGTGGGACCACAAGTCATGTAGTGATGGGTCCTAGCGATACATTAATGTGCAAGCCAATTATTTATTAAATTGGAAATGTGTCTAATTTAATTATCCCTTAATTAAATTGGACAATAAATTGTAATCTTATCTCATAATCACTTGTAATAGCTAACTCAGTGTGATAAACTCAGTTAGCTCATGAATTTCGAGTTGAGGGTGGTTAGTGAGGCAAGCAAAGTGATTATATGTGAGTTCAAGTTACAGTTAAGTGCATGAGTTTAATGCATGAGAAATCAGTTAACTCAATTAAGTGAGTTAAAGTCAATTGAACTAGTTGTAATTGTTTGTTGCATTGGTGAGAGGTCAAGTGAATTAAATCAGATTTAATTCACATGCAGTGATCTGTCAAGTGACTGATGATTTACTATTAATAGCTACATGCATGTGAGTTCTAATGAAGACCCAGTTGAGACAGAGGTTAAAGGGAAGTTATCTATCAGTTGTATTAGTATCAAATTTATCAGGCGCAATTATATACACCATAGGATTCCCATGATATATTGCACAGTCAAGGAAGGCTGAAATTCCTAAATAATAGGGATTGCATTCCACAGTGATTGCAGGAGCAAGGTAGGCTGAAGACGGGTTGAGAAGTGGCTAAGTGTTGGCCCGATTTTGTCTGGATTAGTGTGAGACGATTAGCAGAGTGCAAGAGACTCTTGTGAGAAGAGTGTATTGTAAGTTTCATGATTCCTTGATGAATATAAAATAGAAGATAGAGGGGTTTTGAGCTGAAATCTTTCCCCGGGGAAATATCTATGTTGTGGTTTGATTTGCTTCTTTCTTTACTTGTGATTGGTGATCGTGTTTATTTTCCACAATTGATTTGTAGAAGGGTTAAGTATCTTGCTTTAGTATATCGCATGATCGGATTGAACCCATTGATATACATATTTTTTGTATAATTTCTACATGGCATCAAAGCACAGGAAATCACTATAGTGGAGAAGAAATTGAGTTTGTGATTGAATATCATTCGAATTTGCAAAAGTATTCTTGGTGCGATAGGTGAATCATGATCAAGATGGCTTTCAATGGCTTGAGATTGGAGTATGCACTTGAGGGCAGTTCCAATTATCTTGCGTGGAAATACAGGATGGAGGCAGTACTGGAGGACAATGGGTTGAAAGAATTCATTGATAATGACATTCCCAAACTTGTTGCAGCAGATGCCGCAAATATTGGTGCTTGGAAAAAGAAGGTTGCAAGGGTGAGGAGGATCTTACTAGAGGGAGTACGAGACGATATTTTCTCAAGTATCCATGGAAAAGTGACTCCATATGCAATGTGGAAGGATTTGATGAATTTGTTTCAGAGTAGCGGTGATCATAGAAAATTGGCACTGAAGGACAAGCTCAGGAAAATCAAAATGGAGAAAGACGACACTATTCTAAAATATTTGACCAAGTTTTTCCAATGTCGAGATGAGCTTGTGAGCGTTGAAATTACTATCGCGGATGATGACTTGGTGAGCCTAGCTCTTCTAGGCCTTCCAAATATTTGGAATAGTTATCAGGACTCTGTCAATGGGAGGGAGAAGTTTCCAGATTGGGAACGACTTTGGTCAGATTTGGTGCAAGAAGAATTTAGGCGGAATACCAAGGATGGATCTTCATCTAAGACAGATGATGAATAAAATTGCGCCTTGGCTGGTAAGGCAAATAAGGGGAAGGAAAAGAAATCCTACTCCAAATCTGAGTCTAGCGAAGAAGGTAAGGAGCGTGACATGTCCAGAGTGAATTGTTTTCACTATCACAAGCATGGACATTATGCCACTAATTGTACAAAAAAGAAGAAGAACAAGAAGGCTTCAGGATCTGCAGTTGGTGAGTCTTTGGCCTCGCAATTTGAGTTGGAATTCTCGCTCATCGCATGCATGGTGTTAAGTGCAATGGGATTAGTGCGGTACTTGGATAGTGGTACATCTTTCAACATGACAAGTGTTACATAGTATTTTGTCACCATCCCTGAATCCCCCTCCCGGATATTGGAGGACCATTTCAGTGACTTCTTTGTTTGTCATACCTTGCTAAAAGTGTCATTGCATCCCTTGGCATATCGAGAACATTTCCTCTGTTGATCATTCCTGAAGCAGGCTCTCAAAAACATATGATTTTGGGTCGGCGTTGGTAGGCAGTTATGGCCTTATTCCCATAGAGAAATTAACATTGGGGCTCATGCCCATTAGCGCTCTGTCTCAGTGGGGCACCTGCGCTGAGTTGTTTTTGGAAAATTTTTTAAAATATAAACGAATTTTCCATGCCTAACCACTTCATGAGCGGATTCATCACGGTTTTTAAGACTGAATAATGTCAAAGTCCTCCCTTTGGCTTCTTGTTTCCTATAATTTTGCAACTCCCCAAAGGGATAGGATCTCTCTTCCACCTTATGAGGGATCCCAAACCACGTACTCCTCTCCTATAAATACTTCCTTCCGATATGGTTTCAACTAGCTAAACATTTCTTACTATAGCTAGTGTGAAGAATAAGGCAAAGAGGAATCCATTGTCGAGAGAGAGTCACAGGTCCATTGCCTCACCAAGTCTAATCCCCGACGAATGCTTGAGATGCGCTTGACTAAATCCGTCGAAGGAGGCTGCAACATCAAGGCATTAAGGTTGTAAACTTCTTTTCTCTATCATTAATACATTACTGGTTTTTTGGTTCCAATTTTGTGTTTGATCATATGTAAAATGTTTGATTATCCTTGACCAATCAAATAGTTGTAAATGAAAATATTTTTTTGTATGCTATCACCTTTCACTTGATCCTTGTGCAAGTAAACGAAAATTATCACTGAAGGACCGCGACGTGTGAAGACAAATATCATAGGATCGCTGCTGCAAACTACAACAAAAGCGTTGGACCAAGGTAGGTCATCTATCCTAACTCGTTTTCATTTATAAGCTAGGAGTCCAAAAGTCCAGCTTATTGCCTTGTTGCTAGACCCACTCTAGGGCTAGAGGGATCGCCTATGTTCGCAGAGGGGATTTACCTGCTCAACAACGGGAGACAAAGAATTTTTCAGTAGCTTGGAGTAGAAGGACCTCCATATGCATATCGAATGGGTGATGATGGGCAGTACAGCGCTACCGAGATTGGTACAGTTACCTTTTAGAGATAGTCAGGTAAACCCTTCTTATTAAAATATGTAATGCATGTACTAGGCTAGAAAAATAATTTAGTTTCAGTCAATATGTTGGAGGATAGAGGTTAGGATGTGTTTTTAGTGAATGGAAAAATTTCCTTCGACACAAAGCCACAGGACAAGCCAAGAATATTGGGATTCATGTGAAAAATTTATATAAACTTGATGTAGATGGTTGTGCAGCATTGATGGGTAAAGCAGACAAAGTGGTGAGTTGGGATGAGGGTGAGTTACGAACAAGAGATTGGGCCATCTACACCACAGAGCTTTGAATTTCATGCAACATATTTCTATGAGGCTTCCAAAGGGTACTCTTGCGCAGATAGACACATGCAAGGTATGTACCATGGGGAAGTGTACCAAGGGGATTATCCCTTGAGAGGGAGCTTGATTTGCATGCAGATGAGGAACTCTTGGTTCCTGAGGATGAACCTCAAGATGTGTAGTAGGCACAAGATGAGGATCACGAAGTGGCAGAAACCACTCAAGTGGAGACCTCCAGGAGGGGGGAATATTGAGCCATATGGGAAAAGGGAGTACATGCAGCTATGCCTCCACGTGTGAGGTGGGGCGATTTGAAAAACTAATCCAAAGAAGAAATTTGGGCAGGTTCCTTGAGATGGTGTGTCTCATGGATCGAACTTGCGTACGAGGATCCCACAGTAAAACAGTAGCAGTATCAGTTATAATGATGCAGTCAGATGTCAAGAGGACATAAATCAGAGTGAAAAGTGTCAGATATTGGAGCGTAGATCAGAGTTAGCAGCAGTACAAAGTGCATGGATGCAGATGTCAACAACGCAAAGAGTCCAGTAGACATGTGCAGTAGCTAGTAGTAGTCAGAAGACTCTGATGATAGATGCATTATATTTACTCAGTTGTTTGGAGGCTATTCAGTTTCATAAGTGTTGCATGCAAGAGTTGCATGTGCGAGAAACACTAGATAATTGTTGCATGCAAGAGTTGCATGTGCGAACAACACTAGAGAAGTGTTGCATGTTGCATGCAAGAGTTGCATGTGTGCATGCAAGGACATTCCAAGGTACCGAATCGGGACAGTTTGATTCCTTTCTTGTTGAGAGGGAGTGTTGAAATTTGCAACAAGAAATAATGAAATTGGCATCCATAAACAACATGACAGCACACACACTAGTGTGGGACCACAGGTCATGTAGTGATGGGTCCTAGCGATACATTAGTGTGATAGCAAATTTATTAATTAAATTGGAAATGTGTCTAATTTAATTATCCATTAATTAAATTGGACATAAATTGTAATCTTATCTCATAATCACTTGTAATAGTTAATTAAGTGTGATAAACTCAGTTAGCTCATGAATTTCGAGTTGAGGGTGGTTGGTGAGGCATGAAGAGTGATTCTATGTGTTTTAGAGTTCAAGTTGTAGTTAAGTGCATGAGTTTAATGCATGAGAAATCAGTTAACTCAATTAAGTGAGTTAAAGTAAGTTGAACTAGTTTGTAACTGTTTGTTGCACTAGTGAGAGGTCAAGTGAATTAATCATATTTAATTCACATGCAGTGATTTGTCAAGTGACTGATGATTTACTATTAATATTTTCATGCTTGTCAGTTCTGATGAAGACCCAGTTGAGACAGAAGTTAAAGGGAAGTTATCTATTAGTTGTATTATTAGAAAATTTCCCGGGCACAATTATATACACCATAGGATGCTCATGATGTATTGCGCAGTCAAGGGAGGCTGAAATTCCTAAATAATAGTGATTGCATTCCACAGGGATTGCATGAGCAAGGCAGGCTGAAGACAGGTTGAGAATTGGCTAAGTGTTGGCCCTATTTTGTCTGGATCAGTGTGAGACGATTAGCAGAGTGCAGGAGACTCTTGTGAGAAGAGTGCATTGTAATTGTTTCATGATTCCTTGATGAATATACATTATAATATAGAGGGGTTTTGAGCATCAATATTTCCCCGGGAAAATATGTGTCATGGTTTGATTTGCTTCTTTCTTTACTTGTTGTGATTGGCAATCGTGTTTATTTTCTGCAATTGATTTGTAGAAGGATTCAGTATCTTTCTTTAGTGTTAGATGATCCAAAAATAAATATTATCATAGGTTATAAAGTTTGAATAAAATAATTATTAATTTAAGATATTAAATCAATAATTATTCTAGAATATTTAATAAATATTTGAGATACTTATGTTGAACCCTTCGTTAAACTGAGAGCGGGGGGGGGGGGGTGAATCAGTTTAACACATTCATGGACTTTTGAAACTTTTCATTAAAACTTATTTACACCTTCATTTCATGTCCATATTAATATGTGAGTATTCTTAGAATGTGAGCAGCAAATATTAATTTAATATAACAATAGACATTAATATGAGAGTAGCAAGTATGAAGCAGAAGATATAAATAAGATCAACACATAAACATCATGCACAGAGACATCAGATATAAGTGGAAACCCATAAAGGGAGAAAACCACATCTTATTATTGTTGTGATGCAAAGGCAAGCTCCAACTCCCTCTCACCACTGTTTTTCTGCAGGTACCAACCTACAGGAGGCTCCAATCCTCAATTCTGCAAGCTACAACTTGCAAGGAAGCACCAACTCCCTTCAATTTTCTGCAGGCACCAACCTACAGGAGGCTCCAACCTCAGTCAGCTACAACTGACAGCTATCAAGCTGCAACTTGATAGGGAAGCTCCAACTTCCTCAATTTATCAAACTTAATGTTTGCTGATTTACCTCAGATATCAGCTCTGTTTTGTAGCTTCTCTTTCTGCTCTTCTTTTCTTAATATTCTCTGCCTCACACTTCTATATTCCGCCTTCTCTAGATTTACTCTCTCTAACTCTTTTTGCATATCAAGATGATATTATTTATAAGGATTTTCTTGTGACTGTTAGCATTCCTCAATGAATTTGGAATGGACAGCCATGCCTCTTCGCTTTCTGCCTTTTCATTTCTTTCACTCGCTCATTCAGAAAATATAACAACATGCATTAATTTCAATATTACAGTGGGAGCTTTGTTTTTCCTCCGGAGACTTGCCAATGCATCACAACAATATATATCAATTAAAAATATTTACATTCAAATTACAATGAGAACTCCAGATCAACTCATTTATTCTTTTGGCTCGCTACGCATTTGACTTTTCTTTGACTGTGTCTGTCTTTTCTGTGACTGTGTTTTATCTCTTTTCAGCTCTGTTTGCTTTTCTGTCCTCTATTGTGGTGTAACTGCTGCAAACATGTAACTGTGCTTTGTATATCAGTGCATTTTGTATATATGTGTAACTGCTGACTTTAAATCTGGGCATATTCCAACGCTTTTCATACAGTAAGTGTCTTGTTGATGTGGAAAGTTCTGCAAGCAGAACATACATACATTGCAATTATTAATAATCTCCCTCCACCTTAAGCCAAGGCCCATGGGTCCACAGTCTACGCGACACATTTCAATATAATCGACATCCTTATATAAAGTTTTAACAAACAAACCACCACTTCAATGAAGAATAATATTAATACTTAACCAATGCCCTTTCGGGCCCACTTGCCACGCTTTCCGATGCGATATATTTCTCCTCCAGCGATTTCTGATTGCGATTGATCGCAATCGCAAGCTGCCTTGCTCCAATGCGACTAATCACTGTTCACTGTTCTTTGTCGATGCGATTGGAACTCAAATACTTGTTAATCATAGTTTATAAGCCCATTTGGTCCGGGCTTCAATCGCAATCGTAAGTCTTTTAATATATTGCTCGATGCTCTGCTTTTGTCCGATGCGATTGACACCTTTGTGATTGATCGCAATTGCAATCTTCAATGGTATGTTCCGACACATATCAATTATGTTTTATAAACCCATTGGGTCCGGGCTTCCAATCGCAATCGTAACTCTTTGTTGCATGTTCCGATATTCCACCTTTTTCCGATGCAATCAGTCATTGTTCACCGGAACTCAAGGTATATATAAATTGTAGTTTATATACCCATCGGGTCTGGACTTCCAATCGCAATCGCAACTCTTTGTTGCATGTTCGTGCTCTTATATTCTCGATGCGATTGGGTGAGGGTCCCACCATATAAGGCTTTGATACCTTTGGCTCTTTGTCCATTAAAGCATTCCATTACAAATATATATATATATATATATATATATATATATATATATCCTCCGGCTTGGGTTTTGATTCTCGGAATTAAGTTTTATATATATATATAACGCCGGTGGGTAATTCTCGATTAAGGTATATATATATATATATATATATATATATATATATATATCCTCCGGCTTGGGCAATTCTCAGAATTTCACGATATATGCATACATTGCCACTTGGGTTATGATTCTCGGAATAATATTTTATATTATATGTAACGCGGTAGGAGGTAATAGTGTATATATTTACTTTGTTGCTCCAATCTTTAGTGTATCTTCCAGCGAGGGTAGCGATTCTCGAAATTTGTTTGTGTATCCTTCCGCCTGGGGTAATGATTCTCGGAATAAGGTTTTATATATATATACTTGCTGCTTGGGGTAAGTGATTCTCGGAATTGGGTTTATGTATCCTCCAGCTAGGGTAGCAATTCTCAGAATTTTCTGCTCTGCCTCTACTTGTGATAATGGCTATGCCTCTTCCTCTGCCTCTGATAACCTGCTGTGATAACGGCTCTGCCTCTGCCTCTACCTCTGATATAACGACTCTGCCTCTATATTCGTTGCCTCTGCCTCTGCCTTAGCTGCTACTGCTGCTCGACCTATCTTTGCATCTGTTGCCTTCTTTGTCTATCTCTGTCTTTTCTGCCTCTATTGCCATCAATGACAATATTTCCAACAATCTCCCCCTTTGGCATTGATGGCAATACACTTCCTCTGTTTGCTTGTTAGGATCCTTTCTTCTGTTGCTTTCTCTTCCTCCCCCTTTGACATCAATGGCAAGGGGTTTGAATTCTTAGTGTAGATCTTATTCTTTGATTCTGTGATTTTATTGTTTTTCAATATTTCGTGCATTTCCTCTTTCTGAAATTTTCTAACTTTGTACGCTGCTGCTTCAACCTTTGGATTAGAAACACGTCGGGTTCACTATTCTTCCGTGTTCAGTTCACGTCAGGTTCACCACTCTTCCGCTGCACCACTGACCCCTTTTTTTTATTGACTCCTTTTTGCTGAATGTATTATTGCTATAATCCTTTTGATCCTGAGGACCTGTTTTCATGCTTCCCTTGCTGGTTGATCTCCCCCTAAGAATGATATTATCGTTTCTGTTCTCCCCCTGAAACTGTGCTTTCTCTTCATATTAGAGAGTAGCATCTACAGATACTACCCCTAGTCTGTCTCTCAAATATTCAAATGGTTCTCTAGCAAGCGGTTTGGTAAATATATCTGCTGTCTGTTCTTTTGTTGGCACATACTCCAGTTTTACTATCTTCTGAGCCACTTGTTCTCGAAGAAAATGATACTTGATTGGGATATGTTTAGTTTTAGAGTGAAGCACAGGGTTTTTAGATATACTTATAGCACTTGTATTATCACATTTGATTGAGATAGGTTCATCAATGCTTACCTTCATGTCTTGAAGAGTTTGCTTCATCCACATGACTTGTGTACAACATGCTGCTGCTGCTATATATTCTACTTCTGTTGTAGATAGAGAGATAGATGTTTGTTTCTTGCTTAACCATGCCACCAGACTTTCTCCTAGATAGAAAGCACCTCCACTTGTGCTTTTCCTGTCATCCACACAGCTGGCCCAATCTGCATCTGTGTATGCTGTCAAAGTGAAGCTTTTGCCTTTAGGATACCAGAGTCCATACTGTGATGTTCCTTGTAGATATCTAAATATTCTTTTGACTTCCAGAAGATGGTTTTGTTTAGGTGTTGCTTGATATCTAGCCACTAGTCCTACTGCTAGCATGATGTCTGGTCTTGATGTTGTCAGATACAACAGACTTCCTATCATGGATCTATAGAGTTTTTGATCTATATCAGCAGACCCATCATCAGCACACAGCTTGCATCCTGTGATCATGGGAGTTGACACAGGTTTGCAGTCCTCCATTTTGAACTTTTTCAACATTTCTTTCAAGTATTTTTCTTGTGAGACGAATGTTCATGTGTTCTTTTGCTCAATTTGAAGTCCTAAGTAGAAACTAAGTTCTCCAATCATGGACATCTCAAACTCTGATTTCATCTCCTCAGCAAACCCTTTTGTAAGTTCATCTCTGTTGCTTCCAAACATAATGTCATCAACATATACTATAACAATCAGGAGTTCATTTTCATGGGCTTTTATGTATAGATTGTTGTCTACTCCACCTCTCTTAAAGCCTTGTTTTTTCAAATATTTATCTAGTCTTGAGTACCAAGCACGAGGAGCCTGTTTCAGTCCATAAAGAGCCTTTTTCAGTCTGCATACATAGTCTTCTTTGTCTGTTAATGAGAAGCCTTCTGGTTGTTCCATGTAGACTTCTTCTTCTAAGTCTCCATTCAGAAATGAATATTTTACATCCATTTGATATACCTTGAAGTTTCGGTAGCATGAAAATTCTAGGAACATTCTGATAGCTTCCATTTTGGCTACAGGGGAAAATGTTTCATCGTAATCAAGTCCTTCAATTTGTGAGTATCCTTTGTAGACTAGTCTGGCTTTATTCCTGATTACTTGTCCTTGCTCATTCATTTTATTTTTGAATACCCATTTTGAGCCTATGACATTTCTCAGTGGGTCTAGGAACTAATTCCTAGGTATTGTTTTTCTCAATTTGGTCCAATTCTTCATTCATAGCATTTACCCAAGACTTGTCCTTGCTGGCTTCTTCAAATTTCTTTGGCTCTATTTGTGACAACATGGCTATGTATACCTCTTCAGTTTGTTCTATTAGCTGCCTTCTTGTTTGGACCCCTACTCTCTTGTCTCCAATGATCTGATCTTCAGGATGGTTTTTCTGAGTATATCTTGAGGGAGCTTTAGAACTCAGCTCTGTATCTTCTGTTGTCTTGCTTGTTTCCTCATCACCTTGGTTTTCTTCTTCATGGTTGTCTGATGGACTGCAACAGTCTATATCTCTTGTATTGTTTGGAAGTTCTTCATCAAATCTCACATCAATGCTTTCTACTATTTTTCGAAGAGTCTTGTTGTAGCACCTGTACCCTTTGCTTTTGGATGCATATCCTAGAAATATTCCTTCATCTTCTCTTGCATCAAATTTTCCAATATTTTCATCATTATTCTTTATGTAACACTTGCTTCCAAAGATTCTGAAATGTTTGATTGAAGTTGGCTTTCCATGCCACAGTTCATAGGGTGTCTTGTCACTGTTTGGCCTTAAGTGAGCTTTATTAAGGATATGTACTGTTGTGTGCACTGCTTCTGCCCAAAAGGTTTGAGCAATATTATTCTCTTGCATCATGGCTCTCGCAATTTGTTGAACAGACCTGTTTTGTCTCTCTGCTACTCCATTTTGCTGAGGTGTTCCTGCAATAGTAAATTTTTGCTTTATCCCATGTTCATTGCATAGGTCAGCAAATTCATAGTCTGTAAATTCACCTCCTCTGTCTAATCTGATGCATTTCAGCTTGCATCCTGTTTGATTTTCTTCTAATGCTTTGAAGATCTTAAATTTTTCCAGAGCTTCTGATTTATTCTTGAGAAATGCAACCCATGTCATTCTAGAGAAATCATCTATTATCAGCATGAAGTAGGATTCTCCATTTGGAGTTTTGGTTCTTGTGGGTCCACACAAATCCATGTGCACAAGCTGTAGAGGTCTTCTTGTTGATAACTCATCTTTGGCCTTGAAGGATGTGCGAGTCTGTTTGCCTAATTGACATGATTTGCATATGGTATTAGAAGGCCTCTTTATTTATGGCATGTCTCTGACAGCTTTCTTCTTGCTTAGTCTGATGATGTGATCGAAGCTGAGATGTCCCAACCTTTTATGCCATAACCATGACTCTTATAGTTTGCTAAGATGACATGCTTCATCTTCCTCTTTCACAATGTAAACATTACTCTCTGTTCGAACTCCTTTGAGCAGAGTCTTACCTGTGGTGCTTGATCTGACTTCACAATCTTGTGCTCTAAAAATAACTTCATAGCCTTTGTCACACATCTGACTGACACTTAGTAAATTTTCTTTCAGCCCATCTACAAATATTACATCTTGGGCCTTTCCTCTGCCATTGTCTATGCTGACTGAGCCTTTTCCCTTGATCTTACCTAATTTATCATTGCCAAAAGTAACATTGCCAGATTTCTTTTCATCAAGAGTTATAAACTTGCTTTTGTCTCCTGTCATGTGTTTAGAGCAGCCACTATCCAAATACCATTGGCTTTTCAGATCTTGAGCAGTTAGAGCCAGGTCACACTTATTCACCTTCTTTATCCACTGGAGGCACCCTTTTGTTTGGTATCTTTTGTGAGGTGATGAACTACATCTTCTTAGAGGACATTTGGAAGGTATATGTCCAACTTGATTGCATACACAACATTTGTTCATAATTTTTGTAGAATTATGAGTATGAACAGAATTTCTTTGATTCATAAACCTTATTTAGGTGTTAAACATCAATCTTTGTCCATACTTTCTACACTCAATGATTTTATGGCCAAATTCCTTACAATAAAAACAGTAACCATAGAAACTATTTGCATACCTGATGTAAGGTTGTCTCTTCCATTTGTTTGCTTGGGGCAGTCTCTTCAATGTTTGCATCTTTTGTTGGTTTGAATTACTCCTCCTTGCATGACAATATGCAGCAATGTGTCCCAGCTTGTGGCAGACATAACAGGTGGCATTCTTCATTGGAGGGAAGAATCTCCTTTGATGGTTTCCAAATTTTACATACTCAGGGGTCTTAGTATTTATTATATTCTTTGCTACTAGTGGTTTCTTCTGATCTCTGTCTTCCTTATTACAGGTTTCTTCTTTTGTAGGAATTGTTTGAGCTACTTCATCATTCTTCTTTTCTTTTACAAAAATAATCTCTCTATCAACCTTTTCTTTGCCTTTACTTGATTCTCCTTCATAGCCTATTCCAGTTTTTATCATAGGGGATCTTTGAGCAACCAGAATTTCATTCAACTTACTAGAGCTTGTTGTTTGAGAAGAGTTTATAACCACTTTCCTTTGAGCATTTTCTAGTTTCTTCTTGAGAGTACTACTTCTTCTTCCAGCTTCTCTTGTTCTCGGGTTTTATCCTTGATTTGCTGAAGTAACATGTCTTCTATCTTCTTGGCTTCTTCAAGCTCTACCTTCAGCTGCATGAGGACTTCTGAGTTTTGTTCTTCTCTTACATACTTGAGAAGAATGTCCTTTTGTTTTATGCACTTCAGTTTGAGTCTGTCAATCTCCTCCAGAGCACTTCTTAGCTCCCCCTCAAGGTCGATTTCCCCTTCTTCTTCTTCATCTTCTAGCAGGAGTCCTTCAAGTTATTCTATGGCCATCAATAAGAATTCAGAGGTTCCTTCCTCACTTGAGGGTTCATCTGAATCTTCAGATGTACTGCTGTCTTGTTGAGCATAGAAAGATTTTCTGCTGAACTTCTTTCTTTTCTGCCAATTCTTTGATTTATTTTTCTCGGACTCTAGAGCTTGATTCCTTACTTTCTTGTGAGGACACTTAGCAGCATAGTGTCCAACTCTTCCACAGTTAAAGCATTTGAAAGGAAGTTTACCTTTGTATTTACCTAAGCCTCTATCCAATTTCTTGACAAATTTTGCCTCTTCTTCATCCGAGCAAGAGCATATGTCTTCCTCTTCTTCTTTCTTCTTTTCTGTTTTAAAGGTTGCCTCCCTCGTACTTGGCTTCTTCTGTGGGAGCCTCATCTCGTATGCTGTTAAATTTCCAAGTAGCTGGTTCATGGTCAAGGTCTCCCAATCAGCTGTTTCTTCTATTGCAGACACCTTGGGATTAAACCTGGATGGAAGATATCTTAGAATCTTTTGCACAATTATACTTTCTGGCATGGTTTCTCCAAGAGCTTTCATATTGTTAACAATTTCTGCAACTTTTAGGAAGAAACTGGCAATGTCTTCATCATCATTCATTTTTAAGTTCTCAAACTGGGCTCTATAAACTTGAAGTTTGGCAATATTTACTTTCTTTTCCCCCTCATGGATGCTCTCCAGAGTATCCCACATTTCTTTGGCAGTGTCTTTGTGCATTACTTTGATAAAATCTGCTTCACACAAACCATTCAGGATGGAATTCATGGCTTTTGTGTTAGCCACAAAATCTTGTTTTGTTTATTTCTCTGTGTCAGTTGCCTTTGGGGAATATCCTAATTCCACAGCAGCCTAGACCTCTATTCCTAGAGACATTATGTATGTCCTCATTCTGATTTTCCAGAAAGCATAATTTTCACCAGTGAAGAAAGGGGCTTTATTGGTTGAGCATCCTTCTTTACTAGCCATCTTGGGAACCTAGGATCTCCTTTCGAATTTGTTAGACTAGTGCAAGGGCTTGGCTCCAATACCAATTGTTGAACCCTTAGTTAAACTGAGAGGAGGGGGGGGGGGGTGAATCAGTTTAACACATTCATGGACTTTTGAAACTTTTCCATTAAAACTTATTTACGCCTTCATTTCATGTCCAACTTAATATGTGAGTAATCTTAGAATGTGAGCAGCAAGTGTTAATATAATATAACAGTAGACTTAATATGAGAGCAGCAGGTATTAAGCAAAAGATATAAATAAGATCAACACATATAAATCATGCACAGAGACACCATATATAAGTGGAAAGCCATAAAGGGAGAAAACCACATCTTATTATTGATGTGATGCAAAGGCAAGCTCCAACTCCCTCTCACCACTGTTTTTCTGCAGGTACCAACCTATATGAGGCTCCAATCCTCAATTTTGCAAGCTACAACTTGCAAGGAAGCACCAAATCCTTCAATTTTCTGCAGGCACCAACCTACAGGAGGCACATTGTAGTCCCAAATTTGCATCTTTTCCATACACTTCCATACCTTTTTCACTCTCCTAAACCTCCCAAATTGTCAATATCATGTGCAAAAGAGCATTTAACATGGTTTTTAATTATATTTTTTTGTTTGCTATTTGATCTAGATTTTTTTCATTCAGCTGCGGAATCTTGCCACTTTCCGCAGCTGCTGCAACTTTCCGCAGCTATTTTGTGAAACTCTATGCTACAGGTGTCTACAAAGGAAACGAGCCACATGGGCAGGTCAGGAATGACGTGGACATGGTTCGTGTCCTATTGGTTCAAGCAAACTCATCCAAAGAAGCCGCGGTCAAAGGCGTCCACATGGAAGTCAACCATGGAGTTTCATGTCGGCCGAACTCTGTTTCGTGTCACATGAAGACCCATACGGCCGTTTCTAAGCCTGCAGAGGTTAAATCGACATCTGTACAAGGTTATAGAGTCGAATTCAAGCATCCACCTTTCGTAGATCTACTTTCCAACACGGCCATACTCCTATATCCGTGGACGTAGTGGTCTACGTGCTCTCCACTAGCATGAACTTTAGGAAACAGTTATAGTTTGTTGTTATATATATTGCGTTTGCATACGCATAAGAAGTTAGTCGTTATTAGTGAATGTAGTCTCTGTTATCTTTTGATTAGTTTGCTCTGTAGTGATTACGTTGCACTTGTGCCGTAACATTACCATTCTGTAATGACTGCTTTTTAATATGAGAAAACTCTGTTTTTCAACTTAATTCATATTTGAGGACCGTTGCCAAGGCTGTGTAGAGGGCCCCTGCTCAGCTAAGGTTTTGTGTATTAGTGTATATTTCTCATTTCGTTTCTTTAAAAATCATTGTATCATAATCCATTCATATGTTCATACTTTGCAGTTGTTTCATTTCTGTTTATACACTTCCATAATTTCCATTTCATTTATGTCTTTCATGCTTTATGATTGTTAATCACTGATCAGTGTTTATGTTTTTCAGGTTTTAGATAGGCAGCCCGGGCATTTTCATAGCTTTTTGACTAATGACATGGAACTAACATTGTTCTGTTGCTAGTTTGCTTTTCATAGTTTTTGTTTAATTTCAGTATTGCTCTGTACATTTCAGTTTTGTTTTTCTGCTTCAGTAGTTAAAATTTAGATATACTAATCTGCTCATAGCATCTTCAGTTGCCTCCGAAAGCCACAGCTGGACTGATGGTGAGGGATTGTATTATGAAATGTGTAGTTTAGTATTAGTTTCTTTTCTGCAAATTTAGATATATTAAGTTGCTCATAGCATCTTCAGTTGCCTCCGAAAGCCACAGCTGGACTGATGGTGAGGGATTGCATTATGAAATGTGTAGTTTAATATTAGTTTCTTTTCCGCAAATTTAGATATATTAAATCATGCATGACATCTTCGGTTGCCTCCGAAAGCCACAGCTGGACTGATGGTGAGGGATTGAATCATGAGTGTATGGTTTAGTATTAGTTTACTTTCTGCAAATTAAATATAAGTTACTCAAATTGTTTATGATTACTTCCGAAAATCATAGCTGGACTAATGATGAAGGGTCAGAAGATAAATTGATGTAATCTGATTTAGATTTATTTTGTTGCAATTTTGAATTTCCTTAAGCATAGTTCTTTTGTATTTAGTTGGCAGCAAGAATAGTTTAGTTTTCATGCTCACTAGTTTACTGTTTTGATTTATTAGATTAGCGGCACCTTTTCATTTTAGCAGCACATTTTCATTTTCCTTTTTTAAGTCTTGTCATTGTAAATTTCAAATTGCTTTTTAAAATTTCAAGTTGGTAAATCATTATAGGGGATATCACTTCCTTGAACAAACATAACCAAACTTGTTTTCATCTTAGAATTTCCATTTCACCTTAGAAAACCAAAAATGACAAAAAGTTAAGAAATAGGTTATCTTGCACATATAGTGCGTCGCACTTCATCAGCTTACGATTCCCGGATTGACAAATTAAATGCAGCAATTTAGGACACACTAAATTGACCAAACATTTTGGCGCCGTTGCCGGGGAAGTGTAATTAGGTAGCCAATTTCTTAAAAAAAAAACATAAAATCATAAAAGAAGGGAAAACTTGATAACTTCTTGAAGTATGCTCTCCTCTTGCACCTAGTGTGATCTGGAGGATCAGAAAAGAGAGTTATTGGTTTAGTAATTTCTTAAGTATTCTCTCTTCTTGCACCTAGTGTGATCTGGAAGATCAGAAAGAGAATTATTAGCCCAACTTTTTAAAAATAAAAATAAAAAATGACATGCATAGAGCAAGAGATTCTAGGGGAAGGTTTATAGCTAAAGCCAAGAGTTCGATTTTCACAACTCCATCTTCTTCAAGGCATAGACCAGATTCACCATCATCTACCCCTAGCCTTAATATTTTTGGAAGTCAAAGAACAGCTGAATTAGAGGATTCTCCTACACCACCTACTAAAGCCTACTTAGAAAACAAAGAAACTTTCTCTCATCCTTCCTTGATAGAAGAACTAGAGGACTATAAGGACTCTAAAGAAACTATCATGGCAGAGGAGGTAATAAATAGAGGTGGAGGTAGAGGAGGAGGAGATAATGAAGATAACAATGGTGAAGGAAATAATGGTAGAAATAGGGACGATTTTCTTGGATTCCCTATAGTTGATGAGGAAACTCATGCAACAATGAAAAATATTTCACCATCTATTCTCCCTAACTTTTATGGATTACGAAGTGAAGATCCTGAAACATTTCTGTTTGAGTTTGAAGTAGTGTGCTGAACTTATGACTATATGGAAGATTCTCAAAAACTCAAACTGTTTCCTTCAACTTTGAAGGGATCTGCTTTGAAATGGTTCATGGGATTGGCCACTCAATCTATTAGGACTTGGAATGATATGAAACAAACATTTTTGGATAGATACTTGGACTATTGTATGCCCACCAATCACAAGGATGAGGTATTCAAAATGATGCGAAAAGAAGACGAAAACTTGGAAGATTTACTTGAAAGATTTCAATACAACTTGAAAAGAGCAAAGATGAGCAACTTAGATGATGAAACCTTGAAAGCCCTCATATTAAAAGCCATTAGAGATGAATGGATAGATATTTTAAACATTATGGGGAAAGGAGACATTTCTCAACTTCCACTTCGTGATATAACAGAACTATGTGTCCATCTCTCAAGGGGAAAATCTAAAACAGGAAAAGGGCCTAGGGATCCTTCTCTTATTAGGGCTAACAAATCTGCAACTGGATCAGTAAGTAGGGCAGAGATTGGTAACATGCTTGATGAGTTTAAAACTGATATTTTAGGGAGCCTTAGTGAGCAACTAGACACCCTTAAAATTCAAAACAAGCAGAAAGCAGAAACAGATGCTTTAGCCATCTTTTGTCTGAAATGTAGGAAGAAACATGCTTTAAGGGAATGTCCCTTGGATGCAAAAGTTGTAGAAACATGTATGATTTGCTCAGAGAATCATGAGATCAAGGATTGTCCTTCAATTCATGGACTCAAAGCTGTCTTTCAAGAAGACCCAAATTCAGTAGAATCTCTCTGTTTTGTTGCAAGGAGACCTTGGCAGGGACAACAAACTCAAGGGTTTAACAACCCTATGAATTTTCAAACCCCACCAAATTGGAATCCTTGGCAACAACCTTGGCCCCAACATCAAAACTCATATCAGCCATGGGTACAAGGGATGCAAAATCCTTATGGGAGATTTGCTCAATTTTATCAATATCCTCCATCTTTTCAAAGTCAACAAATTCCACAACTTTCAAGCCCAAATCCACAACTTTCATTGCCATTTCCACAACAACAACCTTCTCAACAAAATACAAATCCTCAACTCATGCTCCCATACCAACAGAAGACAAATCAACTTCCAGCTCAGCCACTGCCAAATCCTAACAATAAGAATCCTCAAACTACTTATATGGTAGAAGGACAACAATTTCCTACCTACATGATTGTTCCTCTCAACGATGTACAACTCAGATCTGGTAGAGTTTTAGAAAAACCTTGTATAGATATTCAAGAGCAAGATACCTCTGAGGAGGACTCTCTTCAAGTCAATAAGGGTTCTGAGGAAGAGTCTCTTCAAAATTCAAGCATGCAAAAAGAAAAAGAAAAGTTAACACCCACAACTCCTATAGTTGAGCAACCTGCATCTTCATCTACACCTCCTTTTCCGGAAAGACTACAAATTGATAAGGGGGTGGAAAAACAAATCTTGTTGCCTAACTATGACTTCCTAGATGAATTGAAGAATGTTTGTATCAAGATTCCCTTGCTACAAGCCATTCGAGAAATTCCTATTCTAGCAAAAACCATAAAGGAGTTGAGTTTCAAAAGACCGGGAAGGAAACTAAAAGACACAAGAAGAATCCACCTGGTAGGAAAGATTGCAGACATTATGATGGGAAAAATTACTATGCAGAAGTATGTAGATCCAGGAAGTCCAATTGTCAAGACACATATAAATGGAATAGAAATTCCAAACACATTGATTGACTTAGGGGCTGCTATCAACATTATGAGTAGACAGACTATGGAACAGTTAAAACTTCCTAACCTTCTTTTTACACCTACTTTATTGCAACTTTCAGATCGATCGATTATTAAACCAGATGGTGTATTAGAAGATATTTCAGTCTCCTTAGATTCTTGGGAATATCCGGTAGACTTTATGATTTTGACTCCCAAAAGTAATCTAGGAGGACATCCAATTATCTTAGGAAGACCTTGGCTGGCCACAGCTGATGCTTTTATTAGTTGTAGATCTGGAGACATGTACATTTCTAATGGTAATTCGACAAAGAAATTCAATTTGTATCCTCCGGCAAGAGCAATTACAGAAATAGGAGACAATGAATGGGTCGATGATGAGAACACTATACAACCTGTCTTTACCATTTCTGAAATTAGTGAGGATAGTCAAATTCTGAACACATTAGAAAATTTTGAGATATCTTCAGAATATGACCCCACACAATTTCAGTTGGAATCTGACATAGAATATTTATCATCTAGACAAATGTCTCTTTACTCTATGGAAGAGTTTAGTAATTCTGCTATTGAGATTTTTCCAGAAAAAACATTGAATATCAACAAATATTTGGAGAAGTCACAACAAGAAGAACTAACCAGAATCTTGCAAAAACATTCTACTGCATTTGCATGGGAGTATACTGACATGAAGGGTATTGATCCTAAGACTTGCATCCATCATATCTATATTGAGAAAAACAGTAGACCAATCAGACAACCTCAAAGAAGGATGAATCCAAATCTTAGGGAGATAGTGAAAGAAGAGCTCCAAAAACTACTCAATGTAAACTTCATTTATCCAATTTTAGATAGCCGATGGGTTTCTCCTTTGGTTATAGTGCCTAAAAAGAATGGTAAATGGAGGGTATGCATTGATTACAGGGAATTGAACAAAGCAACTTTGAAGGATCACTTTCCTTTGCCTTTTATTGATCGGGTATTAGATACATTAGCAGGTAAAAAGTACTTTTCATTTTTGGATGGTTTTAGTGGCTATAATCAAATTCAGGTAGCACCTGAAGATCAAGATAAGACCACATTTACTTGTCCATGGGGAACTTTTGCCTACCGAGTGCTTCTTTTTGGGTTATGTAATGCACCAGCAACATTCCAAAGAGCAGTACTGGGAATTTTTTCTGATCTAATTCATGATTGTGTAGAGGTTTATATGGATGATTTTACAGTTTATGGTAATTCATTTGAAGAGGCATTAGAAAATTTGGAAAAAGTTCTCATAAGATGTAAAGAAACAAACCTTTCATTAAGCCATGAAAAATGCTTTATGATGTTTACTGAAGGGATTGTTTTGGGACATCATATTTCAGGAGATGGAATTAAGGTTGATAGATCAAAAGTTGAAGTCATCTCCGAGTTGCCTATTCCAAATTGTCAAAGAGATGTTAGAAGTTTTCTAGGATTTACTGGTTACTATAGAAGATTTATAGAAAAATTCACTAAAATAGCATCTCCACTCTTCAAATTGCTTACAAAAGACTATGAATTTAAATGGGATCCTGATTGTCAATCACCCTTTGAAACTTTGAAAACAAGAATATCTAAAGCACCTATTTTGAGAGGACCAAATTGGAAACTCCCTTTCCATATTTCTACAGATGCTTCAGATACAGCTCTAGGAGCTGTGTTGGGTCAAAAAGATTTAGTTCCTTATGCCATTTATTATACCAGTAAAAATTTGACTCCCACAGAGTTGAACTATACTGTGACTGAAAAAGAGTTTTTAGTTGTTGTTCATGCAATCAATAAGTTTAGACATTATATAACAAGCTATGAAACTTTTATTCATACTGACCATTCTGCAATTAGATATTTAATGAACAAACCTGTTACTAATGGCAGAGTGACAAGATGGCTCTTACTTTTGCAAGAATTAAATATTACTGTGTTGGATAGACCAGGAAAACAGAATACAGTAGCTGATTTCTTGTCTAGGATTCAGAATACTAAAGAAGATTCTCCTGTAGAGGATAAGTTTCCTGATCAATACTTGTTTGCAGTAACTATTAAGACTCCTTGGTATTCATATATTGCTAACTATTTGGTTACGGGGAAACTACCTTCACATTTATTTCCAAGTGAAAAACGAAAAATTATTCAGGAGAGTTCAAAATATTCATGGATTTCTAACGAATTGTTTAAAACAGGGCCAGATCTTGTGATCAGAAGATGTGTCGGGGAAGATGAAATGCCTGATATTCTTAAGGCATGTCATGATGAACCATGCGGCGGACACTTTACAGACAAAAGGACGGCCTATAAAATCTTCTCTTTAGGATATTATTGGCCTTCCCTCTTCAAAGATGCAAAACAATATGTCAAAAGGTGTGACAGCTGCCAAAGAGTAGGGAAACCTACCCTTTCAAATGAAATGCCATTGCAAGCACAGGTACTCATTGAACCCTTTGAAAAATGGGCTTTAGATTTCATTGGACCCATTAATCCACCATCTAAGCAAAAGAAATATATATTGGTTTGTACTGATTATGTTACTAAATGGGTAGAAGCCAAAGCATTAGTATCTGCTACTGAAAATTCAGTTGTTCATTTTCTTTATGAGGATATTTTTACTCGCTTTGGTGTTCCAAGAGAAATTGTGACTGATCAGGGGAGCCAATTCACATCCAATTTGGTGGAAAAGTTGATGGAAGAATACAAAATCAAGCACAGAAGATCTACTCCTTACCATCCACAAGCAAATGGTCAAGTGGAGTCCACAAACAAAGTTCTTGAAAGTATCATCACCAAAGCTGTTCATCTACATAGAAGAGATTGGGCAGAAAGGCTTCCAGAAGCCTTGTGGGCCTACAGAACTACATGGAGGAATACAACAGGACATTCTCCCTATGAACTTGTTTATGGGAAAGAAGTCTTGTTCCCCATTGAGTTCCAAGTTAAGACCTTCAAGATAGCAGTTCAGTTGGGGATGGACTTATCAGAAGCCCAAAAGCATAGAATGGAGCAGTTGAATGAGCTAGATGAGATCAGACAAGAAGCAATTCTAAGAACTGATCTAGTTCAATATCAAAAAACTAAATGGCATGACAAATATATCAAAGAGAAGAAGTTTCAAGAAGGAGATTGGAAATTGTTATTTGATTCAAAGTTTAAAGATTTTCAAGGGAAATTTCAGACTCATTGGCTTGGGCCATATGAGATTGACAAGATCTTTAGCAATGGAGCTGTAAGAATCAAGACCATTGATGAGTTTCAAACTCCTCTTATCGTGAATGGCCATAGATTGAAAGTTTATCATAAGCCACTCTCCAAAGAGGACTTTGTCAAGATGTTTCAAGAAAGTTCTGCAATCAGGCTGGTACAGAAGAATTCTTCTTCTCCACCAGCCTAGCTTTTGTTTTTCAGTTATTAAAAAAAAAAAAAAAAAAATAAATAAATAAATAAATAAATAAATAATGGTATAAGCCTGAAAACCAATCATTGATTGGCAGTCTTATACAGAAAATATAGGGTGAAAATCAGGGAAACCTGACACTCTATATTTTCCAAAAAAAAAATCTCTCCTTCATTTCACAAGCTTTGTCACCACCCACTCCACTTCATTCCACTTCATTCCACTTCATTCCATTTCATTTCATCTCATTCCACTTCATTCACTTCATTTCATTCCATTCCATCAATAAAAATCTTTTTCATGACCATTTCCATCTGGTCATTTGTCATTTGTTCATTTCCATTCATCAAAGTAATAGCTATGTCAGTTTCCGCAGCTGACATCTGTTTCCGCAGCTGACTCCAGTTTCCGTAGCCAGAAGAAGATTCCGCAGCTACTACTCTGTTTTCAAAGAGAATGTACAGTCAGATGTTATTTTCATAATTATGAAATAAAATGCAGGAGAGAGGATCAATGGAGCATTCAAGACACCAATGGAGATCAGTCAGTTGAAGACCAAGGGCAAAGGCAAAGATTCCAAAGGTATGAATAAAATTTATTTCAAATAGTATTGAAAAACACATTTTTATATAGTTTTGAACCATGAGCTCTATCCATTACGCGCAATGATTATATTGGCAGTTCCGTAACCTTTCACGATCTCCATATTATCCTCTTGCATTTATTCACAAACGGTTTCATCATTAAACCCCGATTTTCACTCATGATCCAATATCCCACCGGTGATAATGAAGCGTATTTGATTTGACCAAGGACTCTTACAAGCCGCATCAAGTCACAACCGTTGATTGAAACGTGTTCACATTTATTTCGTAGCCACCAAAATTCAAAATGCGGCTGAATGTGTTATATTCTATCAATCTACTCAGTCCTATCTTTGTTATGTTTTCGAAACCCCACTCTGTTCTGTTTCATCCCGTTTCGTTCCTTTTGCTCATTCTCACTCCCGGATATCTACCCACAGTCTCATTCATTTCCATTTTATGATACATCCCCACAGCCATTGTGCTCGTTTCTGAGCATTCAACCATTCTACTTCCATTTGAAACCCTCACGAAGGCAAAATTGTGAAATACAGAGAAGTGAAATGGGTAAATTGCTAAGGGCAGAGCCGGAAGGACCAAATTTTATAGAGGGATATCCGCAAGCAAAGGAGATATTGAAGAAAGCAAAATGGCTGCGTTTTATTCAGAAATTCAGAGGTTACCACAGAGAAGTTACGAAAGCATTTGCAAGGTCGTTTGATGGCTCGGAAGCAGAAATTGGAGACCTCAAATTTTCGGTCAATGAAGCATCAATAGCAACAGCCACGGAACTTCTTCAGGAGGGAGAACGTTGGTTCAAAAATAAAAGCATCAGTGATGAGGCATGGAGAACAATCCTACGAAATCAAGGTATGGACATAACTGTTTTTAAGAGAGGAATTCCTGTGCATGCATTGAAGGAAGAATGGGCCACTTTACTGCTAATTGTTCAGAAATTCATTACATGTGAAGGTCGTTTTGGGTCCATGTACATGTACCATACCAGGCTATTAATGAATTTTCTAGAAAACCAAACTCTTAATCTCCCATATTTTCTATTCAATAGCTTGAAGAAAATGGCTGTGACTGTTCAAAAACACTTAGGAGATGTAGAGCCTCATCTATATCACCATGGCCTTATAAAAATTCTGATTGAAAAGGAGTTAAAGGAAAGAAAAGACACATGAGAACAATTTCTAGTTAGAAATTTCTTTGAGGAACCTCAGGAAATTCCTGAAGGTAGTTCAATAAGAAGGAGTAGAAGAAAAAGAATAAATGTTGAAACCCAAATTACTCCTGCTCAGGAAATTCCCGCAGCTAGCACAACAAGAAGAAGTAGGAGGAAAAGAACAATTGAGGAAATCCAAAACACTCCTACTACTACTATGGAAAGAACTGATAGAGAAGAGAGATTGGTAAAAAGAAAGAAGAAGGAAATCAAGGGTAAGAAGCCAATAATACCAAAAGGGAAAAAAACTATTGAGGCTGTACATAAAACTCCTTCTTCTGAAGAAGAAGATCATCAAATACTCTCTGAAAGATTAGTTTATCTTCAAAAACAGTCATCCATGCCCAAGAAGGCAGAGAAAGGAAAACAAAAACAAAAGGATAGTGTACCACAGCGTGTGAGGAGAAGCGACAGACTTAAAGGGAAATTGAGAAAAACGCAAATTAAGGGTCCTCATTTCATTGATTTGGGTGAGGAGACATCTGAACAGTCCCCAACTGACCATAGTCCATCTCAGTCAGTTAGTGAACCTGGTTCATTCCATTCCCAATCAGACAATGAGCATACTCCATCTTATTCTCAGCAAAATATTGATGTAAGCCCTCCTCGGCCAGATTTTGAACATAACTCTCCTTTACAGCATTTTGGGGACATCCCAATAAAAATGACACCTGAAATAGACCCCAAGCAGCAGGAGGTATATGACTATATAGAATCTTTGGAAAAGGCAGCCACAGGTCCAAGTACTTCTTCTATTCAGCCTCATACATTGCAGGATGATTTAGTTCAATCATTAAAACAAGAAATTTTTGAGCTGGAGCTTTTAAATAGGCACATAAAAAATGAAAATGAAACATTGAAAGAACAAGGCAAGCTGGACAAGATCATCCATGATAATACTATGTTACATTTGGGAATATGGCAAAAGAAGAATAAGAAATTGAAAAGGAAATGCCAGAAATTGAGCAGAGCACTTGTAAATATCAAATTTAGGTGCTTAATGAAGAAACCCGGAATGATGGCAGTACCAAGGAAGAAGAGAAGAGGATTGGATGTGCTGGCTGAAGTATCAAGGCACATGAATTGAAGAAAGAATATCAAAATTTTGGTTGCATGAGGACATGCAACACCTTCACAGTGGGGGTATGTTGAGTCCCAAATTTGCATCTTTTCCATACACTTTTCCATACCTTTTTCACTCACCTAAACCTCCCAAATTGTCAATATCATGTGAAAAAGAGCATTTAACATGGTTTTTAATTATATTTTTGTGTTTGCTATTTGATCTAGATTTTGTTCATTCAGCTGCGGAATCTTGCCACTTTCCGCAGCTGCTGCAACTTTCCGCAGCTATTTTGTAAAACTCTATGCTACATGTGTCTACAAGGGAAACGAGCCACATGGGCAGGTCAGGAATGACGTGGACATGGTTCGTGTCCTATTGGTTCAAGCAAACTCGTCCAAAGAAGCCGCGGTCAAAGGCATCCACATGGAAGTCAACCATGGAGTTTCATGTCGGCCGGACTCTGTTTCGTGTCACATGAAGACCCATACGGCCGTTTCTAAGCCTGCGGAGGTTAAATCGACATCTGTACAGGGTTCTAGAGTCGAATTCAAGCATCCACCTTTCGTAGATCTACTTTCCAACACGGCCATACTCCTATATCCGTGGACGTAGTGGTCTACGTGCTCTCCACTAGTATGAACTTTAGGAAACAATTATAGTTTGTTGTTATATATATTGCGTTTGCATACGCATATGAAGTTAGTCGTTATTAGTGAATGTAGTCTCTGTTATCTTTTGATTAGTTTGCTCTGTAGTGATTACGCTGCACTTGTGCCATAACATTACCATTCTGTAATGACTGCTTTTTAATATGAGAAAACTCTGTTGTTCAACTTAATTCGTATTTGAGGACCGTTGCCAAGGCTGTGTAGAGGGCCCCTGCTCAGCTAAGGTTTTGTGTATTAGTGTATATTTCTCATTTCGTTTCTTTAGAAATCATTGTATCATAATCCATTCATATGTTCATACTTTGCAATTGTTTCATTTCTGTTTATACACTTCCATAATTTCCATTTCATTTCTGTCTTTCATGCTTTATGATTGTTAATCACTGATCAGTGTTTATGTTTTTTTTCAGGTTTTAGATAGGCAGCCCGGGAATTTTCATAGCCTTTTGACTAATGACATGGAACTAACATTGTTCTGCTGCTAGTTTGCTTTTCATAGTTTTTGTTTAATTTCGGTATTGCTCTGTACATTTCAGTTTTGTTTTTCTGCTTCAGTAGTTAAAATTTAGATATACTAATCTGCTCATAGCATCTTCAGTTGCCTCCGAAAGCCACAGCTGGATTGATGGTGAGGGATTGCATTATGAAATGTGTAGTTTAGTATTAGTTTCTTTTCTGCAAATTTAGATATATTAAGCTGCTCATAGCATCTTCAGTTGCCTCCGAAAGCCACAGCTGGACTGATGGTGAGGGATTGCATTATGAAATGTGTAGTTTAGTATTAGTTTCTTTTCTGCAAATTTAGATATATTAAATCATGCATGACATCTTCGATTACCTCCGAAAGCCACAGCTGGACTGATGGTGAGGGATTGAATCATGAGTGTATGGTTTAGTATTAGTTTACTTTCTGCAAATTAAATATCAGTTACACAAGTTGTTTATGATTACTTCCGAAAATCATAGCTGGACTAATGATGAAGGGTCAGAAAATGAATTGATGTAATCTGATTTAGATTTATTTTGTTGCAATTTTGAATTTCCTTAAGCATAGTTCTTTTGTGTTTAGTTGGCGGCAAGAATAGTTTAGTTTTCATGCTCACTAGTTTGGTAAATCATTATAGGGGATATCACTTCCTTGAACAAACATAACCAAACTTGTTTTCATCTTAAAATTTCCATTTCACCTTAGAAAACCAAAAACGACAAAAAGTTAAGAAATAGGTTATCTTGCACATATAGTGCGCCGCACTTCATCAACTTACGATTCCCGGATTGACAAATTAAATGCAGCAATTTAGGACACACTAAATTGACCACGAGAAGAGCTCAACCACCAGTCAGCTACAACTGACAACTATCAAGCTGCAACTTGATAGGGAAGCTCCAACTTCCTCAATTTATCAACCTGAATGTTTGCTGATTTACCTCAGATATCAGCTATGTTCTGTAGCTTCTCTTTCTGCTTTTCTTTTCTTAATCTTCTCTACATGTCTCTTCTATACTCTGCCTTCTCTATATTTACCCTCTCTAACCTCTTTTTGCATATCAAGATGATTTTATTTATAAGGATTTTCTTGTGACTGTTAGCATTCCTCAATGAATTTGGAATGGACAGCCATGCCTCTTCGCTTTTTTCCTTTTCATTTCTTTCACTCACTCATTCAGAAAAAATAACAACATGCATTAATTTCAATATTACTGTGGGAGCTTTGTTTTTCCTCCGGAGACTTGCCAATGCATCACAACAATATAAATCAATTAAAAATATTTACATTCAAATTATAATGAGAACACCAACTCAACTCATTTAGTCTTTTGGCTCGCTGCACATTTGTCTTTTCTTTGACTGTGTCTGTCTTTTCTGTGGCTGTGTTTTATCTCTTTTCAGCTCTGTTTGCTTTTCTGTCCTCTGATGTGGTGTAACTGCTGCAAACATGTAACTGTGCTTTGTATATCAGTGCATTTTGTATATATGTGTAACTGCTGACTTTAAATCTAGGCATATTCCAACACTTTTCATATAGTAAGTGTCTTGTTGATGTGGAAAGTTCCGCAAGCGGAACATACATACATCGCAATTATTGATAATTTCCCTCCACCTTAAGCCGAGGCCCGTGGGTCCACAGTCCATGCGGCACATTTCAATACAATCGGCATCCTTATATAAAGTTTTAACAAACAAACCACCACTTCAATGAAGAATCACATTAATACTTAACAAATGCCCTTTCGGGCCCACTTGCCACGCTTTCTGATGCGATATATTTCTCCTCCAGAGATTTCTGATTGCGATTGATCGCAATCGCAAGCTGCCTTGCTCCGATGCGATTGATCACTGTTCACTGTTCTTTTCCGATGCGATTGGAACTCAAATACTTGTTAATCATAGTTTATAAGCCCATCGGGTCTGGGCTTCAATCGCAATCACAAGTCTTTTAATATATTGCTCTGATGCTCTGCTTTTGTCCAATGCGATTGACACCTTTGCGATTGATCGCAATCGCATCCTTCAATGGTATGTTCCGACACATATCAATTATGTTTTATAAACCCATCGGGTCTGGGCTTCCAATCACAATCGCAACTCTTTGTTGCATGTTCCGATATTCCACCTTTTTCCGATGTGATCATTCACTGTTCACCGGAACTCAAGGTATATATAAATTGTAGTTTATATACCCATCGGGTCCGGACTTCCAATCGCAATCGTAACTCTTTGTTGCATGTTCCGATACTCTTATATTCTCCGATGCAATTGGGTGAGGGTCCCACCATATAAGGCTTTGATACCTTTGGCTCTTTGTCCATTAAAGCATTCCATTTCAAATTTATATATATATATATATCCTCCGGCTTGGGTTTTGATTCTCGAAAATTTTTATATATATATATATATATATAATGCCCAGCTGGGTAATTCTCGGAATTAAGGTACATATATATATATATATATATATATATATATATATATATATATATATATATATATATATATATATATATATATATATATCCGTAAACTTAGGCAATTCACCGTTTATATATATGCATACATTGCCGCTTGGGTTATGATTCTAGGAATAAGATTTTCTATTATATGTAGCATAGCCAGTGAGTAATGATCCCAGGAATGACATTTATATATATATTTACTTTGTTTATCCAATCTTTAGTGTATCTTCCAGTGAGGGGTAGCGATTCGGAATTTGTTTGTGTATCTTCCACAGGGTAATTATTCTTGGAATAAGGTTATATATATATATATACTTTCCTCTTGGGGTAAGCGATTCTCGGAATTGGGTTTATGTATCCTCCAGTTGGGGTAGCGATTCTTGGAATTTTCTGCTCTACCTCTGCTTGTGATAATGGCTCTGCCTCTGCCTCTGCCTCTGATATAATGACTCTGCCTCTATATTCGTTGCCTCTGCCTCTGCCTTAGCTGCTAATGCTGCTCGACCTATCTTTGCATCTTCTACCTTCTTTGTTTGTCTCTGTCTTTGCTGCCTCTATTGCCATCAATGACAATATTTCCAACAACTTAGAAATAGAATTTTGTTATTAAAAAATAGGACTCTAGAATAGAGTCGTTTCCTAGGTTCTAAGCTAGGAATAAAGTTAGTAGAATAGTTATAAGGTCATTTAATGTAAGTGGACACTTTTTATTTAATAAGTGATCCATAATTAGTGGAAGTTAGGACATTGAGCTTATAAATAGCTCATTGAAAGAGTGTTTTTGTTGTTCGGGTGTAAACTATTGCATAATTCCAATGTAATTGTTTTTCTGATTAATAAAATTACGTGTCTGAGGACACTTCGGCCATTATTGTGGTATCTGGAATTCGCGTATTTGCATCTTCAAATGCTTACATAGATCTCCCACAGCTTATTTACAAGGAATCACACCCTATGAAGCATGGTTTGGATTCAAACCACGGGTTAAGCATCTAAGAGTTTTCGGATCTATCTGTTATGCCTTAGTTCCCAAGGAAAAATGATCTAAGCTTGATGCACGAAGCTTAAAGTGCACAATGATCGGGTATTCTGATGAGAAGAAAGGGTACCGAATTTTGTCGAATGGTAAATTTAATGTAAGCAGAGATGTGATCTTTGATGAAAATGAGAGTAAGAGTGTTGAAGAAGTTGAAAGTCTTCTTCAAAAGTTAGAAACAAAAATTGATAAAAGAAATGGAAATTTACAAAGTCAACCACATTCACCAAGTTGGTATGAACTTGAATTTCCTTCATCTGACGATGATTCATCCAGTCCGTCTTCCTCACCAGCGCCATCCAGGTCTTCTAGCAGTTCATCCAACTCTCCTAGCAGCAGCAGTTCTTCTGACAATGACTCTCTGCCCCCAGAACCTGTTGTTGCTCAACAGACATCAGTTTACATCAACCCTCTTTTTAATGATGGTGATTTTTCACAAGCGCAAACCAATGAACATCAATTGCTGAAATGGGTCGTTCAACTTTTGAAAGATGTAAGGCCTAATGAACAAAACAAAACAAGAACAAGGGGATCAAAACAAAATGAAGTAAATTTTGCTTTACTAGCAAATGATTTTATTGAACCTTCTTCTTATCAAGAGGCAGTAAAACATAAAGCATGGCAACAAGCAATGGTTGATGAATATCAAGCAGTTCAAGACAAAAACACTTGGAAACTTGTTGATTGTCCTCAGCATGTTAAACCTATTGGATGCAAATGGGTTTATCGAATTAAGTACAAGCAAAATTTTGATATTGACAAGTATAAAGCAAGACTTGTTGCTAAAGGTTTTGCGCAGCAGGAAGGGATAGATTATGAAGAAATGTTTTCTCCTACAGCTAAATGGAACACCATCAACCTCACACTTGCCTTAGCAGCTCAACAAGGATGGAAAGTTCATCAAATGGATGTAAAAAGTGCTTTTCTCAACGGTGATTTACAGGAAGAAGTCTACATGACTCAACCACTAGGTTTTGAAATTGAAGGACAAGAACATAAAGTCTGCAAACTGATAAAGGCTTTATATGGGTTAAAACAAGCTCCTTGAACTTGGTATGCCAAAATGGATGAATACCTTCACCAAGTTGGTTTTCATCGCAGTGAATCTGATGATACCTTGTATGTACGCCAACAAGGTAAAAATCTGGTGATTTGGATTATGTATGTCAATGATTTGATCATCACAGGCAACAATGATGATCACATTGAATAGGTGAAAAAGAAATTACTTGCAAGTTTTAAGATGACAGATTTGGGACTACTTCACTACTATCTTGGAGTTGAAGTATTCCAACGTCCACATCAGATCTTCATTTCTCAGAGTAAATATGCAGCAGAAATTATTCAACGATTTGGAATGCAGGATTGCAAGCATGTCCTTACCCCTATGGAACAAAACTTGAAACTTTCAAAATTTGAAGGGGGGGGGAAGGTGGACAGCACTACTTAAAGACAGTTGATTGGCAGCTTGATTTATTTGACAACCACTCGTCCTGATCTCTCTTATGCAGTCATTATTCTTTCACGTTTTATGCAGGAACCTCTAGACAGCCACCGGAATGCAGCCAAAAGAGTTCTTCGATATATCCAAGGAAAAAAATATTTTGGTCTTCTTTACAAAAAGACTAAAAATTTTGTACTTGGTGGATTTTTAGATGCCGATTTTGTTGGCAGTATGGATGATTTTCAAGAAGCAAGCTACAGTGGCCACTTCTTCAGCAGAAGCAGAGTACATTTCAGCATGGGAAGCAACTTGTGAGATTGTCTGGTTACGTCGAGTTTTACAGGACTTGGGAATTCCTCCAGCAGAAGCTACTTCATTATTCATCGATAATCAGTTCGCAATAAAGCTTGCCAAGAATCCAGTTTTTCATTCAAAGACAAAGCATGTGGACACCAAGTATCATCATATCAGATCTCTCATTGCAAAGGATGTCATCAAGCCAGTGTATTATCCCTCAGAAGATCAGACCTCCGACATTTTCACGAAACCTCTTGGCAGAATAAAATTTACTAAGTTCAAGGATGAACTTGGTATCTATTGTAATGTATCTTTGGATCATAGGGGGGAATGTTAGATGATCCAAAAATAAATATTATCTTAGGTTATAAAGTTTGAATAAAATAATTATTAATTTAAGATATTAAATTAATAATTATTCTAGAATATTTAATAAATATTTGAGATACTTAGAAATAGAATTTTGTTATTAAAAAATCGGACTCTAAAATAGAGTCGTTTCCTAGGCTCTAAGTTAGGAATAAAGTTAGTAGAATAGTTAGAAGGTCATTTAATGTAAGCGGACACTTGTTATTTAATAATTGATCCATAATTAGTGGAAGTTAGGACATTGAGCTTATAAATAGCTCATTGCAAGAGTGTTTTTGTTGTTCGGGTGTAAACTCTTGCATAATTCCAATGTAATTGTTTTTCTGATTAATAAAATTATGTGTCTGAGGATACTTCAGCCATTATTTAGTAGATCATATGATCGGATTGAGTCCATTGATATACATATCGTTTGTATAATTTCTACATTAAATTTAAAAAACTTAAGTCTTTTTTTTTTAAAATTAATTTAGATTTAATATACCTTAAAAAATCTATTTTTATAACATTTAATTTATTACTAAAGTTATGAGATTTTCAAGCAATTTAAATTTAATATTTATAACAAATCTTAACAATTTAAATTATAAATTTCTCACTCTAAAGATGAGGATCAAGAAATGTAAAATAAGGCTTCTGAAGTTACTTGTAGTTGGGAATTTTCTCTATTGGAAGTTCTCCCTTAAAAAGGCAAGAGAACTTTTTTCTAGTAATAAAGATATAACATTTTGGTGTTATTTTGGTTTTTTATTTGTTATTGTACTAGTTTAAATTTAACTATTTTTAATAATAAATATGAATTAAATAATACAAAAATGATACTATATTAGATTTAAACTTTTGACAAATAATATATTTGATTATTTCTTAATGAACAACTCAAAAAGTATTATTTTTTCCACATACTTTTCACAAGATAGTCACTAAAATTCATGTTTTCACATTTCTCCTAGCTAATATTACGTCACATTCACAATGATAAAGACATGTATACTTTAAATAATTTACTCATAAATACATAAAAATAGATATTTACTTTACATAATATAAATAGGAAAGAGAAATGCATCACCAAGTCTCTTTGAAAGTCAAACAAATGTCTCTTAATCACCATCACATTATTTATCATTTAATTCTTAGCCATAAAATATTTATTAATTCAACTTTTATTTATAATTACCATTGAAAAGAAAAGTCAAAATTGTTCCATTATCCATGAAGAAAAAATTAAAACCTTTCATGCATCCATGTAAGCCCATTTGTTTCTCTTATGGTCTATAAAAAGATGTAACCAATATTTTATACATACATAAGACCTCATTTTAGTTTACAGAATGTTGCAAGAACTGTAATTTAAATATAGTAAACATGACTTTACCTCTCATGTTAATATTTTAATCTTACATATTAACACAATATTTTCATTGTTAAAGTCTTCATTGAGTTATCACTACATGATGATTTATATTGATTTTGAACTTAACAAGAAGAAAAAATATGTGAATTGGTTAATAAACCAATAAGTATCTAAATTGGGACCAAATATTCAATATTATTTCTACATTCACTATTTTGTTCTCGTTTTCCTATTTGAGAAGGGTTGTGACCTTGAATCCTTATTATCATAGATATTGTACATAATTGGAAATAGTTAGTTTTAAGTGTAAAATTGTTTCCACTATAAAAAATGTGTAAAAACGTTTGTGAATCTTACCAATTATATTATAAAATGCCAACAAGACAAATAAAGAAAACAATATAATTAGCGAAATAAAGAAAACAAAAACATACAACAATAATATAAATGATGAAATAACACAAGTACATATCGCTCTCCATTGTCATCACCTTTATTATCTTCCTCACTTGGCATGAGAACATTGGTGTTCTCAAAAATATGTTTTGATTTAGGGTCGTGTCTTAATACGAACCACCAATACCTATCCAACACATTTGGGTAAAAAAAAACCTAGTTGCAGTGTTTTGGGAAAACATAAGGCTCCCTAGATTCATGCCAGATATTTCTAGAGTTGACAGATATCATCCCATTATCTTGATCTTCTTTTAAGTTATTCCGATCAAAGGTGTCCCGCCACTTGCACCTCAAAATAACACATTGGAACGAAGAGAAGTCCACTTGAATGATCTCTTGTATTTTTCCAACGTAACCTAATGTCCCTTGCATTAGGTTTTGATCGTGGTGGCTGGCACGACTAGATTATTCGAACGCAACTTCTACTCCAATGTCTTATGTCATGCATCCATCATCGACATCTTTTGTACGAAAATTGATGTCCATATGCCCATATAGATGGGAACAAATGCACCTATAAAGAAGTGAAAAAGTCACAGTGTCATGTGTCTAATAACCCAATCATAATTAAAAATATAAAATATATATAGATGTTATAATTCAAAGGTGTAGTATGAAGTTAAAAAATAATAAATAATAAAATATAAATTACTGTTATTGCACCCAATACCTATCTTTAGTTCATCCTCTTCAGCACATAGGTAACGACCATATGCACCATATTTCTCTCTGACTTGATCAACAACCCAACTGTCAGGGCTAGCCATTGGCATATTTTATTTTAAATGATCAGGATAAGGAATGTTTCTACCATTATATCATTTGAATTCTTTCTTGTCACTGTACCATTTCCTCGTCTTTTGTTCGTATAATGCGACCCACGGTTGTGTCGTTTCCATATTGTAAAGAATGAATTTGTTTATGCTTCAATTTGTGAATTTTCTGATGAAATCAAACAAACATATATATAGTATGTCTGAGATCAAAATATGCATTAATATGAAGTTCAGTGTGAACTTTTATTGTGAACATAGTTACCGATCAAATAGGTAACTGAACTGGTACCTACTTTTTTTAGGTAGCAAAAAAACACTTGATTTTGAAAAGTTGTGATGCAGAATCGCCCTTTTTTTAGCATGTTTTTGGTATTTTATTTTTTTTATGTGATGATTTTCATGTCGATTTTGAATAGTGGTGGTGTATCATTACCCAATTTTTTTTAGAGGGTTTATTTTGACACTATACATTTTGTAATGTCTTCCTCTTCCTTTAGATGCTTATTTTTAAGTGCATTTATGTGCTTGTGTTTTAAAAAGAATATTTTTTTTTTAAATAAAATTTTGTAATGAAATCTTCTTTTTTTCACATAGATAATTTTTTTTAAAAAGGGTCAATATTATAAAGTTTATATTTTTATATGTTTATGTATTGTTAATTAATACTTCAATGCACATCAAATAATTGTTGCTAAAAAACACATATTTTGAACCATATGACAAAAAAATACACATTTTCAATATAAATAGAATGCAAAAAATACACTTTTAGAGACTTTTTGTTTTAAAAAAAAAAAAGCAAGTTAAATAAACTAATTTTTTGGGAAAATATTAACAAAAAAACTTAAGAAAATATCATTTTTTATGAATTTTATGTCAAAAAATAATAGTAATCACAGGTTTTTTGCAAAAAATAAGGATTCTTCTCATAAAATATCAAAGTCTAAACATTACAAGTAAAATTGATTAATAGCTCTCAAAACTGAGCTTTATTTGTAAGCATAACTTAAAGATCATCAACAATATCAACTAATCCATGTTCAACATCTTCTAGAACATCATTAATGTCTTCTTCCGCAACATTTTCTGCTTCATTTTTGTCATTGTCATCTTCTAATGGATCTTTCATGTCTGCAAATATTCCAAAGTGTCATTTTCCAATCGTTCCATATAATGGTGGTTGAGGTTCCTTTGCTTTTTTTTGCCACACGTGATTCATTAAAATCCCCTTTCCTTAAACCAACTTCTTGCTTCGCATCTGGAAGAAATTGAAGAGCATTAATTCTTTGTTGAATAAATTTGCATTGCACTAGGTCTTTCTCAATGGAAATGAAATTTCTTCCTTTTTGTAGGTTGTTGTGTAACCAGCTCCAAAAAGAGAAGAAAAGAGATATCAACGCCTTAGAAATGAGCCACTTCGAGGGGGCAACCTCCAATACATTACATAAATGAACAATTCTTGGATGATACAAATGAACAAAACCTCCTTCTATATATAGGAGTCCATGGGGCCACAATATAATCCTAGTGGGCTACAATGTAATCCTAGCCGACCTAACATTAATAATTTAAGGGCACAATAATAATAAAATGGGGGTTACAAGGGTACAATAATAACAATAAGGGGGTTACACTAACAACAATAAGGGACTATACTAGTAATATAGGGACCTAACATGCCCCTCTCCTTCAAAAAAGTGTTGTCCTCAACACTTGAGTAGCTCTAGGTGATTTTGTATAAAATTCTCATCGTCCCATGTAGAATCTTCAGTGGGTAAGTTCTTCCACTTGATGAGATACTCTGAAATTGATCGATTCCGTAGTTGTCGAGTTCTTGTTTCCGTGACCGCTTCAGGTTCCAATATGATTTTTCCTTCCTCATCAAGTTCTGGTAATATTGTTTGAACTGGAAGATTTTCACCGATAACGTTCTTTAAGCATGAAACATGGAAAATTGGATGTACTCGCGAAGAAGCAGGAAGCTCCAATTTGTATGCCATAGTACCAATCTTTTGCAACACCTTGTAAGGACCATAGTACTTTGGCGATAATTTATTATCCTTCTTTGCTTGCTTGAGGGACATTTGTTTGTATGGTTGTAGCCGTAAAAATACCAATCTCCTACATCAAAACTTCTCTCGCTGCGATGTTGATCTGCCTGTTGTTTCATTCGATTTTGTGCCAAATTCAGGTTATCCTTTAAGAGTTGGAGAACTTCTTGCTGATGCTCGATGTGATGTTCCACTGCTTGAACCTTCGAATTTTCCCTTAAAGATGATGTGATGGATGGTGGAAGATATCCATAAAGTGCCATAAATGGGGTCATTTTTGCTGCAGTATGGAAGGAAGTGTTATACCACCATTCAGCGAGAGGTAACCACTTGACCCATTGTGTTTGTTTATCAGATACAAAACAACGAAGATATCCTCCCAAACATTTATTTACTATCTCTGTTTGACCATCAGATTGAGGATGATAAGATGAGCTATGAGCTAATTGAGTACCCAAACAAGAAAATAACTCCGTCCAAAAATTTCCCGCAAAAATGGGATCTCTGTCGCTCACAATAACCCTTGGGCTTCCATGTAGCTTTTGAATTCTGTCCACAAATGTAGTAGCAACTGTACTTGCTTTAAATGGATGAGATAATGAACAAAAGTGTGCATACTTGGTAAGTCTATCAACTACCACCATGATGACATTCTTTCCTTCAGACTTAGGTAAACCTGTAATAAAATCCATTGAAATCTCCTCTCAACATTGACTTGGAATGGATAAAGGTTGTAGAAATCCTGGGGTCTTAATTGTCTCCACTTTATTCTGCTGGCAAACCAAACATTCCGCCACAAACTTTTGAATATCAGATTTAAGGCCATCCCAAAAAAATTCTTTCTTCACCCTGTGGTAAGTTTTTAAAAATCCTCAGTGTCCTCCTAAAGGAGAAGAGTGCAATTCCAGAAGAATCTTTTGTTTTAGTTTGGAATTCTTACAAAGATATAAGCGATCTTTGTACCATAAGGAATCATTTTTTCAACTAAATGTATCAGATGTACTAGGATCTTGCTGCAACTTTTGAATGAGTGTCCATACATCTTTTTCCTTCTTCCATTCATCTCTTGCTTCGGTTATCCAATCTGGTTGGATAATAGAAATGGCACAAAGCAATGCTTCCACCTCTTCATTCTTTCTCGAGAGTGCATCTGCAACAACATTAAACTTTCCTTTTTTGTAGATTATTTCAAAGTCATAACCCAACATCTTTGTGACCCATTTTTGCTGCTCTTCTGACGATAGTCTTTGTTCCAAAAAGTGTTTAAGACTATCATGATCGGTTTTTACCTTGAAGTGTCTTCCCATTAGTAAGTTCGCCATTTCTTTAGTGCATGCAGTATTGCTAACATTTCCTTCTCATAAATAGGTTTCTGTAAATACTTTCCTTTGATTGGACGACTTTCAAAAGCAATGGGTCTTCCTTCCTGCATTAAAACCGCACCAATTCCATTTCCAGAGGCATCACATTCCACAATAAAGGTTTTTGTGAAGTCTGGCGTAGCTAAGACCAGTGCTAGGCACATTTCCTCTTTAAGCCGTTCAAAGGCCTTAGTTGCTTCAGGAGTCCATGAAAATGCATCTTTCTTCAATAATGTTGTTAGAGGTGCTGCTATTCTCCCATAATTCTTAACAAACTTGCGATAATACTCTGTTAACCCGAGAAATCCTCGCAACTGCTTTATGGTTGTGGGGACTTTCCATTCCTTAATGGCTTTAATTTTGTTAGGGTCTACCTTAACACCCTCGTGAGATACAATATGACCCAGATATTCCACCTCTTGTACTCCAAAGAAACATTTGGATGTTTTTGCATATAATCGTTTCTCCTGCAATAGTTTGAGCACCCTGTCAACATGTTCAACATGATCCTTCCAAGACCTGCTGTAGATTAGTATATCATCAACAAATACTAGCACAAATTTTCTAAGGAAGGGTTTGAAAATGGAATTCATCAACCCTTGAAATGTAGAAGGTGCATTGGTAAGGCCAAAAGGCATGACCAAAAATTCATAATGACCCTCATGAGTTCGAAATGCTGTTTTTGGAATATCTTCAGTCTTCATTCTAATTTGATGATATCCTCAACGAAGATCCAACTTGGTAAAATAAATTGCTCCATGTAATTCATCCAATAATCCATCAATCACAGGAATGGGAAATTTGTCTTTAATGGTGAGCTTATTGAGCTCCCTATAATCCGGACACATTCGCCATGATCCATCCTTCTTGTGTACCAATACTACAAGAGTAGAGAAAGAACTTTGACTAGGTTGAATTATAACCGCCTCTAACATTTCTGCAATCATACGTTCAATTTCGCTCTTTTGGACATAAGGATATCTATAAGGCCTGATGTTTGGAGGAACACTTCCTGGAATTAAATGAATAGCATGATCACGATCACGAATAGGTGGGAGTCCTTTGGGAGTTTCAAACACCTTGGAATGATTGTCCAAGACTTGTTGGAGATCTGCAGAAATAGATGATTTTGATGTTGGAACTTCTAGTGAGCATAATTGTGCAATTACGCCTCGTTGTTCTTTCTTTAGAAGCTTTGTCATGACATTAGATCTTATTATCCTTCCCGGCTTCCCTTCAATACCACGTAATTCGACTTCCTTTCCTTCTGAAAAAAATTTCAAGAAAAGTTCTTGAAAATTAAAAGCTACCGTCCCCAAAGATTGTAACCATTGTACTCCTAGTACAACATCAGCACCTCCCATAGGAATGGAAAGCATTGGACTATTCAATACATATCTCCCCATGGTTAGCTTGATATTATGGCATTTTCCAGAGCAATTTATAGTTCCTCCATTTGCAACCATCACTTGACATTCTGGTGCTGGGTATAGGAAACAATTTAATTCCTTGGCTACCTTACAATGAATAAAATTATGGGTGCCACCTGAATCAATCAACACTATTACCTTTTTCTTCTTGATATGTCCTTCTATCTTGAGAGTTTGAGGAGTGGTAATTCCTGCCAGTGCATTACATGATATGGTCGAATTCATTTCTTCCTCTTCTAGGGCTGGTTCCTGGTGTATATCCTCTTCTTGTTCATTTTCTTCTTCCTCTTCACAATCTATGTAAAATAATTTCTTCTCAAGACACTTATGACCTTTAGTGTATTTGCTATCACAACTGTAGCAAAGCCCTTTTTCTCTTTTTTCTTCCAATTGTTGTGGTGTCAACCTTGTAGGTTGTGGAAATCTAGGCGTAGCAACACTTCCTTCCTTATAGAATTGAGTGGTAGGCTTCCTTGTCGCCATAATTTTACATTCAACTTTTCTTGCCAACCTGAATGCCTTCTCCAATGAATCAGGTTCCAAAACACGAACTTCATGTTGGATGTTATCCTTTAGAGTACCTATGAAGAGATCAATCCCATGTTCCTCTGGAATATCAGTTACCCTTATATTCAATTTTTGGAAGTCCTCAATGTGCTGCCCCACTAAACCCTTTTGTTTGAGATTTATCAATTGGCTAAAGAAAGTGTTGCTCTTTGTATCCTCATAATGTGCTATCATTTCCTCCGTAAAAATTGACCAAGTAACAATTTTTTTACGGGAGCAAAGCCATCGATACCATACAAATGTATTTTGTTCTAAATGTAAAGTTGCAATGCGTACCTTTTGTGTGTTTTGCACGTTATGGAGATCAAAATATTGCTCCATCTGTAGTATCCATGTTACGAGATCCTTTCCATCAAACTTCCTCATATCCATCTTTGGAATATGGTGGTTCTTCCCGCCAACATTAGAGTTTATGAAATCACAATTAACATTTATTTTGTTCTCATCATGAGGTTCTTCTACTATCTTTTCACCATTAGGAAACCTTTCTTTTTTAAACTTTGGCAAACCTTCCATGTCTGCTTTTAGAAAATTCTTCATGTTTTCCATTTTCTCATCGATCTTAGCTTCCATGTCATCCATCTTAGATTCCATGCTAGCCTCCATGCCATCCATCTTAGCTTCCATGCCTTTCTTCAAACCGTCCATCTTCACTTCCACGCCATCCATCTTAGCTTCCATGCCTTTCTTCAAACCGTCCATCTTCACTTCCATGCCTTTCTTCAAAACTTCCATTTCATTTTGTGTTGCTCTTTGCGAGAGTGAAATTTGTTGCACTTGCTCTTGTAATTTTGATAGATCATGTTGCAATTCTTCATCTTCATGAGTCATGGTAGAGCCTTCTGAAGGCTTAATGGGTGTTGAATTCTTTTTAGGCACCATTTTAGAATCCAATATTGATACCTTTTACTTGCTTTGAGGAGCTCGATATTGAAATTGAATTATCTATGTAATTAAAAATCTTCAATATCTGAAATTCAGCCCTGTAGTATCCCTCTGAAGCTTATTTCAAATGCCACAGGTCTGATCTAATTTGGATTCCCCAAGACAAAGTTGTGTCCAATCTCCCACAATGACCTAATTCTGGACTGATTCAGTAGAGAAAACTTGTAGGACTTGCCACGTGTCACTGTTTCGTCCTTTGTCTCTGAAATTGATATCCATGAAACTACAGTCCGTGTACTTGCGACCACTTTTTACGACACTCAAATCCACTGCCCAGAGAGAGAGTTATTGAAATTTTCCCACGATCACCTCTTTGAGATGAAATTCAGGAGCCTGAAAAAGCACTACCTTCCACAAATCATATCTCCAAAAATATTGCGAACCAAGCTCTGAAATTTTTTGAAACATTTCCTCAGGATTTCAGCTTCACATCATACGAATTTCAGATTCTGAACCTTCGTAGAAAAAAATTTATAGCGAAAATTCCACGATGACCTGTTTAGGATCTTGAAAACAGACCTAACTTCCACAGATGATATCTCCAAAAATATTACGAAAAAAGCTTTGAAATTTTTAGACAATCTTCCTCAGGATTTCAGCTTCGCACCCTAAAAATTTCAACTTCTGAAACTTTGTAGAAAAAAATTTATAGCGAAAATTCCACGATGACCTGTTTGGAGCAGCGAAACCCTAGAATCCAAACCTCTGATACCAAATGTTGTGTAACCAGCTCCAAAAAGAGAAGAAAAGAGATATTAACGCCTTATAAATGAGCCACTTCAAGGGGGCAACCTCCAATACATTACATAAATGAACAATTCTTGGATGATACAAATGAACAAAACCTCCTTCTATATATAGGAGTCCATGGGGCCACAATATAATCCTAGTGGGGCCACAATGTAATCCTAGCCGACCTAACAATAATAATGTAAGGGCACAATAATAACAATATGGGGGTTACAGGGGTACAATAATAACAATAAGGGGGTTACACTAACAAAAATAAGGGACTATACTAGTAATATAGGGACCTAACATAGGCAATATGCTAGTGTTGTACCTAATCATCAAGCACAAAAGAAATAAATAAGAAAATTAGTATAAACACATAAAAAGTAAAAAATAAAATATTTAAATTCAAATTTGTATAATAAAACTTACTTGAACGTGAGAATAAATCCAAAACCCAATCTCTTTCATTTTAACATAGATCTATATGATATTTAATCAATGCTTGCGTTTTCTAATAAATGTTAACTATATCTCTTTTTGCATCTTTATCCTCGTATGTTAGTTTTCTTACAACTGCATCATGAACGAATACTTGACTATGACTCTTCCCATCTACCACAGGGGCGTCACTCAATTAACCTATGGCATAGCACGTGCATTCATGGCATACTAAACAATACCCTTAATTTGACTACATATTGGAAAATACCTCTAAAAAAATCACTTTTATTTAACCCCCTACCAATACTAACCCATTGCATTTTCCCAATTTAAAAAACCCCTACTTTCACTATATATTGTAGGTATCTATGTTTTTTCATTAACATTTTTTACACCCCTTTATATTTATATCCTTAACATAATGACATGATGCCTCTCTTATGACCTCACATGAATTCTACAATTCACATTTCTTCTTGTGATATACATAAGAGATTCATATTAGTATTCCCACAATGTGATTACGCAATCCACACTCAAGCACATCTTACTATGATTTGTGGCATTTAATGGTCTAAGGCATACAAAGATCAACCATTTTTTAGGAAGATTGATTACGTGCATATGTATAAAATAACATATAAATTGATCTATATGATGATGAAAAAAATCAATTGATCAATCTTTATGAATATGTTTGCACCAAATAAGGTTTTCAATCACAAGTCTAGACCCTCTTCCCTTTGAAAGCTTCTTGTTCAAAAATCCAACTACAACCTCATGTACTCAAACTAGTGTCTTATTAAGGTGGAACAACAAAAAGTTACAATTTCGAAGAGTTATATAGAGAAGAAAAAGGAAAGGTGAGGATGAGTTATGAGACCCTCCCTTTTCTTTAATGAAAAAAAAACATTGTTCTCTCGTTGTTTTTAATTTAAGTGTTTTAATGAGAGCCCCATGGTATATTTTAGTAAGACAAGAATACTTTGTACCTAGTAGTACAAGAATACTACAAGTACATGAATACAACACCACATATTGGTGTGTATTGTGACCATCCGGTATGATAAGGCCCTCCTTAAAAGGAAATTTAGTGTGGATTTCCCATAAAAAGTGTTTTTTTTCTTTTAGAAAGAATGCATAAAAATAAAAGGAGAAGGTGGCTTTAAAGATCTAAAACTCTAGCCTATCATTTTCTAGGTGCAAGGAAAAAATTGTATAAATCATGCTTCGGGGGCTCTTCATCTGATGTGGGGTGTATGATATGTTAATAACCCTTGGTTGTGCCATGATGGATATTCACACTCAAGATAGCTTTCTTATGGGAATTTCTAGACCTTGTCTTGATGCTTATGTGGTACACTTCCTTAGATCATTGGAGATGTTGACCACACAAATATTTCATGGAATGTTTTGACACCTAAAATGAGCCTTGGGTGCATGTTTCATAGAAAAATAAATATCACCTCTTGAAATCCTCTCACTTTTGGTTTTTTGTTCCCAACAAAAAAAGGGGTATCTCAGTATCATTCGCCAATGATCTACAAATAAATCACCGAGAATGAACTATGCCAACAAGTAAAATAAACAAGGAAAAATAGTAATAATATTTGGGAAGGATCCAACAATAGGTGTTTTCCATTGGGTCTTGAAGTCAAATAAGAGATGGAGAATTCCGAAGAAGGCATATATATTAGATGAATCTCACTAAGTAACACTATTTTGAACCCTACAACATATGCCTAGACACAACCCTACTCTTATTGTTTAAACCTAATCGAGAGGATAAGTTCTTACTCTTAATCAATATTTGTGGTCAAGGACCACTAGGAAAATTCATAAAAATCTTAGTGAAACCGGGGAAAAAGGCCCACACCATGTCACAAAATTAACTTGACTAGGTCGAAAAATAGAGATGTAAGCATTGCATTCACAACAATGGAAAATACATGAGGAAGATGACCAAGTGCCCAAGCTTTACTCGTTCCATATTTTTCAGGGCATTTACAAGTCTTTTAGATTCTGAATCTGCAATGACATAGATCAAAACTCCTAGAATTCATCCTCGTTGCAATGATTTTTTTCTTATTTTAAAAATTTATTCCTCCTTGAAACCTCGCACATTAAGTCCCAAAAATTCTTGTGCATGCCGCCAAGAATATAATTAGGGAGGTGTACCCTTCAATCCAAACGATGCATGCATCCGAGAATGCATACCATCCATCTTAGTGATATTCCTCTCTCCTTGTGTGCACCAATATGTTAATCCATCAAATTTAAAAATGTACCCTCGATGTAAATGTAGTCCCAAAAAATATCCATTGAAATGAATATCACAAGTCGAAAAATCATGCCATATGACATGTAGCAAGCATATTTTAGAGTTTTTCAAGAGATATTTTGACTCTATTAGTGAACCTCGACTCTATTAGAGACCCTACAACTCAATTTTTGGCCCGCATAACTACAATTAAGGGAGAGGTAGTTTTTCTCGTTGGTTGTGCATGCACTTGGAACCACACTTAGAGCACATGACTTCTCTATGAAAAGGTTATTTAATTATACTCAAGTCAAGCAAAAAATCAAGTGAATTCAAATTGGCTTTCTAGTCACTTAGTATTTTTTTAATGTTAATTTATTCTATTGTCTCCCTTTCTACTGCAGTAATTAGTGTAGCATTTTATCATAACTAGATCCTATACTTGTGCTTAAAATATAACACTAGCCAATGTCATTTTATTGGGGCAACATGTTTTTTCTAATAATATTTGGAAGAGAAATAATATGAAAAACTAAAAGAATAACATATAGAGAATAATTTTCATGTAACAAGTTGCAAGGGGGGCTACAAATTATTTCTTTCCTTGATCAATGATACATTGTCATTCTTTTTTGAGCTCTTCATGGTAAGTGAACAAAGGCTTTGACACACTTCTATTACTTAAAATGTATAGATGGAAAAAAAAGAGAACCATATTGACAATGTTGGATGGTGTATAATGACTTTAATATGGAGTTGTTGCTACAATAACCCATTGCTACAAACAAAAAAAATTCTCATGACAAGAGATCAAATGCTAATTCAGATAAATAGTTTTGGACGTGACAACACCCGATGATTCCGTCATTAGAATACCTACATCTTGTTTGAAATTTCATATGACGCTCTTCAAAAGAATTTACTTTCTTATAACAAAGAAAAAGGAAAACTATTGTTTGTACGTGTCCTAAGTTCAACAAATCTTTGACGTGATTAAGGAGCTATAGAGAATTGTGTACTTGTGAAAGTTTTTGAAGCTTTGTCAGCAAGGCCACTCAATATGGCACCTTCAACATTTGGAGCAACACAAAAATCACCACAAATGCAAGAAATCGCTTGTTATCTAACCACGTGACATTTGTCATCTTTTGCACTGAATGTTGTTGGTATGCACTACCCCCGCAATCAAAATATGAAATTGGATTAGCCAGCATTAATTTCTTTGGAAGTTGATAAGCTTATGGCTGAAATATTGAGTCAAATATATCCTTATTATCCTACATCTATGAAGCATCCTTAAATGTCCGTTCACGATGACTAGGATAAACAGAAATTTATAGGTTGACATTTAAACTAGTTATGAAAGAGACGAGGATGGAGGTTGCAATCATGTAACCCAAAGTCTCACCATCTATGAGCTTTAATAAAAAAATGGAGAAGGCATATGTGGAACTCGTTTTATGGAATTCATTGAATAAGTCTCTTCTCACCAAATTCAATACATCATCTCAAGGCTTCTTTAAGCCTCGTTTGACTTATGATATGGTTGGCATATTCAAATCCGTAGAATGTAGAACTCAAAGACTCGTTGTAGAAAGAAACTTAAATTAGGTCGTCACCGACTCAATCATAAGCACACATTGTTGGCAAATATGGAGAGCTCACAAAGTTTTTAAGGAGCATATTCCACAGACAATGTATGTAGTTAAACAGAACTAACACCTAAATATTCTTTTCGATAATAAGATCCATGGTATTGAATGCATATATTTCACTCGCCACATATGGATTTCATGGCTTTCAACATTAAATTTCTCCAAGAGCAGACTGCCATACATGGCATCATTAGCCCATTTATTATAGCCACAATAGCCGACAACGGCCCTCCAAGCCAAGAATGTGAAGAATTAGTAACTTCACAAAAAAATTCACTCGACCTACACCTAAATTCCTACATATCATAGTAAGGATTGATCAAGATATAATCTCCTTGTTGAGAGACACCGCTACAATATTGTGTTTTGATGTTTTTTCTTCAAATTCACATATCGAAAAAAAAACCCGAGAGATACTTCAAATCTCAGCTCCATCACCACTCAATTAATTTATCTCTTACATCGATGATTTCATGTTAAGATGTTTCACCAGATCTCCGGGTCGAGGTCCTCGGTCACACTACAAAACTGTAATCGGTATTGTCGCCCGTGAACATACTAGATTGTACAAAATTACCAATGAATTAACTTTCTTAAGTTGTAAATAATACATGATGCATACCGAGACCAATAATATATCCAGTACACTCATAATTTTCACCGCTACCTTCACGTCACACAACACATCGATGAAGCGCCCGATGAATCCGTCTTGTCCGCTCCATAACGAGAAACCATTATAATCGACTAGATGAATTTCAATTTCGATATTGACAAAAATTCCACACAGAGAAGGACCTTTTTCTGCTCGCTCCAAAAGAGAAAAGAACATTAGATTTAATCGGGATGGATAAGAACATTATATTCAGCTGGATGAATTTAAATTTTGATATCGACAAAATTCCATACATAGAAATCCTTCCCCGAAAAGTATTAGAAAATAGGCTAAGAATGGTCCCGATGATGGGTCTTGTTTTAGACCCGAAACGTAGACTTAAAAATTAGAACCGTGGAGATTCCGAGCTTTGATTCTAAAAAGGCTAAGAATGGTTATCCCGCTTGTCGAGAGGCCATGAACGGAAGCGTTCACCAGGGTCGATTAAATTTATTTTCCTTCGTAATAAGTCTCTCGCAACATTAAATAAAAATGTTGGGTGATTTCAAAAACAGTTGCTCGTAAGGATTGAGAATCATAGCAAAAAACATTCCTCCGGTTTATACAGTAAAATTTATGTATGGAGTGTGTACTTTTTTCTGCGATTAGAAGACCTTATTGTGCTTTTGCTAAACACTAGCATCGTGTTGGAAAGGCCTAAAAAATTAGCAAAGACATTATTGTATGTTAAAGTAGCAATTGATAAAACCCCTCAATGAAGGTAGTAGCTGCAGGACCGTGAGGTTATTAAAGTCCTCCTAGAAACCAATCCCAATAGAGCAATGAATTCAAGGATTTATTATTTAATGGGGGTTTGTGTGTCTCAAGCGTATTAATATTTCTTCGATGCTACAATCATCAGGGTTTTGAGTTTGATCAAGTGCTAGTAACATCAAAGTATAATAACAAGGGTGCAAGTTTCAAAACATGGAAAAACAAATTGGGCAATTAGCTTGTACCCCAAGATTTCCAAGCTAGAGATAAAGGTGGCTATCAAGGTCAGGTATAAAGTCCTAGCTAGTTCATGTAAATACCAATAGTTCATCAGGGCTACACTGTACATCTCAACTTAGAGCTAAAGGCGATTGTGAAGGTCAGGTGTAACTTCCTAGCTAGCTCATGTAAGAGCAAGACAAAGATTCTAGGCTACACCAGTACATGAGTATGTACAAAAAAATAAGGTATAACTTCCTACCTATCTCAGTGATATTGTACAAGAGTGTGTATGCAAAAAAAGTAAGATGTAACTTTCTACCCTAGCTCCGATAAGACCAGTAGCCTTGGCCCTTACTAACTTTCTACCTAGATCGTATAAGACCAGAGCCTAACTAAGGAAGGAACGACCTTATATTTTAGAGATTACTTGATTGAGTCGAAGAATTTTATAATGGGGCATTGTTCTCCCGAGTTAGTTGACATACCTTTGATCTAGTACCACTGAAAATATTTCTCGGAATAGAGAGCATCTCTGAATGTCAAACTGGGTCAAAATGCGAAAGAAAATAATTCACTTGCAACCAGTGGTATGATCATAAAATGGAACTCATTAGAAAAATGAAATCTCTCAACAACCATTATGTATAAAACTATGCTCAGTTGCCCATTTTAAAAGTCAAAAAAGGAAAAGCAATAGACAAAATGAGATTTCCATTGAATCTTAGCACTCCAGAAAATGTGTACTAGTAGTTGCTTATATAAGGATTTAGTACTAGTAGTTGCCTTAAATCATCCTCTATATGGGGGATTTTGGAATCTAGATGGAAAAATTTTATCTTTAAATTAGGTACAAAAAATTTAATCGATATTTAAGTTGCACTAAGGTGTTATGCCAAACCAAACCACATGTGAGAAATACAAAAAGAGAGAAGATTGACTGATACTAGCAGTGGAAGTAATGGCATGTAACATACCTCCTCATCTCTGTGCATGAAATCCATAAAACCATCGTGATGATTGTTATGATGGGAACACTTCGGTGCGTCTGACAGGAAGTGCAAAGTAATTCGGCCCCAAGCCTATGCCTCTACATTTTAGAGTATGAGAAAACTCGAGTCCGTAACATTTTATCATCAAAGGTGTAGTAGATACTCAAGCACAATAACTCCAGTGGAAAAAATGCCAACTCGTTCATTCTCATTGAAAAAATTTATCAATGTTTCTATTCAAAACCATCCTCCCTAACAGCCGCACAAGAAAAGGATCTAATTTTCAACCATGGTTCAATGCAAAAATCTTGAAACTAAAGAGCATATAAAGTTGAATTACTACCAGAACTTGAAAAATTGTGAAGCAAGTAAGAATTTATATTACGTGATTATATGACCGATAGTTTCAGCCTTAAGTATTTTATATGTACTTTACCCCGCAAAGGAAATAGATTCTTTGGCCATATTTTTAGTATCATCAAGAGCATCAAAGTCGAACCTATCTTCATTTGCAGGATCCATAGTTTGAATGCATAGTCTTCCATTCAGATAGTTACCGAAGCTATGGCATCATATAAATCTTTGGTAGCATGACCGTGATTGGTACCTCCAAAAATTACAGACCTTCTCATCAAGAAAAACCTTGAGTCCACAAGTAGGCTTCCAATGAAACTTGCAGTAGGGTTTCTTTTACCTTCTCCGTTAATAAACGCAAAGAAGATAAAAAAAATCAGTGTCATCTAAACAAGAATGACAAATTTTTCAAGCATGGTTCATTTGAAAACAAATAAAGGATACATTTTCGTTAAGTTCTCTTGACCTATTCTTGTTAATTTCATTTGCACGACTATTGAATCTTCTTTTCTATATATATATACTAGTGAATAAAAGTTCAATATATGGTAGTTGACAAAGTATATAGGTTTCGTGTTCAATGGAGTGCTCCCATGTATAGTGATTAATGATGTGTTGTGCACGTTAACTCACCACATGGCATGAAATTGCTTTAATTCTAGTTTCCTTTCAAGTCGTCCTATCTATAATTTTAACTCATTCAGTAGCAATCGGAGAACATCATTCTCTAACCATAAAATCTTTGCAAGGTTAAATATCTCAAGTTCAAATCAAGTTGCAATGACATTATGTATATATTTCATAATAAATATGATCTATATGTGACATTATGCATATATTTCATAAGAAATGTGATCCTTTGAATGGGAAAGATGGATGGTTAATGATGTTTTCATTATTGGTGTTTAACATTTCCATAAGAAATGTGATCCCATGAATGGAAAAGATAGCTAGTTAAGGATGCTTGCATTGCTTTCGGTGTATAAAATTTTCATCAAGTCAAATTGTTAATGTATTAGATGTAAATTTCAGGCATATTCTCTCTTCCAATGAGGGGAGTTGGTTGATATTTTAGTCATATCCAATATATGGATTCCAGAAACCAATTTTTTGTACAAATAAACGAACTCCATCAACTCGTTACAACCGAGTATACCAAAATCGCATTGCCACAAGAAAATAGAGTCATTACTCACAATCAGCATTGAGTAGTTAGAGCCTAAGGATAATGAGGTCAAGAAGGAAAAATTCTACGATTAAGATGTATAAGAGGGACCACCATATTGATATAATCGCTCATACATACACTTGACTAGAGGGAAATTCATAACCCTGTGTTTTTAGATTACTACGTGAATCTACACTCACCGAGGTTTTAACTCGGGACTATTTTTTTTCGGGTTGTAGTACGTAGTTGAGTCAAGATGTGGTTCTAGCACTTTTTTTCATCATCCCATGAATGTTGCAAGGCCATTGGTAACATGTATCCTTATTTTGGGAGACAATGACCCAAGTATGTTACTAGCCCCCTAGATTTTCAAATAGGAGACCTTGCTAAAATGTATATGTCACATTTTTTCAAACAATAGCCATGACACCGAAACAAGAATCGCTCATTTTGTAGATCTCAAATCAAGTGGCACCGCGTAAGAGTAGGGCTAAAGAATAATGGTCAAATAGGAGTATAGTGGCCAAATTCCACACCCCATATCTTGAAGCAAAGGTTGTAATGAATACTCACCTCAGCAGTGACCTTGCTTGAAATAAGTGAATGGTGTTGAGATTGAAATCTACGCCATCGAATACAATACATAGATCACCATGTAAATAAATGTAGAAAATTGATGCTTTCAACAAGTCATGAATTATAAAACTCGAGGCATGGTATTAAACAATTTAACATATCATCTATGAAATCTTTCGCGTGCAATCTCGGACTATAGAAAATTACAAATTGTTGAGGGATTTACCCACTTTACCTTGCATTAGTGACCACTAACATATAATGAACTAACTAAAAAAACATGTTAGTTTTGAGACCATTTTCATTTTTAATGAAGAAAACAATCGTTGTAAATCACTATTTCATTGAAATGTAAAAACTTCGACAATCGGGAGATCAAGATTATAAATCCAAAGAAGGTATCTCGCTACCATACCTCTCGTGATACAACTAACTTCCACACATATGGAATAAAAAACTCTTCTCTGGGTGAAGTTCCCCGCTCATAGGTGAATTTTAACCGGGTGAACATCTAAAAAAACACACAAACCATCTATAATGAGGACAAATCAAACCACTAACAACAAATATAAAGAATAATAAAAGCAAATTCAAATACCGAAACATGACTCTTTCAAAACAAAGTTTTTTTCATATTAATATCATCATTTTCTACCATGTCATAGCCAATTCGTACCTTCATCCCTTCACCCCCGCCATGACCTAGCCCTATTAGCAACTATGACCCCGAAGAACCTTTTCTACCGAACATTCCCCATATGTATGTTGAGCATCAATACGATCGTTGAAAAAATCCGTAATAAAGATGCTTACCAATTCCACACCCCTATCTTGAAAGGATCGAATTCCCTCGTAGGAAGTATAAGAAGCCAAATTTTCTATTATCCATTGGGCAAGCCTGGCCGTGAGTGTCAACTCGAAGCGCCCTCACCCATCCATGTAAGAGCTAGCGCTGCAGAGCAATCTCCGTGATGCACCAAAGAAACTGTCCAACGAATGCTTGGCTTCCCTCAAATTTGAAAAAATTAGAATATACTCCAATTATCAAATCCCCAAATGCAAACATAAATTGATATCCCCCGTGTAAGGCAGTAAAGGAACATACGTGAAAAAAATCAAACTTACAAATACACACATATGATCATATCCCCATGTATTGCGTAATAGAAGATACTCTAATAATCAAATTATCCAAACATAAAAAGTTTAAAGAAATGTAAAGCTCACTCGTAGTAATTTTGGTTCTTTTTCTTCCAATTCTGGATTGGAAAAGCTTTGGGTTTAAACATAGTGTCATGCCTTTTCAGCACCCATGATCTCATAATGTCTTAGGAGTCTCAGACCCGACCACTTAATAACTTTACAGAGATCTAGAATTTTACAAAGCAGACTCATATTTCAGCATCTAAGCAACACGACCAATCTTTAAACAAAAGGGGGAACCAAGCTTGGGAGCTCGCACTTGCCACTTTAATTTTACAACTCTTATCCCACCATATAAGCATACATACATCAATCCTCAAACTAATTCCCCTTGAGGCTTAAGATGATAAACTGGTCTAAATCAGCTAAGGATTCTATGAGACCACAGTGAGGTCAAGGCTCTACGAAAGACAAGCCGAATAACCCTATTGTTTAGACATATGACATCAATCCATTTTCCCGTGCATGGTTCCCTCGGTTTTCCAAGAGTGAAGTTTTTTTATTTGAATCAATCGAAGCCTTGAATACCATCAATGCATCATAGTCACTTTTTTGATCAGGGCGGCTCAAAATTTTGACCGGGCTTATTCCCTCGTTTGAAATGGATACATTCTTCAAAGACCATTACACTTAAGAAAGTGCATATCATTTTGTGGCACCCTGACATGTGCATGTAATAGGTAGACTCGTTTACTTGAACTCACATATGATATTTATCCAACATGTTTGGACAAAATATCACCTATGGCATCAACTAAAATTGTTTACTTCGATTAGCATGGTCACACCCGAACGAGGTCTTAACATCAGCCCATTGTGTCCCACAATCATATATTGTGTCGGAGGTGAGGCATCCTAGCACATATGGACTCAACAATCAACATCTTTGTAACCAGTACTATGTGGACCTACCAGGGTAAGCGACTAATGAGGACTTCCCAAACCACGGTGAGATCGTGGGTGCTTAATAAGCATGGAGCTATGATAGAACTATGAGCCTCAACAACTCAATAAAAATTTGTGGAAATCGTGTTCAGACAATCTGAAAATCCTCGGATCAGTATCAAGTTTAGGTGTTTTCCTTGCAAAGTGATAATGACACCAATTCAAACCTATTGTTGCTAGCAAGGATAGTGTTATAAATTTGTTAGCTAAATGAATTATAGTAGCGATAATGGGGCAAGATAGGTATAATTTGATAGCTTTCAGGATTTTTTCTATCTGCAGTTGTAGGATGAGAAATGGAATTAGAATGAGAATTTAGATAATTAACTCATTCTATAAGAAGAAAGTAACACAACATAATTTCCCTTACAAAAACAGACATAAATTGATTTATGAATTATGTTTATAACTCTTTAGAACAATCAAATGAAAGCATAAGATATGAAATGGAACTCGAGAATACATTCGATGAAATGAAACACGAAGGATATACAATGCTATAAAGCCATACCACATGAATCCCAAAATTCTTACCAGTAACTCGCTCTCCGTATTATCAAAAAAAAATCTCCAAGTACAATAGCTTTCTCGTGATATATCCAATATCCAACCCCCTCTATTACAAAAACATTTCTTTTTTATAGGCCAAATTACAAGGGCCTATTTTTCCAAAACAATAAATGTATTTTTGCAAAAAATAAAAAATAAAAAAAATGATATCAAGGTGGCCAAAATATAAATACTTGTAAAAAGACTCGATGGCACATTTTTTGAGCTACAAACTCCGATTTATATGTCCAATTTGAAAAATTGGAAATCCAACTACCACAAAAACATTCAAAATCAAATGCACTTCATGTGTTAGCCATTGCCTCCGGTGTAAATTTGTTGACTTGAGTGAACGAAACCATCCCCGATTGAACCCCGTGCCATTAGATCCTTGATATCCTTTCTAGAAAGCGAACCATTAATCTAAAAACTCAAGGAAAAACATTAACATTAGTGAGAAGAACCACATACGTTTCTTCAAAACATATTCATAAAAAAGGAACCAATTCTTCTTGCTTTTCGTGATTAAATGGACCAACTTCAGAAGAACCACAGTAGAAGGCATCCAACATAAGTGTTAAGGTAAGGGATGCCCTTATATTCAAAATGTAAATATGTGTTGAGGTAAGAGGTACATATAGTTATATAGGTATGTAATTATATTTTTTTTTATGGAAGAAATACCAAATTAATGTTTGAATGAAACACAACTACAAAAAGATAAATGGCTAGTGAAAGAAACTTACACCAAAAAAGTAGGTAGCAAAAAAAGGTTGAGTTATCTCTAACATTCACCATTTGAAGTATTCACTATGCCTAAAAGCCAAAAAAGTACAAAATTAACATCAGATTCATACAAACAAATCAACAAAAATATAACCAAAAACTATTTATAAATAATCCAACATATGGAAATACATAAGGAAAATGAAAGTAGAATGTTTTGAAAATTAACCTTGTTCAAATTTTTCACAAAATCCGAAAAAAAATTGTAATCACTTTCTTCTAATTTGTATGTATCATTCTTAGCATTGTATCGATAAGTTTGTGATTGCTATACAGATTCAAGTTGTACAAAAGCATGATTAGTCAAATCATACTTATACACGCGTCGCCCCTTTAGTTTTCTACTATACCAACATAATCGAAGCTCGATGCCTTCTAATCTATCCAAAAGGTCGATGTCATTATGGTAATCAAACATCCCTATTACTCATCCTTCTTCCTTATTCTTTTGAACCCTTCCAATGTACCACATTCTACAAGAAACACCTTGTTTTGTACTTCGAGGAACACCTTTTCTTTTGGGTGAGACGTCTCGTGTGGGAGGAATTGAGTTGTTTTTCAAACAACACCCCCACAATCAGTATCCAATTCCAAAGCCAATTGAAACACCCTTTTGTAGAGTATTCCCATCTCGCCTAAAGTAGACCCCACTTCTCACTTTTGTCAACCTATCTTTGGATAATGTTGGATTTCCATTCAACTCGACTAACCAAACATGCTTTGAACATATCCTTACCATCAAGATTCACCACCGGTTTTATAGTTTTTGCTTACATTTTCATCAAGTGGAATCCTAAAATTTCATTCAACTCTGTAGTTCCACTCACTTTCATTGTATACCAATGAAGATGAAGATTGAAATATAGAGTTGGAACATCTCGGTGGAGAATCATCAACTACTTCATCCACAATTTGAAATGTTGAATAATCTTTATCCTCTATCCATGGTTTAACCCACCAAGAACATTGAGTGTAATTTTCTGGTTTCATTCCAAGAGTTGATAAAATGTCTTGTGCATCTTTCAATCCATTCTTAAGGACTTCTACAATTTTAGCATCTGTGGATATTAAATCATATTGTGACAATATGTCAATATTTTGTATTGTTTCTTGGTGCAATTTATTCCAAATGTTTTCTTGCTTCTTATTGGATTTATTAAAATGAAGCCCTTGGGAATTTGATTCTTCTTCAACAACTCTATTAAGGGTTCCAATAAGATGAAGCAAGTCAAATGAAATCATAAGCCCTCTCCACTCCAACCATCCCACCAACTTTTCTAAAGAAGTTCTCACATACATCTCGACTCTAGCCAAGTGAAAAACACATGGCAAGTTAGAGTATTGATCTCGAAACAATCTCATCAACAAAACTACAAAATGACAAGAAAATTCTCACATCTGATATGCCTCTCATTGATGAAATTTATGTTGACATTGGTATGAGATTGTTTTTGTACCCAACATAACCATAATGCGAAGAAATGATGAACTCGTGAAGCATTTCACACTCTTTCCCGCAGGCTCAAACTATGAGACATAAAGATGTCAATGTAGTCAGCAACAATCATTAGGTAAGTCTCTTGTAGCTAGTGTCCTCTCTAACTTTCCACTTGGTGTACTTCTCAACTCTTTCAAACACCTTCGAACATGCCTTGAAGCAATCTACTATGCGGAACCCCAATTTTGTTGATCCATCCTCTCTATATCTTCACACTTAAGCTTGTGATCATCCACTTTAAAAGTGTGATAAACCATTCCGACATGGCCAAAACTTATGTACTCATTTCCTAAAACCAATTCTCGTCGACCGCTAAACAAAGGATTCACTATCTTTTTGCCGTTGTGGATGTAATCTTGGTCATGAAATCCTGTTACATTGCAACCATTGTAAAACCCAAAGCTTAGCCTCCACCCTTCCCAAGGAATTTGATATCGAAGACCTGATGTTGAAGAATAATCCTTCAACATAAGTTGTCTTCTTCTCGCTATCCCCATCCGAGGAATGACCAACAATAGGTCCCAAATTGTTTTTCTACGTGTTTCTTCCACACAAATTCTACCTTTTCCCATTGTTGATAAACAAAATTTGCATTGAATTTATTGCATGTTGGATGAACAACCACAACCAAATGAGGAAGTTTTTTCATGTAAAGGGTTTGCAATAATAACATGTGCATAGTGTCCAATAACATTGTTTTTAAAATAATTTGTTATAATCTCATATCTTACATCTCCCCCCACCAACTCGTCACCAAGAAATGTGATTGGCATTGATATTCTTCTTTCAAACCACAAAACCCCACCCATGGTATCGCTTTTTTCTACCCACCTAACATATTTTTTTCACAATTGTTTCATCTTCTGCAAGGCATATCTGAGGAATTGGTCCATATATACCATGTTTGGCTTTATAAGAAGCATAAATTTTTTCCAACTACCTCAAAAATGTGTTCGTGCTCCCCCTGGAATATATGTCAATGACTTTCTAACTTGCCTCAAAGTTGTAGATATTGAAGGACCATCCATATTCAAGCTAATAAAGTTATGTAATCTAGGACCTCCCCAGTAACTTGATCATCTCACAAAGGGATTTTGTGGATGTACTATACCTTCTCCCTCGCTTTTTCATGAATCAAGTTATGAAATATATCCTTGACAAAATTCCCAAACTACATCTTTACCTTGTAATTTTCCTTTCGCTATGTGCCTCACAAACATCCTTACAAAACCTAAAGACATCCTTCCTTTCTCCGATTCAAACAACTTTTTCCTTTAGAGATCTCATTCTAATAGAGAGTGTAGCAACCTTTGTCCTCTCCCACCAAAGAGCTTGCATTGATTGATCTATGGTTAGCATTTGTAACCCTTGCAGCATTCTTCAATTCATTTTGAGTCAAATAGTCCAATCTTCTACCTTTTCCCGTATCTCGTTCACTTCTTTTATTGGTGCACCTTGATTCACGATATAATCGCATCCCCGAAGTCATTACATTCTCGGGAAGCAACTTTACAAAATCTACATGTTAATGAATCAAAAGGGGTCCCCTCGTTTTCGTAACCCCTCCGGCAATGAATATGCCTATATGTACCATCAATACGACATTCAATACCCTCATAACATAGCATGATCTTGGTATGCTTCTCTATGGCCCATAATTTTTCACCCCTTTGATCATCCATTAGGACCTTTGTTTCCAATCTCTCCCCATTTCTATCAATATAAGGATACCAATACCCCCAAATTTTTAGTAACAAGGGAGACAATTGAGCTATAATAATATGACAACACAATAAATAAATAAATAATTAATTAGAAGTATGATAAATAAAATAATATACAGATTTATATTCAAGTTTGGTCTAAACTATTAATTAACCACTAATTGACAAACCCGAAGTAGGAGTTGCATCCGTAGAACCCCTATGTAATACCGATGGTGATGATGGCACTAAGAACCTAGTCAAACTTTGTTGGGACTTATCATTGGTAGGCTTCTTAGGTCTCCCAACTATGCCACTCCTCACCCAATCTCCTCAATGTGAAGCCTCATTTGTCGTAGTAGTAGTGCTTCTTTGATTTCATGTGTTCATTGAGAATCGACAATATTACCACTTGTTGGAACTAAACAAAACCATTTATTGCATACGTGTACATTCAACTCTCACTTTTTTTCATGTCCTTATAGTTCCAAGTGTTGCTTCCACCACCTCGAAACAAATTAGGCTCTTGTGTCTTGTTGAAATCATCTAGAAGTTTGATTGCTTGATCAATATGAAATCGATCTCCAACCACCGTTGTTTTGTTGTACTTTTGTTACATGAAGAGAATTTCACTACCACTTGGCATTGAAAGGCGTTGTTGATGGGACGTTGTTTTTCATATGATATTTTTTGAAGTTGCGCATTGTTCGTGCTACCAAGGATACATCACCTATTCCATAATAAATGCCACAAATTTCACAATGGATCTTTATTTTAGATTCTCCCTTTTTCCGAATATACTTTGAGAGTAAGTTTCTCATCGACAAACTCTTCCATTAAACTTTTCACTTTTTTTTTCCCAAGATGCTAATACACAAGAATCAACAATTGTGCCTTCTTCCACCGACAAAGGCATATTTTCAACTCTTGGTTGTTTATGCATAGGTTCCTCCACATTCTCTTCAATGTTTTCAAAGATTGGTATCGCTTCCACCGCATTTGAACACCTTTGTTTCCACATCAAATGTGTTTATTTTTCCTCTTGATGCCTAAAAGTGTTGTATAAACTTTCCATTTCTTCTCTTGCTTTGGATTTAGAGTTACTCCCATCATGGATAAAATCAAAAGGGTATTAAACGATTCCATCATCCACAATTTCATCACGGATTTCAGCAAATGTACTAAACCTTCTCGACACCCGACAATGCCAATGATATGTTTCTCTTCATCGATAGTAATTTTATAAGACAAGTCCATCTGTTTTTTCACATAAATAAATGAAAAAGTAAGTAAAACTCCATAAACATATTGGTTTATTATGAAAAAAAGAGCAAGAAGCAAGGTATGCACTTTCAATTCTAAATCTCCAAAAACATGAATAACTCTTACTATTGCGATGAAACACTTTGATTCAAAATGTACTATCGATGGATTCCTCAAATGGAACTAAAACCAGAAATAAAAACAGTAGTACTAAAATAGATTTTAGAGTTGATTTATTGAGTCAAACATTAACAAACTTATAAGCAAGTTAGGCCCTTAAATCGCCTTCAATTTTTGGCCTTATTTACATCATTTTTTCGTGTCCTAAAGAGGTCAAAACCGTGTCAAAACCAAACCATCATAGCTTTTACTATTCGTTGGTATGAAATGGATTCTAAAGTTTTGAATTCTTCGAGACTCTGCTCATCTAGGTCTTGGCTCTTAGTTTCAATTCCGATTTTTTCTTTGATATATAAAGAAATTCTTCAGTATTTTACCTGATTGAGAATAAAATAAATAGAAAGGAAAGATACAAATATTAAGTGCTCATTTATGCATCGAGTGACCTCGATGTAAATTGTTAAGTTGAATCAGCTTTTACATTCCTCGATAATCCTTACTCTTGCGTGACCATATTGACTTGGCACAACCACTTTGTACCGACAATGGATATACTATCTTTAGTCCTTCCGACATACTTTTGTGGTTTATTCTTGGACATTAATAAAAATGTATTATCTCTCTTATCTATATCACATTTATAATAGTAATTTTGATCGTCTCGAATCAATACCTAACATAGCACAATGAAAATACCTAACATAGCACAATGCAAATGATTGCATATAAAAATATTCATTACCTAATCCAACATGATCCAAATTATTGGATATAAGAAGGTCTATTACATGTTTATCCTTTATTATGTTGTGTCCTCTAAGAAAATAATCAAAACTTTAATGTCAAATCTTGTGGTGTGCAAGTCATTATGTACATAAATTGAAATTATGAAGTAATAACTAGCAATTGCACCGGGGTGCAAGGGAACGCCGAAAAGAGGAGCTGTGAATTATTTTGTGCTACATGTAAAGGTACATAATGAATGTGAACATATGGCATGCAAAATCTCACATTGAAGAGGAAAACGTATGAAATGGACATGTTATATGCACATACCTAATCATTAATGTATGTATAAGTAGTTATTTCAATTTTTAGAACATAGAATCCAATTGATTATTTCATCTATACAAGCTTGTGGTACCACTATCTAAAGGCCGGGAATAAATGGAGTTGAAGAAAAGGTTCGAGTCATATTCCGGTATAATTGCAATCTAACAAACTAAACCAACAGAAACATTCTTAGTGCACGCTCAAGTGATAGAAGTATTGTCTTTTAACTTATTACCAAGAAATATATAGTTGTCACAAATACATATTGAATTTTTTGTGACACCTGGGTAGACCCCTACTTATTTTGAATTGAAGATGCTCGTGGAAAAATGCAAAAGCAAGTATGCCTTCCTGTTTGAGAACTCATATTCCCACTGAAGCTTGGGAAGTCTTTAACACCACAATAACTTATACCCAAAAGATGAGTGCCGAGAAAACACTTAGCCCATCCCGTAGAAATCACTCGTATTGGACCTACTACCATTGGAGGATATGCAAAAACAAGAAGGAACAAGAAAATATCATAATGTTTTGAAACCAGCCCTAGGTGTTTTACACTACAAGAGAATAAGGCCACCCTTTGAGATTTCAAAATCTGACTTTCTTGCCAAAATGACAGACTTAATAGCTTTCGGTTTATTTTTATTTTTGTAAGTGTTTCCATCTAGTGCACACCAGGGTTTTAGGACGTAAACATGGACTTGGGACCTACTTGCAAACATATTCGCCCTTTGAAACTCATATCATTTAGATAGGGGCAAAGCATTAGACAAATATTTTCAAAGCCACCGCTTTAATATTTCAGTCAAATATCACCAGTGAACGAACACCACGTTTAAAAACAAGGCCCAGTTTGAAAGACTACTAATAAAATCAAATAATAGCAACATACATCTTATGCACGTAAAAACTCCACCAATCAATGCACTAATCATTTCTCATTCCTTCAAATCATCTATAAATATGGAACCCTGATACACAGATTGCTGTACTTCGTAGAGATTCCCTATGTTTGAGAAACAATGTAATGAGGCATTCAAATTATAAATGGATTTTGAACATAGCCATGTGATTCTCAAATTTGTTGATGCAATGCCCGCTTAGAAATACCCTTTGACCACTATGTTAATGTAGGTTTACCCAATAGAGTGAAATAGATAAAAATACATCTGCAGAACATTGCTATAATTTTAATTTAAATATCATACTCAATTTTAACAAGCCCTCTAACGTGCTTCTGAGATAGAGCAAAAGATGGGAACACCATCATATGGGCGTTGGAACCATAAAAGCATGGATTTTATAGTCAACTCTAGTAGTCTTGGGTCTTAAGCACTCAATTTTTGTGTCAATGCATATCATGGAAGGGAAATCGGTAGAAAAGGCTTCGTGTGCCTATCCTCGTAGCTTTGTCATGTCATATGCTCTTGCATACGCAAAATCTCAATATGAAGACTACTAAATTTGTTCTACTAGTCCTCGGGTTTCCCATCGTAGAAAAATCAATCGAGCACCCAAATAGACACTAACCGACATATCGATGTAACTTTTTGATAGTATGGATGAAAATGCTAACCTACAACCTATGATACATTAGTAAGATAAAAAATTATATATATAGATAGATATATTAACGTAGTTGTTTATCTAAAAATTATATGTAAAAAAAAACTCTAACTCAACAAAGTACGCGATAAATTCGTAAAATTCCTCAAACAAGATCTCCTTTTAACAGCGATGTTAATAAAGTCTACCCAATAGAGCAACGATCAATACATTTCGAACACCGATATAATTTTAATTTAAAGATCATACTCATTTTTTGACAAGCCATCTAACTCAACAAAGTAATCTACGATTCGTAAAACTTCGAACCACAACTCAATACCCCATTAAGATCAAGCTATGCTTCAACCTTCCGATGGACACAAAAAGAAAATCCCACAGGGAAATATCAACGGTCGAAAGTGATCTCGTACATAATTAAATCAACAGAAAAATCATACAAAATAGAACCAACTCCAAAAGTTGAGGTCAAGTTTATTTTACGATCCAAGATAGCCGTGACCTGCATGGGACTTGCCTTCAATTTCCGCATTTGCTTCCTAGGGGATTTTTCAATTTGTGCAAACACTTTTCCCTGTTAGTGGGTTCTCGATATCCCAACCCACCCATAACATTTGAGCTACAACACTTCTCAATAAAACTCTATCAAAAAGTTAGAACCCCAACTAACAAACCAAGATTACAAGGGTATCATCCTTATCTCATCTTTTATTCATAGATAATGTACTCTTGTTAAGTAATGGATCTCTAAGAGAAGCAACAAAAAACTATACAAAATTCTAGAGATATAAAGTGTTGTTATGATTGTGGAGGTTAAAGTTCAAGAAATTGCAATGTGCTTGGAAAATAAACTCAGAAAGTTAGTTACAATTTTTTTCCTCTCATATTGAATTCAAGGAAGCATTCAAATTCATTGAATCTTTCTAAATCCAAATGGATATGGGAAGAGGGATTGGTTCTAGTTATTAGAAAATATTAAAGATTAAACAAAGCATTAATGTAATAGATGGTTGTTAGTTAGAGGAAAATTGACATTTGGAAGTCTATGTTGGTAGTAATTGTAGTACTCTAGCATTCCTTGGCTTATCCTAGAAGGAGTTTTGTAAAATATCAAGAAAAAATGCTCATGGATTTGAGGACATGAAAAAAAAAAAATTAGGGTATCCCCTTAGTGGAATGGAAGAACATAGCCAAGACCAATCATGAAAGAAGTCAGGGATTAAAATATATACATTTATTTGGTCAATCCATAGTGTTTGAGAGTTTATGGAGAGTGTTACCCCTCACATAACACGAGCCCCTGTCCAAGAAAATCATGTTTGCAAGAAGTTTCTGTTTTTGGAGCTAATAAACTATTGCTTTCATGCATATGTGTTAATGGACCACCACATTTTAGGATCTTCTATTTCATATTTGGAGGATTGCTAGGATGTTTACCTTAAACACTAAGCATTATTTTTTTGAGGTATCCTAGTGTAAATTCCACCTTTGGATGTTTCTCTCACATGGATCCATTCATTTTCACATATTTGGAGACATGTCACATCATCCAATGTATGTGGATTTGAGGAGTTACATGTTTGCTATGGGTTTTGTTTAGCATAATGAGTGTCTTGACTATTGTTGGTGTGTTCACAAGTGCCATGGCACACTTCTTGGATATGAATTCATCATTATGGCAGAAGGCATATAGTTCTAACTTATTTTTGGATAACATGCCACCCTTTATGCACACATTACTAAATTGGCCTACCTACTTTTTCATGTATTAGGAAAGTAGTTGGTTTTACATGGATGAATGTATCATTTGCTTTGATAGATCACTCCCATAGTATAATATTGGTTTTTCAAAGGACGCTCCCCGTGGTGACCACTCAGTGACTCCTGATATCACAATCTTCATATGCATTTTGCTGTTTAGAAAAGTTGTAAGCTATAAATATCACTCTATTTCATGAGACCGATGACTATCTTTTCTTTAGTTGCACCGGTTTGATTGAAAAGCCGCATGACTCTCTCAAACAAACTTTGTGTTGTAGATTTGTGTAAGGGGACTCAAATCTTCAATACCCATACCAATAGCTATAATGTTTTAGTAATGCTTACCATCTTACTTTATAATGTTTGTGACCGAATTTTGGCAAGTTACCTGATACTAGAGTGATTAAAAAAAACTAGTACTACAGATGATTCAAAATTTGTTTTCTTTACCGATTTTTGTGAGCATTCAAAAATTACAAAATAAATGGAAGACTCTCAAAGTGGAACACATATACGTTCAAACCCTAATTCACCACTTTGAATCAAAATTCTCATTCATGAAGCCTAAGCACACATCTAGAAATATAGCGTAAATAGTGGGTAAATATAATAATCATTAGAAAAGCATACAAAATGAGTGATAGCTCGCTTGGTAGAGCCTTTCGTCGTGTGTTTGAGTCCCTGCTATGCCCAAACATTGCAAAATAGCTAGTGAACCTGATTTACAAAAAAACAATGACTATTTGCATTTCTGCAAATCGCCTCGGTCATGAATGGCTTTAAACTTCCTATAGCTTGGTTTCAGGAATGGCTCTAAACTTCGATTACACCTTCTCTATGTGACCTGGATGCATTTCAACTTTTCTCATTGTGTCAGTGCATCTTTCTAATTTATACCTTCTCAATGTGACCGAATGCTCCTAAGGCCTACTCACTAGCCTCCCGTGGGGCTTATCATGACATGACTTGTAGGAGCCTTCTAGCTCGCCCTTTGCTTCCGTAGAGCACCCACCTACTCTCCACCCCTCTTCTCCATGGGGGGGTCTATCTACACGGGTCCCAACTTAGGGACCACATACCTCCTTTTGGAGGTTTTCACTCCAGGGGCCATTTACGGAGCCCTTGACAAACCACTCGAAACCTACCAAGCCAACCCTATCACTTAGGTGAGTTTCTCATTTTTTTCTACAAATATTTATACATTTACTTAAACAATTTATAACGACCCTCATATGCTTTATATCTAGGATTTTTCCTGCTTTGTGGAAAACAGGGATACTTAGATTGAATCTCTTCATGGAGTTTAGCCACCTCCTCACGAAAAATTCGCAAGTGAAGTATTTCTGCAGAGGAACCAAATAAACCTAATATTTAGCACAACGTTACTTGAAATGTTATGGATTCTCACATAAAAGTTCCAAGCCAAAGAAAAAAATTATGCAAATGAAGCTTAGAAAACCTAGATTCAACCTAGTCAAAAGAACTCACAAATTTAGGTTGCTCGACAAAGTTTGCAAAAAATTATTTGGCATCATAATGTAGAGTACAACGTGTAAGGTTCAAATTACACAGAGAGAGACCAAAATAAGTGTAAAGGAGACGCATACTCTTTACTTGTAGGGACGCCACACAACTTTCAATCTTTCTATTATTCCCAGAAAGGGTAAGATATTTAGAAATAATCGTTGATGAACCTCGTTTGATGATCACGTAGCAACCTCTCCGCTGCGATATTTCCTTAACACTCTCACATACCAAAGCTTGAAGCAATCGTAAATCGAGAACTCGAATCGTGTTTACCTCCCTAACCCCTCTCCTCCGATTCTCAGCCATTCCCTCGCCGATATTTCCCAACTAGGGCCAACGTCAAGTCTAGATTGAAGCTTTCTCCCTGTGATGGTGAAATGGCTCATGAACATAAACTCGTAAGCTATCAATTAGGTTCACAAAAATAATCATCCTAGTCCTCCACAAAGCGCCCGGGTTGGTTCCTTCCTCTGTCGTGCGTGGGAAGCTCTTAAAGAGGGAGTAGGATGAGTTGCTAAAATGAACGAAATGGAGGATCGACCCGTTATGATTATGAAGACAAGCATCGTTGCACTGGCTGGCCAGCCCGAGGGGGCTCGGGATATCTAAATCCGAGCAAGAAAAAAAGAATAGATATGTTCCGCTCCCGATGGTGAAATTGATGGTGAAATGGCTCATGTGCTCGCTCTCGATGGTTGATGGGAACCCTAGACCCGCCTTGAACCAAAACTCCAAGCAAAACTCAAAATCGCATCTACCTCTCCTCTCGTTCTCCTCCGTGCTCTTTGCCTTCCCACCTTGCTCTCGCTCCGAACCCCACACCCAGTCGAACCAAAACTCCAATCCAAAGCTCAAAATCGCAGCTTTCCTCTCCTCCCGTGCTCCTCCGTGCTCTTTGTCTTCCCACCTTGCTCTGCTCCAAACCCTCCCGCACCCAGCCGAACCAAAACTCCTCAAAAATCGCATTTTCCTCCTCCACGCTCTTTGCCTTCCCACCTTTCTCTCGTCTCCGAACCCTACACCCAGCCAAACCAAAACTCCTCAAAATCGCATTTTTCCTCCTCCGCGTCTTTTGCCTTCCCACCTTCCCACAACCTTCCTAACTCCTCGTTTGGCTGAAAAAAATTTAAAAAAAATGCCTCAAAATATAAATATTTTATATAATAAATAAAAAACTCCCCTCTAGTTATAGAGGCAATATAATGTTTTTTTGATTTTTTTGATTTTTTTTTACCCCCAATATGAACGCACGTGATATAATATTGGTTTTTCAGTGACACCCCCATGCCATCTACTCAATTCATAAGAATATGCTTATAGCTATCCTCTTTTGTCCAAAATTCATCATGCATCAACTCACAATCATTTATAATAGGTTGATATTCAGAAGAAACAATATTTGACTTATGTGTGTAACATAACATAGTAAAATTTCAATTAAATTGTATATAAATAAAAAAATTAACAGTAATCGAACATACAATTTCAAAGTCTTACCATGAAACACTAAAAGGAAAATACCCTCTAGCAGATGTTTTTTAGGAACCCCTTATAAAAATACCCCAGACATCCGTTTCTAACAGAGGTTACTAGAGGAGGTTGGCTGGTGGAGTTTTTTGCGGATGTTTTTCATCCGGTGTGCTAATCATTCTAAACCGCACCAGTGCGTTCAACAAGAGAAAGCACCGATGCACACAAAACATTGGCACACCGGACACCGTGCGCTCTGTACAAACCCGTCCGGTACGTCTTATTATTGTAGAGCATCGGTGCTTTACAAAGATTCCACACCAGTGCGTCATAAAACCTTGCGTCAAAACAGAAATCGCCTGGTGCGGTCGTAAGAAATTGCACCGGTGCACCTATAAAACCCCGCGCACCGGAACAAGGTTAAATAAATAAAAAAATTACGGCTAAAAAACTGCATTTTTCACTTTTCTTAGTGCTCCATATATCTCAAGCACCGGTGCAATTTATCCTTGTCTGAGCCACCCTCACATCAGTGCTCCCATTGCACCCATTACACGCACTGTTGTTGTGCATTACCCACCAATATCCAACTTGAATTTTGCAAAACGGTGGGAAAATTTCTTTTGCAAATTCGACAGCCAATATCCCTCCTCGATGGCCAAATGTACAGGTATTTTTCTTGTTTTTCCATAATTAATCCTTTTAGCGGATTAGAATTTCAAATTACCTTAAAATTAACCATTTAAAAGAAAAAGAAAAAAATTGTCGCGTGGTGCACTCAAGCCATTCAGCTCACACCGATTCACGGTGCTGCCTGTAAATTTACAAGTCACACCGCAACCAGTGCTAACGATATCCTCACCGGTTCAGGGGCAGTACCAAAAGGCACACCGTGTTATTTTAAATTTGTTTTAAAAGTGCGGTGAGGTCGGTTACCCAGCCATACCGTTGACCATGTGGAATAGCAGCAATGTGGTGCGTTGACTTAAATATCCGCCCTAGGGCAGGTATTTTTGTCAGCGCATCGCATTTCCCATTTCGACAGGGTCAACGGTGCGGCCTAGTAAAAGAACGCATTTTTTACTATGTAATGATGTCAGGAGGTCAATGCACTGACCAAACTATATGCCCTAAGGCATAGAGTTTAGTTAGCAGTCCTGACACCGTACATAATCAACAGTGTGCTAAAAATTTTCAGGTGCACCACCTCTGGTGTGTTGAATATTATCTAGTGCACCGCTGCCGGTGTGTAACAAAAAAAGACGCACCGGCACCGGTGCATGCCTATTTTTTTATGGCGCACCGACTATTTTTTTTTTTTTTCAAAAAAAAATATTCCTAAATACATGTCCCATTTAATAAAAAAATTGTATTTAATATGTCAATCATTTAGGGACATGAAAGGAGAGAAGAGAGGGAACAACAGAAAAAATAGGCAAACTAGTATAACATGGGTCGCATGTGGGAGGCACAAGAGAGGGAGAGAGATTTGTACCCTCGCCTTATTACAACAGCTACCCAGGGGCTCCTAAGGCAAGTAGACCTCCTCAAGTTCTATAAGGAGACTACTTCCCGAAAGGGCCATGGTGTGTTTTTGAGACATGTTATCCGCAGGTGGAATGCCCAGCGACAGGCTTTCCGGGTTGGTCCTAAACAGTGGTACACGCCCACTGAGGAGGACATATATTTCATTACAGGGCTACCAAGGAGAGGGGTGGATTTTACCTCGTTCCCATAGGTTCCAGTTGGCTATGCAGTAAGGAGTCAGTTGGTGTACTCCCAGAGATACATTAGCGCAGATATGTTGTCTCCTTTAGATTTTCAGGTCTCTGAAGGTTAGTTACGTATTGGTGCATTTAGTAGTCAGAAGGTGAGGTGCTTCTCACTTATGATTTTGACTATTTCACACAACACCAGTGACGGGAAATGCATTAGTTGCTCGCTTCTATGTTATGTTGATTATTTAGTACAGTATCCACGACTTATCAGGGGGTCTACCATTTTTTTACGGCAGTTCTATACAGCCTTAGATAGATGTCATGCTCATGCACAAGGGAGGGTCAAATTCCCTTTTACTTCAGATATTTTTTGTTTATTTTTTGAGAGGTTTCCAGAGACGAGGCCTACTTTTGTTTGGCAGCCTCATAGGCCGATGTTCGAGACAGGGATGCACATGTCGGGATAGATGATGCCCAAGAGGGGCGAGACTATGTTTTCCATGAGGATATCGCATGATGCACTAGAGTTGCTAGCCACTGTTAACAAGCATCCATTCATTATGGTCCCTTTTCCTTATGTTGGTTTGGATTGACGAGGGTGTGCCAACATCCTCTTCACAGATGATGAGTCGTCAGATGATAGAGGTAATATTACTGTTTTATATAAATTTATTCTAACATGTTATTTAACTTGTTTTTATTAAATTGTGTAATGAAATTGTCTAATTACTGTTGTGTACTTGTATATATTTTGCATACATTGGGTCTTTTGATGGCGAGTACATGCCAGCAACACCACATGTTCCAGGTGTGGATCCTAATAATGATCAAGGTATGCCAGATGTCGAGGATCATCAGGAGGCCGATGCAGTGAGACATACTCCTGCTAGTGAGTCGGTACCGCCTTTTGCTAGGCACGATCGGCTTGATAACAGATATAGGATGGAGTTGGGCAACCAACTCATTGCATTGATTATTGAGGCGAGCATCAAGCCCTCTAATATGAGAGACATATAGGCCGATGATAGGTTGTTACATATGTGGAGAGGCATGTCGTTTGACATGTACAGCCTAATGCGGCATGTCGTAGGAGCTACGACCTTAGCTACGCGGCTCAGGAGGACCTTTGCACGTTATAGGCGTGGTCGAGATGCAGCACATGATCGACGGTCCGCAAGCAACGACGCATCATCTGATGATCGTTCACCTCGCATCGTTCCAGATGAGAAACCTTCACTAGCATCAAGCAGCAATCATCATGGAGAGCACGTTGGACCATCAGCCACGTCCAGTCAGTAGCTTGGAGCATCCAACAGTACTCGTGATCATGAGCAGGTTGGACCATCGACCGTTGAGGCTGCACCATTGACTGAGCAGGCCTCGACTAGTACCGCTATGGATGACGTACCACCAGCTGATCCATGAAATTTATATTACAGTTGTATATTTTTGACATTATTCAGTTATATATATATATATATGGTCCATGTATTTTATGTTCATGTTGCAGTTGTACTTAATTTACATGTTGGTGATCATCATGATGTGTATATTGTTAGGTCATGTTACCTATGTTCATTTAATGTGCAGCTTGCAGATAGATGTGTATGTGATAGCAGTTATTTGACATGAGATGTACATTTGATGTTTGTGTTTTGATGATGTTATACAATGCTAATTGTGTTTTGTTAGATGATCATGATCACGATGATGTTAGCGAATTTGAATGTATTTTTTAGTCGAATATGATGTTTGTACGATGGTTATCATGATCGTGATGCTTATTAATTAATTTGATATTAAATGACCATGATATTTATTAAATATTATGTCGTGATTGTAATTGAAATTGAAATTTTAATTGTATGTAAAATTGTAAAATTGTATTTGTATTTGTATTTATAATTGTAATTTTAACTGTAATTGTATGTAAAATATTTGTAAAATTTTAATTGTAATTGTAATATTTAGTTTATTGTGAAATTATTGTAATTTTAATTTTAATTGTAATTGTATATATGACAAATTGTAAAATTCTAATTCTAATTCTAATTGTATGTGAAATTCTAAAATTGTAATTGTATTTGTAATTGTATGTAAAATATTTGTAAAATTTTAATTGTATTAATGTGAAAATTTTAATTGTATTAATGTGAAATGATTTTATTAAAAAATTTTAAATTTGTAAATTTGTAAATTGTAAATAATTGTAAAATAATAAATCTAAAATAATATGAATTTTTGTAACATAATAAAGTTTAGAAAATAATGCAAATAAATCCATGTACTTTAGAATTATCATTATTTTATTATGATCTTACATACAAAAAAAAAATAACTTTATACAGTACACCATTTTTATTGAGATCAACATAATTGCAAATTGTCAAGTGAAATATTGATTTTAACATTAATTCAAAATACATATTATAATGTTTCCAAAAAAGTGTCTTATAACGTATAAGGTAATTAAGTCTTCTTCTTTATAAAAATCCATCTTAAAAAAGTATAAATATTGATGAATTAATAACACGTGCCATTTCACATGTACTAATTCCATTAAACAGATTTTAGAAGAATTTCAGTATATTACCATTGTGTTGCCTCTTATGGATGCTAATTCCATGAACAGATTTTAAAAGAATTCGAGTGTCAAGAATGCAATAGACAAAAACAAAAAACAAAACAAAAAAACATTTTTGGACTATTCTGCATTTTATTAAAAGGTTTTTGAGATTTTTTGTGGGTTTTATGGGTTCATGGGATAGTAGACAGTACTGACCCTGTCATATTGGTATTTCAGTTGAATTTTTCCTAGCAACGATATGACCGAATCTTGTAGCTATGCATTTAAAAAATAACCCATATATTTTGAGAATATGATTGAAGACTGTTGAACCCTTAGTTAAACTGAGAGCGGGGGGGGGGAGGGGTGAATCAGTTTAACACATTCATGGACTTTTAAAACTTTTCATTAAACTTTATTAACAACTTCATTTCATGATCAACATAATATGTGAGCAATCTTTATTTGTGAGCAGTAATTAATAAGCAGATTAGATAATGTACCAACAGGATTAATATGTGAGCAGCAAGTATTAAGCAAAATAGATATACCATATCAACACATAGACATCATGCATGAACCTGGGATATAGTGGGAAACCTGGGGAGAAAACACTTGTCTTATTATTGTTGCTGTGTAATTTGCTGAAAACAAGCATCAACTCCCTCTCTGTGGATTTTCATGAACTCGCTCGAGAGGCTCCTGCCTCCCGGTCACACAGCTACAACGAAATCGCTCCATCAATTTTCTGCGAGCACCACCAACCTACGGAGGCTCCAACCTCAATCGGCTACAAGTCCCCGACATTTTTATCAAGCTACAAACTTGATGTGGAAGCACCAACTCCCATCTATTTTATACAGGCACCAACCTACAGGAGGCTCCAACCTTAGTCAGCTACAACTGACATCTATCAAGCTACAACTTGATAGGGAAGCTCCAACTTCCTTACTCTTTCAAAAGGAAAACACTTGCTGATTTACCTTGGATATCAGCTCTGTTCTGTATCATCTTCACTGTTGTGCATCAGTCTTCATATATGCCTTATATCATATCTGGATCTTCTTGGATTCTATATCAGCTCCATCTTATTCTCTACTCAGCTCCTTCTTCTTCTCTGCTTCACTGCTTTATTTCTGCATTCTCTAACTTCTCTGCATCTCGGTCTGCTCCTCCTTCTTCTTATCTTTTCTACCTCAATTCCGCATTGTCCAACCTCACACTCTCTAACCTCTTGCAGCTTTCTTATTTTCTTAAAATTTCTTCAATTCTGCTGCACACTCTCTTCTTCTCTCACTCTATTTTCGTCAAGCTTCTCCTTTTGGATATTACCCTGTTTTATACAAAAGAGCTTCAGGGTTGTTTGTATTCTACTGGGAATTCGAAATGGACAGCCATGTCTCTTTGCCTTCTACCTTCTCATCTCTTTTATCTGCTCATTCAGAAAATATAACTGTAGGTACCAATTTAACATTACAGTGGGATATTTGTTCTCTTCCGGAGACTTGCTAATGCATCACAACAATATAAATTAAAATTATTTACATTCAATTACAATGAGAACTCCAGCTCACTCATTCAGCCTCTTGGCTAGCAACACATTTGTCTTTTCTTTGACTGTGTCTTTGTCCCTTTCGGCTCTATTTGTTTTCTTATTCACTGTCGCAGGGTAACGGCCATATGCCATACATTTGTAACTGTGCTTTTTATATTAGTGCTTTTCATATATATATGTAAATGCTGACTTAAAATATGGGCAAATTCCAACGCTTTTCACACAGCAAGTGTCTTGTTGATGTGGTGAGTTCCGCAAGCGGAACATACATACACCACGGCCTTTGTTTTATGGCCCGATGCGATTGCACACATCGCAATCGTTTTATATTAACAATCGCCTTCCACCTTAAGCCGAGGCCCATGGGTCCTCAAACCACGCGGCACATTTCAATACAATCGCAACAACGTTTTATATATATAACAGCGCCTTTTATATATATACCCCAATTTCATTTCTTAGCATAATTATACAAAGTTTAATCATACAAGCTTTCTTTTTAATACGCCTTAAATCAACTCTCGGCGTAAATAATAAAACATGTTTAAACATATAAAAACCCCTTTCGGGCCCACCTGCCACGTTTTCCAATGCGATATACTACTCCTCCAGTGATTTCCGATTGCGATTGATCGCAATCGCAAACTTCATTAACTTGCTCCATTGTGCTGCCTTGCTCCGATGCGATTGCTTTGATGCGATTTGATTACTCTGATTGTGATAAATCGCAATCGCAACTTTTAGTTGCAAGTCCCGCTGCCCTGCTTTCACTCTGATGTGATTGACCACTGTTAAGTTCTTCCGATTGCGATTAATCGCAATCGCAACTTGCGTTTGCATGTTCCGATGCCCATACTCCAATACTCCGATGCGATTAGGCCGAAATTCAAATAAATTTGAATCATAGTTCATATATCCATCGGGTCCGGAACTTAATCGAAACTCTCGTCGATATGTTCCCCTGCTCATTTTTTCTTCGATGCGATTGGGAAAGGGTCCCACCATATAAAACTTTGTTTGTTTTAAAACCAAGCGTTAATACCTTTGGTTCTTTGTCCACAAAGCGCTCCATATATATATATATATATATATATATATATATATATATATATATATATATATATATATATATATATATATATATATATATAAGCTTTGAGCCAATGCGATTAAGTCGGAATTCAAACCTATCAAGACAGTTTATATGCCCATCGGGTCCGGGCTTCAATCGCAATCGCAACTTTCTGTTGATAACCTGTTCCGCTACCCTTATATTCTCCGATGCGATTGGGTGAGGGTCCCACCTTATGGTAATTTGATTCTTTGTTAAAAAGGTGCTCTATATAGATTAATATATATGCTTTGGACCTTTGTGCATAAGGTGCAATATATGTAATGCGCTGCATATATACTCCAGCGTGGGTAACGATTTCGGGAATGAGATTTATATATATATATACTTTGCTGCTCCAATATTTAGTGTATCTTCCAGCTGGGGAGGTGATTCTCAAAAAAAATTTGTATATATATATATATATATATATATATAAGCTTTGAGCCAATGCGATTAAGTCGGAATTCAAACCTATCAAGACAGTTTATATGCCCATCGGGTCCGGGCTTCAATCGCAATCGCAACTTTCTGTTGATAACCTGTTCCGCTACCCTTATATTCTCCGATGCGATTGGGTGAGGGTCCCACCTTATGGTACTTTGATTCTTTGTTAAAAAGGTGCTCCATATAGATTAATATATATGCTTTGGACCTTTGTGCATAAGGCGCAATATATGTAATGCGCTGCATATATACTCCAGCGTGGGTAACGATTTCAGGAATGAGATTTATATATATATATACTTTGCTGCTCCAATATTTAGTGTATCTTTTAGCTGGGGAGGTGATTCTCAGAATTTTTTTGTATATATATATATATATATACTTGCCGCTTGGGTTATATGATTCCTGGAATTTATGTATGAAATTGCTCTTCCTCTGTTGTGCTAACGGCTCTGCCTCTGCTGTGATAACGGCTCTGCCTCTGCCTCCACGACTCTGCCTCTGCAGTGATAACGGCTCTACCTCTATTCATCTCTTCCTCTGTATTCGTTGTTTTCTGGCTGGGCTCTACCTCTGCCTTCGTTGTGCTTCTTTCTCTGTCTCTGTCGTCGCTTCTTTCGCTGCTTCTGCTGTTTGACTGTTACATTTCGACAGTCTTCTTTCGCCTGTCTCCTTTGCTTCCTTTGTTCTCTTCTTTTCTGCCTCCTTTGTCTGTCTCTGTCTTTGCTGCCTCCTTTGACATCAATGAAAACATTTCCAACAAATACTTTTGTCATATACTTGAGCACTATTCCATTTCTTCACCATATTAGCACAAAATAGAAAGAATAATTTCTTTCACCATAATAACGCACAACTTTCAAAAAAGAAAACACTCCATTATGTGTTTTGATGCATTTTACGCAAATGATAGGCATTTCTACGAAGTTTTATCCATATTCTACAATTTAATGAGGGTTGGAGGGAGCTTACAATCCTGTATCTGTTAGTAATTGCACCCTTCGGTAGAACCAAAGAAAATCCAGGCAGATTCCTCAGTGAAATAGACTGGCCATAATCAATTCCTTCGAGACCAGAAGAAATAGATATGCATGTTAGAGGCTCCTGTTGGCACCTTTTCTTGTTGCAGGTTGTGGAAAGGTTCAAGTTTAATTTTCTGAAAGAAGAAGAGGTGTAGTTTTGAAAATAAATGGCCCAAATATTTTCACAGCAAAATGTACATTTTCAACATGTATAAAAACTAAAATATCTCCAATTTCAATAAACTGCTCATAAACAAAACTTTCCCAACCATTTGTGAAAACTGCCCACATCTTAGCATAGCACATGTTCACATGCCACAATTGCCCAATTGGGCCCTTTAGTATTGCATCTTCACATGCCCCACATTGCACTCTCTCCACATAATCAATGGGGACCTCCTGCAATAAACAAAATGCATTGGAATAATAGTTATTTCCATCAATAATTTATCCAATTCTAATTCTAATTCTAATTCTCAAGAATAAACAAAATTCTAATTCTAATTGCATATTTCCATCAAGAATAAACAAAATTCTAATTCTCAATTTCTATGGTTGGAGTTCACTAAATTTTTTTGTACACACCTAAAAGTAATTTCGGTGCCTTAACCGCAAATCGGTGCTAATGTGCATATAACCACACCATTGCGTTTTAGATACTTCGCACCGGTGTGTTTTAGTTACTACGCATCGGTGTTGTGTTACCAATGGACGCAACGGTGACGAATAATTGCAAATAAAAAAAGTGCAACTCTATTTTCTTTAAGTGAAAAAAAAATGGTAAATTGAAAAATGGGCGACAAAATATTTTCAAAAATCTAATTTCATAAAACAATTTTTTAAATACTAAACAATTTTCATTATTTCACTATCTTTGCAAAAAATTTCATCCAGAGATTTGCAGGAGACATACCTACAACAAGAGAGCACGAGAGTACTTTGGAGCAGTGAAATACGTTCGAACAGAAGTATTCAGACAATCAGAATTCCAAACCTCTAGTGATTCAAACCATATAGAATAGAATTTCAACCGATGTCGTGATTAAATTTGTTTTTTTTTTACTTTTTCTGTGGTTTTTTACGAAGTAAGAAAAAATTTTCAATTTTTTTTCATTTTCATAAACAAAAGAATAAGAAAAATCCATTTTTACCCTAAACCCTTCATTCTTTTTTTTTCTACCCTCTCTTCTCCATGTTTCTATGATTTTGGAATTAGGGCTTTTCACTTTAGATTTATAGGGTTTGTATTTTGTAATGAAATTGCTTCCAGATCCATCGCATTGAGTGGGTTTTTTTTCTTCCATCGACATTTTGAACTAGCTACCGAGGTTCAACCTCAAGATAAGATTGATATCCAACCCACGGGACAACTTGCATAATCGAATCCCAATCCATGTCGACCCTTGCGCAAATTTTTGAAAAAAAGATTTTTTTTTATCGGTGTGTCCTGCGTAACCTAGCGCACTGGTGCGCTGTATTATCCCATCTCACCGCGAAATTATTGTGTAATAAAAAAAGTAAAAAAACATTTTTTTTGTAATCAGTGCACCATATGTAAAATTGGGCACCTGTGCGCTATTTCATTATGGCGCACAGCGAACGTGTTGTTTCGCAAAAAAATGTTTTTTTGTGTTAATCGGTGCACAATGTAACATATAATGCACCGCTTCGGGTCTCCTAGTTGAAAGAGAGCACCGTATTGTGGTCCCTTGTTTGCGTGGGGCGTTTATGCTACAAAAACTAACACTAGAAGATTTTTATTATTTTCTCTGTGTTAATCGATGTGGTGGTTAACATGTAACACACCGGTGCTCCTTGTTGACTTAAAGCACCGTACGGTCTATTATACTGTTTGTGCGGTGCATTTATAAGACCCCCACGCACTAACGTCGGTGCATACACCATGAATGGCACACCAATTTCTTGAGATTTTTTTTTTTTACCTGAAAAGTTGACAATTTATTTATAAATATATTAATGAATGATATGGTACAGGTTTCATATTGATAAAAAAAATGACTAACATAGATCAATTAACAAAAAATACTAATAACACATCAAGAAAATCAAAAAAGGAAAGTTCTTTGTAAATTCTTTACAAAAAATATTATTTTTGAACTATATGTAAGTTTAACTAATATGTATTGTTTATTATGTATCATGCAGAGCCACAAAATGACGAAGCTCGAAAATATTATTTATGATCTAGGACCAGAAGAGCGTAAAAGCTTGATGGAAAAATTGCAAAAGGATGAATTAGGTGAATGAAAAAATACTATCGATCCAATATGAGTTTCTTATTTTAATTTTCATTAATAATATACTTAAAAATATTAGATAACATGTGTCAAATAATCTATTAATTCACATTTTTTTAATTTTCTACAGGAACCAACTCAGAAAATGAATTTTGTTCTAAGAAAAGAAAAAAAAAATAGAACATGCAAATGAAAATGAATTGCTCCTTGGCTCATCTGGAGCGGTGTTGGAGGTTAACGAAAGGAGGAAAAACTTCTACAAAATTTTGAGGGATCTAGTGGAACGAATGTATAGACGTTCTTTCCACTTACAATACAAAAATCAATCCAATGATTCCAATAGCCAAATTTTATCTAAACTACAGGAAGAGTTTCCAGAGAATTGGTCAATGAAACATGTCAGACTTTTAATAGCAAAAACGTACAACAACAAAAAAGAAGGAATGAAAAAGTAATATTCCTTTAAATGTTTGTCTAGAATTATTTATAAATATCACTTTTGTTATATTTATTTTCATATATCAATATAAAAATTAAATAGTTTATTGTCATGTTACATTTTCAGGAAGATTATGAAAATTTCAAAAGATGAACGAGCTGATATCAGAAATATGCCAGTACGAATGTCCAAAAAGGTGTACAAGGAGATGGTCAAAGAAATGGACAAAATTGCATCGCAGGAGGAGCCATCTCAACAAAAACGTACTTCAAATTTAATATATAATCATTGAATTTTTCGATCATTAAGTATAATAAATAAACAATTTAGCATTAAATATTAATTTTCAAGTATTTTCTTGCGGAAAAGAAAAGAAAATGGAACCCAATGAGCACATAAAACAGGACGACAAGGAAGAAAAGGGTTGATATCTAATTTTGTGAGTAATTGTTACTTCCTTATAAAAACTTAACTAGATTTCATTTTTTTATTTTTTAGGTTGTTAATAAAAATCATCATTGAATGTCTTCAAACAAGTGCTAACATACAAAGAAGAACCATCCGACGAATTGATTGAGATTGGGTTAAATATGGGTTGTGAGTATATGTTGGCATATCAGAAATTAATTGTGGAATTTGTAAGCATCTATCGATCTTGTTTTACTTATCTTCGTCTATAATTAATAGAACAAAAAAAACTTTTATATTAAATATATGATTTGTTATGGGGTATAAAACTTGCAGGAAACAAAGTATGGAACTACACCAACAGATGAAATCTTGAAATATGGCATGGTACATGGTTTTGAAAGAATGTGTATAGTTTATGAGTCAATTTTTGCTATGGTATGTCATTTCTTTTCGATTTACATTGATGTATATTATTTAATATTGAAATTTTCATTATTCTCACCAATGTATATACACTCATTACAATTTATTTGTATGTTTGTAGGTGGAAGGTGAAGAAGAAGGAAACAATCAACACCTTGAACAAAACATTCCTAAAAATAACCCAAGTCATGGAAGTAGCTCTAGCAGTGACAGCATTTCAAGCGAAGAATGATGATCACTATGTTTGGATATCAAAGCAAGGCGCTGTATTTTTTGAAATATTTGTCTGTGAAATCAGACATTTTGTTTAATGTAATGGGCATAGTGTCCCAATTGAAAGACAAAGGGATACCAATAACTGTCCCATTTTGTATGAAAAATATTGTCTTATATATGTGTGTGTGTGTGTGTGTGTGTGTGTGTGTGTAATATGTTTTAATTTATTCTATTGCGTTCTCCATTGTTGCTGTGAAATGTAACACCACTGATTAAATTTATGGATGATTAAATAGTATAATGAAGGGATGTGAAATTTGATGATATGATATAACAAATTAATCCAAACATCAAATTCAAATGCACTAATAAAAATTTAATTCCTATTAATATTGTTATAAGATATATATGTGTCGACTTTTGATGAATAATGAATTTTAAAAAATCGCAATAATTATGATATGATATAACAAATTAATCCAAACATCACATTCAAATGCATTAATAAAAATTTAATTAATATGAATATTGTTATAAGATGTGTCGACTTTTAATGAATAATGAATTTTTTTAAATCACAATAATTGCACTATCACAGGTCGATGTTTCTAAAAAATACAAAATGAACATCGATGCGTATCAATTATTGTACACCGGTGCGTTTGTATGCTGCAGCACACCGGTGCATTTCAACGACCTATGGGCACCGCACAAATACCAAAACCAATTAAAAATATCGGTGTGTTTGTGTGATATTGCACACTGGTGCGTTTATGTGAGACTACGCACCGGTGCATTTGTACGATGTATGCGCACCTCACAAATACCAATACCAATTATAAATCTCGGTGTGTTTGTCTAATACGGTGCACCGGTGCATTTCTATAAGTCTACATACCGGTGCGTTGAAACGACCTATGGGAATAGCACAAATCCCAAGACCAATTAGAACGGCCACGTGCGTTGTATCACCAACACTGCGCCCGGTGCGGATTTATACCTTGACAGCTCGGTGCATGCACCTTCAACTGCCTCAGGGCCACCGTCTAGATGACACACACTGGTGCGTTGAAACCTTAGTAGCGCACAAATGAAAAAAACATCCATAATAACCTCCGGCCGCCCAATTGTTTTAGTTGTGTTGAATTTCCATTAAAAGCTCCGCCAAAACCTCCGTAACCATAAACAGATGTTGTAGCAAATGTTTTTTTGAAAATTTTGGCCAATTTTATAACACTAAAAACCTCATTTATAACCTCCGCTAGTGGGTATTTTCCTTGTAATGTAAGTTGCATCCTTGAGTTTTTTTTTCCCTTGAAGCTTGTTAATGACATTGCAAATTGTGTGTCTGAATGAAATGTCACAAATCTCCAAAGTGGTGGTGTTGTGACTTCTTGAAAAATCGTAAACACTTTACTAAAATCTTGATAAGTATATGGTTCACTATCATATTCAATGTCTGGGAAATTGAAACCATGAGTAATATCTACAATAACTAGGGAATTTTCTCTTTTAGGTATTAGTTTTGCAATGTCTTCACAGTTATCTTGTATTATTTGATATTGGATACTCACGAGCCCATTCCAAATGAAATGATTAATAGTATGATCAAGTTCAACATTCATAATACGCTTCTTTCTCATCTTTTCCAACTTAATTTTTTCAATAAAGCTTTTGAAAGTATCTGGTACTCCATTTCAATTATTATTTGACATATTTAATGACATAAAAAATATATATGTATAAGTAATAAAATAAAAATAGTTTACATATGAATAAAATGAATGTATAAATCAACATACCTTATTGAATGCAATCTAAAAATCTTTAAGTGTTGTTGTAGAACTTGATTCTGGGTAGTGGCGCACAACATCATCTCAACTGTCTTCATTCAACATTTTAACCATATGCTCTTGTATTTTCATATAAATATTCTAATTGAATAAATAAAGTTAAAATTGCTAATATAGTGACATGGATAACAAATTATACCAATAACGTTACGTTTTATTTAAAATAAAATTATAATGAAAGGAAAATAAGAAATAATTCAAGAAACTTACTTTTGAAATTCTGCGCACATTTCATCCATTGATAAGTCACCCGACTTCACACGAGATAGTACTAATTTGACTAGTTTATCATCCTTCACTCCTTGCATTGTTCTCCAAGGTGTGATAGTCATATCCTCTAGAATTTTCTTCATTTCAAGACCTGTCTTACTATTGGTACATATCATGGGTTTACTCTTTTTAACCTTCTGATTTTTTATGGAAATATTCTCCCACCGCTAAAAAATCTCATCAATCAATTCCCATATCTCTCTGGTTCTAAATGCCAACTGAAAAATGTTATCCATGCTTCTAAATATATTTGAATGCATTTTTCCATCCTTTGCTTTGATTTTTTCATCAAGTTAAAAACATGTTTCCATTCAACGTTCCTTCTGAAATGTTAGACTAATGTGTGTCTTATCCCCACCACATTTTTCTATGAATTCATTATGAATAAATCTGACCATTTGGATGAAATTCATTTTCATTTTGTACTCATTATCTGCATTATGATCCCATGCCAATAACTTTGATTTTGTTCTTATTAAGCCAACGTAAATGATGCATTTCACTATCTGAAAAAAAAAAAAAAAAAAAAAAAAATAAATAAATAAATAAATAAATAAATAAAATAAAATAAAATAAAAAATAGTTATTGGGATATTCCTCAATCAATTGTCTTTTAGCCTCTACCGAATGGTTCCCTCCAATTACATAATATTTATAATTAAAACATTTTATCTCATCAAATGCATGTTTGTCGGGAACCTGACGTGGATCAACAAGAACCACGTAATCCACCACATGTGCATATGGATTGAACCTGAACAATGTTTTCAAATTATGTACGTGTAGGTGATGGACCTTTCTAATTTGATATTGAGATTGTCCTTCATCTCGCCTATAAAATTGGCTGACATTAAACTCAAATGTTTGGCCACTATAAATTAATTTCTTCTTCCTCAACTCATATCGAATGGCATTTTGTTTTGTTTTAAGAATGACATCCTCTAACTCAGCACCTGGTGTTATGATTTCTTTATTTCCTTTAGAGCTTTCAGTTTGTTCTTCATTGCTGCTCATGACTTTTACAGGTTGACCAAGATTTGATTTCTTCTTCTTATTGGTTAACATATCATTTTTTTTATAAACAAGCTCTTCATCATCAGGTAAAAGAGAGACATATTTGGCCATTTTTCTTTTTGGTGTCTAATTTGTTTTCTCCTTTTGCACAACATTTCTAATCTTCTCCTCACTAATTCTATCATAATTTTCAGTTTCATGTTCCACATCTTCAAAAGAAACATGTTTAGGTTTACTATATTGACCCACCTTAGTGACTCTTGGTCGATCCCCTCTTTGTACTATTGCAATGTCACGAGCTATTGATCTTTGCTTCATTCTCCTTTCCTCTTCTTTGTCTGTGTGGAAAGTGTTGATCACGATCATAGCATTTGGCTCCTTATAATAAATACCATCAAACATATTTGAAAGAGGCGCAACAAAATCCTATGAAACAAAATAAAACATGTCAATGATCAATAATTTATAAAAAATTGAATGATCCTTACAATAATGCATAGCAGAAATATAAATAAGCATACTTACAATGTTAATTGCAATGTTGCTTATGATTTCTACTGACAACTTTGTAGATATTTCATTTGTGTCATACTTGACCTTCGATAGATGATATATAACCTTGTCACGTTTATTAGTCATCCTTGCAAGAACATAAATAGTGTTTGTATTCAGCACCAAACATATGTCTCGTACTATGCCCATCACTTGATATGATTCATCTAAATCAATCATACCACAAATCAAATAGATATGTATATCATCCTCAGTTTCATTCTCTTCAAGATACCATGAAAAATCGGTTTTCTTTATTTCATCTGCATTCTTCCATTCATAAATAAGCTTTAATGAACCTGGTGGGCCACTTGCTTGACTTTTATTACGTCTTTCAATTTTTTATTATTCAACAGTATGCATAGTGTGTGCAACAATGTCCTTATTGCGTCCAACAGTATCCATAGTGCGTCCAACAGTATCCATAGTGCGTCCAACTATAACTTTAGATTTTGGAGTCACTGCCCTAGGTGCAGAAACATTGATAGAAATATTTTTTGATGCCATTTTCCTGATAAAAATATATATATATATATATTAGTTAATGAGAAAAAACATAACTTAATTAATCATTTTTTTTAGTTTACCAATATAAATTTAAAATTAATCGGAAAATAATGTCTATAAAATAAATTATAAAACAAAATTTATATGTAAAACAATATAAATTGAAAATAAACAAACAAAATTAACTATATAATTTTTTCATTAAAAAAAATATTAAAAATTATATATATATATATATATATATATATATATTTAAAAAAAAATTGTTTTAATTTTTTTGTAATGTAAAGTTGTTTTGTAAAACAATTTAAAAATAAAAAAAATAATTTGAAACTTAAGTTTATTTTTTATATTAAAAATAAATAAATAAAATTTTAACCACTTTTAAAACTAAGGTTTTTTTTTAAATTAAATACAAAATTAATAAATTAAAGTTTAAAAATTAAAATATAATTAATATAATTAAAACTCATATTTTAAAACTTAAAATTTTATATTATATTTTAAAATTTTGTTTTAAAATAATTAAATATAAAATATTTTTTAAATTTTAAAAGTTTTAAAATTATATTATATTTAATAACTATAAATATAAAATATATTTTGAAATTTTAATTTATATTAAAATTATATATTATACATTTTTTTAAATTATATATTAAAATTTATATATTTTTTTAAATTTTAAAACATTATGTATTATAATTTATAATTAGAAATAAAAAATAAAAATCGATTTTTTGCCCGTTGAGGGTCAAAGGACGGTCGGGCAGCGCCGTGGAGGGCTACCCAGCCGGGGGCCTAAGAGAATTGACCTCCGCCGAGCCGGGGGCCGGAGGCCGGCCAGGTGGTGCCATGGAGGGCTACCCAGCCAGCCTCCTGCCCCCGACGGGTGGCCAAATTTACTTATTTTTATTTTTATTTTAAAGAAAACAATAAAAATTACAATTAAAAATAAATAAAAATAATAATAATAATAATAAAATAAAAAAAACAAACAAACAAACAATTAAAAATTAAAAATTAAAACAATAAATCTATAATAAATAATTTAATGATGATGATGATGATGGTTAACGTCCACTGAGACCAATCTTTGGTCTATCGGACATAAAGAAAAGAGTTATTTAATTTGATTTAAAAATTTAATTCCTATGCTCAAAAAACTTGGAAAGAAGCCTCCCGAGCTCATTATAATTTTATAATAACATATATTATAATAACATTTTAAAATTTTAAAATTTAACATATATACTATAATAACATATAAAATTTAAAAAAAAATAAATTAAATTAAATTAAATAATTAAATTTAAAATGTTTTTAATTAAATTTAAAATAATTTAAAAACAATAAAAGAAAAATTAAAATAATTTTTTTAAATATTAAAAAAACAAATTAAATTTTTTTTTTTTAAATAAAATAAAAAACAATTTAAATAATAAAAGCATAAAAAATTTAAATTTTTTTAAATTTAATTTATTTTATTAAAATTTTTAAAACAAAAACAAAATACTAATTATCGGACTATTATGATCAGCCCTCTCTTGGAAAAGAAGTTGAGCATTTGGCTTGAAAGTGAAGGTAAGCGGGCTAAAGGTCGAGCGGGTTTTAGAAGGCAGCACTCAACAACGGACCACCTCGTTATGCTTAGGATCATTGTGGAGGAATGCCGCAATGATAAATCCAATCTCTTTTGTTGCTTTGTGGAATTTAGAAAGGATTTCGATACGGTTCCTAGAAACAACCTATGGAATAGATTAGAAGAGCTAAATGTTCCTTTCGAGCTAAGAGCGGCCGCTATAAGATTATACGAGAATGTAATTGCCAAGTTAAAGAGCAATGAGGGGTGGTTGAAAGATATTAAGTGTAATATCAGAGTTAAACAAGGTTGCCCCCTCTCCCATACCCTATTTGGCATTTACATCGACAAGCTAGAAGGTTGTTTAGAGGAAGCAGGATGTGCTGGCACGATCTTCGCTGGGATAGTCATCATCCTTCTTCTCTATGTTGACGATATTGTTCTTCTCGCAAGGTGCCTATCTAATCTTGATAAGCAACTTAGACTTCTTAAGTATTTCTACTCTACCATGGGTATGTTTGTTAACACTGACAAAACAAAAGTTATGATTATCAAATCCAAGAATGACACTTACGCTAATTTTATGTATGACAATAGTAACTTGGAGGAAGTGTCTTCTCACAAGTACCTAGGAATTGATATTCATCACAAGCTCAACTGGAACTGTAGCATTCAGAAAAGGATTAATGGGGGGTGGAAAGCTCATTTTGGTCTTGAAAATAATTGTAAAACGGAAAACCTCGTAATGTGGGATAGAAAGAAGTTCCTCTTTGAAACTTTAGTCACTCCTGTTATCTTATATGGATGTGAGGTTTGGGGTTGCAACATCTCTAGAGAATCCTGGAGAAATATTGAGCAAATCCAGAAGCATTTTATAATGTATAACCTTAAAATTAAAAGTAATACACCCTATCCTATTCTCCTTATAGAAGTGGGTCTTTCCCCTATCGAGAGCCTAGTTATGACTAGGCTTCTATTGTACAAGCACAAACTCAATAACATAGGAGACCATAGACTTCCTAAGCTAGATTTAAATTCCAACCAAAACCACCTAAGGCTTAAAAGAGGTTGGTATAAAGACACCAGGGCCTAGTTAAACCATTGGGAGATCAACGAGAATGTTGCATTGCAAAACATTAATAACATTAAAAAAATTGTTACTTCTAAGTTCAAAGAAAAAATGTTGGTGTGAGAAAGATCTAGCAGCTAAAATAAAATTAAGATATTATAAGGAGGTCATCAACCCCACCCTAGAAGATCAAAATTACCTCTCTGTTTTAAATAGCTCAAAGAAGAAAATTAATATAGCCAAGATTTGAACAAACTCTCATGAGCTCCATAGTGAAACAGGTCGTTGGATAGTTCCTAAAACACCATGGATGGAAAGGATCTGCCATCTCTGTGAGAATATGAACATCGAGAATGAAAATCACTTCCTCTTAGAGTGCCCTGCGTACAACCACATTAGAGCTCAATTTCATAATCTTTGTTGCAATACTGACCTTCCTAGACTTTTAAGATGTCAAAATTATAGTGAGCTCGGGAGGCTTCTCTCCAAGATTTTTGAGCATAGGAATAAAATCTTAAATCAAACTAAATAACTATTTTCTTTAGGTCTGATAGACCAAAGAATGGTCTCAATGGATGTTAACCATCATCGTCATCGTCATCATCACAATTAAATTGTTTTTTTTTTAATTTACAAATATATTTATAAATAATAAATAAATAAATAAAACTAGCTTAATATAAACTAAAACAAATCTGTATTTTCCTTTAAATAAAAAAATTAAAAATTAAAATATCTAATGGCATTTTTAAAAATAAAATTTCATGTTTTAAAATAAAAATAAAATAAAATAAATATTATTTTCAGTTGCAATTTTAGAAAAAATAAAAATAGAATAAATATAATTGTTTTTTGATGTGCATTGTCGTTTTTTGGTTTTTTGTTTCATGGAGGAACCTATAAAACCTAAAAAATAAAACATTTCTAACTTTGTGTCATAAATACCCGAAAATTTTGAGTTTTTCTTCCATTTTCTTTGCTAAAAAAATATAAAAAGAATTAGGGTTTTCAAACCTAAAAACCATTAAAAAAAAAAAAAAAAAAAAAATTTAGAACATAAAAACCATAAAAACATATTTTCCCCAAGTATCTTTGAAATGCGAAAAACTTCTCTTACCAATGCCAACGCAAAGCCTCCACAAAATTACCAATGCGAATGCAACGCCTCCACAAAATTACCAATGCCAATGCAATAACTCCAAAAAATTGCTCCAACAAAACCCAGAAGACTTGATGTGATGTGAGAAATAGAAACAATGATTTTTATTATATAGCGAAGATTGTGTGATTGGTTTATCGTTTCGCGAATGTGAGATTAAAATTAAAAATTAAAAATATTTACATGTAGTTAATTATAGTTAATATTATAGTTAAAATAGTTAATATTCGCATGTAGTTATTATAGTTAATATTTACATGTAGTCAGTCTTACATCATTCAAATAAGAAATTCATTTTAGTTTGGAAGGCATGCATGAAAGGAATATTTTGTGTATATTTTGAATAGAAAGTACGGTGAAATATTTTAAGAGCAACATTTTATTAAAATGTTTTGTAATACATTTTAGGTGAATATAATGTGGGTTTAAAATTTATAATTAAAAATATTTACATGTAGTTAATTATAGTTAATATTAAAGTTAAAATAGTTAATATTTGCATGTAGTTATTATAGTTAATATTTACATGTAGTCAATGTTAAATCATTCAAATAAGAAATTTAATTTAGTTTGGAAGACATGCATGTAAGGAATATTTTGTGGATATTTTGAATAGAAAGTACGGTGAAATATTTCAAGACCAATAGTTTATTAAAATGTTTTGACATACATTTTAGACGAATATTTTGTATGAAATATTTGAAAAAAAAAATTTGGAGGGAAAGTTTTTAGCGAAAATTTTGGGGGGGGGAAATTGGAGGGAATACTTTTGGCGATAATTTTTTTTTTTTTTGGGGGGGGGGGGATTTTAGAGGGAAATTTTCAGTCTTTAAGCTATATATTGTAATTGGGAGAGAGTGCATTTGTATCTCTTCTTGTTGAAATCCATGGGTTCTTCTGATAGCGAAGTTTTTCTTTCTACAATATCAAAATCTTTGTCACGCAACAACTCTATTCAGATTGATGAATATAACAGGAGTCCGTTCACCATGAATAGAGAGTCAAAAATTCAACTTGGTCGTAATCCTAAGGATGATGAGAACATAATTGATGAAGCGCGGCAAAAATAATTTTTTTTAAATTGAGAGTCAGTTATTCCACTTACTCTTAATCCTAAGGATTATGAAAGCACCAATAATGAAGGGCATGATGAAGAATTTCCAAAGTCAAATTTTTCACTTTGTCCTAATCTTAAGGATTATGAGGGCGCCACTGGTGAAGGAGGGGATGAATAATATCCACTTCGTCCTAATCCTAAGCATTATGCGAGCACCACGGATGAAAAGGGGAATGAAGAATTTTCAGAGTCAAAATATCCACTTCATTCTAATCCTAAGGATTATTCGAACACCACTAATGAAGAGGGGAATGAAGAATTTCCAGAGTCAAAATATCCACTTCATCCTAATCCTAAGGATTATGTGAGCACCACTGATGAAGAGGGGAATGAAAAATTTCCAGATTCAAAATATCCACTCCGTCCTAATCCTAAGGATTATGCCGGCACCACTGATGAAGAGGGGATTGAAAAAATTCCAGATTCAAAATATTCACTTTGTCCTAATCCTAAGAATTATGCCAGCACCACTGATGAAGAGGGGAATGAAAAATTTCCAGAGTCAAAATATCCACTTCCTCCTAATCCTAAGGATTATGCGAGCACCATTGATGAAGAGGGGAATGAAAATTTTCCAGAGTCAAAATATCCACTTAGTCCTAGTTGTTACACAGTATTTAGTCACCATCCCTACAATCCCCATCCCAAACATTGGAGGACCATTTTAGTTACTTCTGTGTATTACCATACCTTGCAAAAAGTGTCATTGCATCCCTTGGCATGTGAATAACATTTCCTCTGTTTATCATTCCTAAAGTAGGCTCTCAAAAACACATGATTTTGGGTCGGCACTGGTAGGCAGTTATGGCCTCACACACATAGAGAAATGAACACTAGGCCTCGCGCCCATTGGCCCTCTGTCTCAGTGGACCACCCGCGCTGAGCTGTTTTTGGAAAGTTTTTTTAAAATAGAAATGAATCTTCCATGCCTAGCCACTTCGTGAGCAGAGTCATCATGGTTTGTTTGACTGAATGACGTCGAAGTCCTTTCTTTAGCTTCTTGTTTCCTATAATTGAGAAACTCCCTAAAGGATAAGGCCTCCCTTCCACCTTATGAGGGATCCCAAACCACCTCCTCCTCTCCTATAAATATATCCTTCTCGCATGGTTTCAGCTAGCTGAATAGTCCTTACTATAGCTGGTGTGAAGAATAAGGCAGAGAGGAATCCACTGTCAAGAGAGAGTTTAGGCCCATTGCCTTAGCAAGTCTGATTCCCGACGAATGCTTGAGACGCGTTTGACTGAACCTGTCGAAGGAGGCTGCAACGTCAAGGCTTTAAGGTTGTAAACTTCTTTTCTATATCATTAATGCAAGACTGGTTTTTTGGTTCCAATTTTTTGTTCGATAATATGAAAAATGTTTGATTCTCCTTGACTAATCGAATACCTATGAATGAAAATATGTTTTCGTATGTTGTCATAGTTCACTTGATCCTTGTGTAGGTACACGAATATTACCACTGAAAGACCGCGACGTGTGAAGACAAATATCAGCGGATCGCTGCTGCAAACGACAACAAAAGAGTTAGACCAAGGTAGGCCATCTATCCTAACTCGTTTTCATTTATAACCTAGGAGTCTAAAATTTCAGCGTGTTCCCTTGTTGCTAGACCCACTCTAGGGCTAGAGGGATCGCCTCTGTCCGCAGATGGGATTTACCTACACAAAACTAATCCTAAGGATTATGCCAGCACCACTGATGAAGAGGGGGATGAATTTCCAGAGTCAAACTTTCCACTTCAACCTAATACTAACGATTATAAGAGCACCATTAATGAAGGGGGGGATGAATAATTTCCAATAAATATAGATTCAACGCATCCACTTGTTCCTAATCCTAAGGATTATGAGAGCACCAGTGAGGAAGGGGAAGGGTGGGATGAAGAAATTCTAGTGAATACAGATTCAAAGCTTCCACATAGGCCTAATCCCAAGGATTATGAGAGCACCACTAAGGAAGGGGAGGATGATGAGTTTCTTGCAAATGATAATTTTATAGGCATAGATTTGAATAATGAATTTTCTCCAAGTGACTATTTCAAAGACACTTAGGGTGATGAATAATTGAATCCTCGAAGGGAAGAATTCGAAAGCATGGATCAAGATGGTGAAGAATTTCGTCTAAGTCAGGGTACAAAAGTGCAAATGATTCTTGTGAAATGTTTTCTTCAAGTGAGGATGGTAATGAATATATTCCAGGCAATGATGTTGATGAATTTCTTAACTATGTTGATAATGATGATAGTGGGGATAATATTCCTCCTAATGGTGATGAAACTGCTTCTACAAAGGATAATGGAATGATGGAGCCGTTGCAAGCAAATATTGTAACTAGGAGTAGGAGTAGACCTTTTCATATCAATCCAAAACATTCCAGTTATACAAGGTTGAGGACAAAATATCTCACAAAAATAAGTTATGTCATTCATTTTATTTCAAGTGAATGTTGTCGAAGGGATTGCTTGAAACATAAGGATTTCAACTTTGCTTTGGAGAAAAGGAAAATATATTTGTCAATGAATAAAAGCATGCAAAATTCATATTTAGTGGGTTGCACGCAATCTACACTAGTAGGTTATGAATGTCATATTGGGAATGTATTACTCTGCAGAAAGGCTTTCAAAATGTTGCATTCAATTGGTAATTGTCGTTTTTCAAGAATCCAAGAAAAACTGGAAAAGGTTCCCACATATTATTTAGAAGTACGTTATAAACGAGGGGGTGGGTCGTTAGAAAATAGTGATATGTCATGGATGAAAGACTTCTTTTCAAAGCATGGAGAGTGTATGCCAAATAAAGACACAATACATATTCCATATAATTTCTCGAGACGAGAAATATTCAACTCATACAAAGATTATGCAGAATTTGTTGAAGGAATTGGTAATTTTATTACATATTCATATTTTACAAGGGTATGGAAGAATGAATTCAACAATGTTTGTATTCCTACGAAGAAAAGGATGGGAGTTTAAGCAAAAAGAGATAAATGTCAAGGGGCAGAAAGAGGTATGCGTTCAAAACATTATTTTTAAAAATTGGATATTTATCAACTATGAAAATATATTTATTCATACATTTCTTTTAATTTATGTACAAATTCAATTGTCAAAAAACTTCAAGGGCATCGCAATCAGTAAACAAGTGAAAGGAAAAAATTGTATAAACATCGAAATAAGTGTTATGATAATCCAAATAACTATTTGGGTTTGATAATTGATGGTATGGACCAAAAGAAAACACTTCTGCCACATTTTTTCCGCACAACAAAAAAATTACAGGAGGAAAATTTCATTCAGTTTCACTTGGTTGGTTGTATGGTCTTTAATGAGAAGATGTTTCCAAGGGTTTTCTTCACAGCTCCAAATATTCATAATGATGAAAATCTGACCATAACTATAATCCATGATGTGGTTACTCATTGTTCTGGTATTCTTCCTGAAGTTTTGCATGTACAATTAGACAATACAAGCCGTGAAAACAAAAATCAAGTTCTTTTTGGGTATTTAAACATGCTCGTTGAATTGGTAATTTTAAAAAGGTAAAGGTTGTTTTCCTTCTTGTTGGGCATACTCATGACCATATTGATCAAATGTTCAGTCATTTTTCAGTAACATTGAGGAGGAAAGGTGTTGGGATCATGCCATCATTAATTGAATGTCTTAAGAAATCCTACATTCTAAAGCCTGTTTTTCATGTGTTGGAAGAAACTATTGACATGCGAAGGTTTATTTTGGGATCGCATGGTGAGGAGAAATGCATTGAACAACTTAACGACATTAGATTTCAGCATCAATTTCGTATAAAAAAAATGATCGGATAACACTTATATGGGCAAGAAGTATTCAACTGTTGCAGAATGGGGGCCATCATCAGGTTTAGCATTTTTGAAGTACATTCCAGAGCGTCCAATATTTTCATCAAAGATATTGTTATTACAATCAGTTGTTGAACTCCATAATGCACGAAGGAATAAGAAAGACATAAATTATTCTGAATGTCTGGAGGAAATTAAAATATGTATTAGAGATACATATGAGTACTGTGATGTTGTTGATTCATTTTGGTGGGAGTCTTTTTTCAATAATCAAAGTTATATGATTTCAAGATCAATAAATCATGATACACTTTTGAAGACTCCATTTTTTTTGCCACAAAATATGACAAATGAACATGAGGAATCACACATTGTTGAACAACAACAGTCTCAAGCTATCATTAATTCTCCATGGGTAGAGGAAAGAGAAATATATATTGGTTCTAGAAGATCACGTGCAGAATGTGAAGCCATGGAAGACCTTTACTGGGGTTCTGTGCAAGATGTTAAGGAGCGTTGCATGATAGCAGTGTTAGCAGATGAAGATCCACTTGGCTATCCATTCTGGGTTTCCAAGGTTATAAAGGTCATTAATGAAAATGAAGATATTACTACTGTTGATGTACATTGGTATGCCACAAGTACCCACCCTTTCAATGGTGTCTATAAGACAGAGATGGTGGTTGAAAAAAAAATGGCAGAAAGAGAAAACGAAAGGGCACAAATATAAATCGTTGCCGCACAGATGTCTTAAAATTTGAGTATGTTGACATACTTGTGTATGACTTCAATTTGACAAAGAGAGGAACTCTTAGGTTGAAGACCATAAATATTTTGAAGAAATTGCTACCAGAACAAATACTGTTGAGATGGGACTCTGCTAAATGTAGTCGTATATCTACAAGACTTTTGAACTCTGAAATGGTAGGCATGCATGTTGACTCAGATGGAGCACTAGTTGATGAAAGAGAAGAATATGGATCATATTCATCTTCACCGATTCATTCATCTAAAGATGTAGGTTCTGATGGTGTGCCAGAACCTATGGTTGATTTTGAATAATTGTCTAAGACATTTTTATGTAATTGATGTTTGCATGGTAACTTGAAATAAATATTTTGACTTCCATATGATCTTTCATGAAGTTATGAGGCATTTATATGTTTGTTGGATGATATGTTTTAATTATGAATAATTCATATCTTTAGAATATCCACAGCGCAACAATGAATTACAAAAATAATTTATGTTATATTCAACATACCAATGTTTATATTTTGATTAAAAATAAAAAAGAAAATATAAATTAATGTTGAATTTTTAGATTATGCAGTGATATTGCCATGATATTATATATTGTTACCATTTGGTATAAGATACTTTTAAAAAAAATTAAAATTATATGCCTCATTGAAAGGGGGCACTTTGTTTTGATGGTTGATTTTTAGGCTTTGGTTGCAATTATATTTAAATTTGTCTTAGGCTAAGATTTGAAAAGAGATATATTTTTATCCTTTCAAATAAAAATTACTGTTGGAATAATAAATATTTCATTTACTTGTTCATTTTTAAAAATTGTTTAAGCCATATAATTTCTCCATAATTTCACGGTTCAAGTATGTTGAAAACTTAAGATTTAAAAACTTGCAACTTAAAACTTGTCATTAAGGTTTTTCTGCGCTACGATATTTTACCTTTAATGTTATGGTTGAAAACAATTACAATTTTAGAGTTTTTTAGAGTCACGATATTTTATCTTTAACAAGATGGATGAAAATTTGTTGGAAATGATAAGGCCTTCACACATTATATTTTTATCTTTAACATCGTGTATCAAATTTTTTAGATTTTTACAATTTTTCAATGTCCTAGTATGTTGTCTTTAATTCCATTGTTACAATGTGTCAAAATTGTGACACAATTTTATTTTTTTTGTTATTCTAGCATCAACTCGTTTTGTTTCGAGGGTGTTTTCTCAATCCTTTTTTCAAGAAACAATTTCGTTTTTAACATAATTTTAAAAAATGTTGAAATTTTACCTTGAGAAAAAAACAAATGCGTTTTGGAATACACACTTTTTGTTTTTGGGGCGTTTTTGCATGTTTTTTTATTCTTTTTGGGATAGAGTTCCCGTTTTGAGGTAATAGTTCGTGTTTGATTGCTAACTATGTTTGTGTAGTAATTTGAAGAATAATAAGCCTACACTTACTCTTTATCATGGGCCTCTTTCCATTTGTTTCGAGAAGCTCCCCTTCTCTTTTGTATTCATCCCTTTCACCATCCCAAGTCACCACACCTGGTGCATTGTCAATCTGCTTGATGTACTCATTGGCATAATAGAAATACTCATGCAATATATACCCCTCTACCATAAACCCCTCAATTTTTTCCCTTTGTCGAACAAAACCTTTCAATTTCTCCGTGTACCTCTCTAAGAAGAACATCCAAGGACAAGAAACGACCCAAACTAATTCAGCTTCACCTACTAGGTGAATTAGAAGATGAACTTAGAAGTCCATGAAACTCGTCAACAATTATTTCTCAAACATATAAGCAATCTAAGATATCTCTTGACACCACCATGGAATGCTAACCATATGAATCTCCTTTCATGTTATCCAACGTACAAATGCAGATAATTTAGATATGGCACATCGTTGGTCTTGGGGGAAGTCATGGTTCACACACCCATGCACGAGGAGAGGATAATGACACTACATAGTAAATAGTACATTATACAAAAATTAATTATAAAATATCCCATTACATAAAAAAATAAAAATAAAAAATCATGTTTTTGACATATGTACCCTCAAAAGGTTCAAATGGTCTTGTGATTTCAACACTAACAAACATTCTTTCTCAATGAAGTAGAGCCATAATGAAGACCCATATAAATAAGGCACCCTCACACTCATTATAACTTCCTTTGCCGAATAAATATCATCTTTCTTTAAAATACATGGGACATCACCTTCTTTAAAAAAACTAAGAGGGACCAGCCTATCCTCTAGTTGCTTGTCTTGGATAATGTTTCTTTTCAGTTTTATAAAAAATAAGAACTCTCCTAACAGCCACTGTGTCACTTTCTTTCAATGGATGAAACAATTTTTAAATATATTCATGGGATCTAGTAAGTGGTAAATCTTAATATGCTCCCATGGGAGCTAATAAAAGACAGATTTCATTTTCATCCCAATGGGAAATTTCTCAACATAGGTGTCGAATAATTATGGATCATCAAAAATAGGCTCCCCATTTGAATAGAACATTTCTGCAAACTCCTCCTTCTCTCTCTCATATGATTTAAGTCATTCAATTTGTGTCATTATTGCATGCCTTTGGGTTCTCTCTAGTTTACCATTGAAAGCGGATGTTGCTTTTTTGTAAGGGTGCTCTACTAGGACAAATACACTGAAGCAATCATACACTAGCTTTCGTAGGTGGTCGACCCACCTAACCTTCAGAGAAGGGCCACAACATTTACATCCATGATACCCTTTTGTTACAAAACCTATGAAATTATTGTATACAGGTAAACACGTTAGCGACCATGAAGATCAGAAAAATTGCAGCGAATTAAATTAATATGTGAAACAATAATGTTACGTATATAAACAAATCAATAAAAATGTAATTTACCAGTGCAAGCTCCTAAGCCTGGATAATCATGTATGGTGTAAGCACATATGCCATACAATGTAAAACTCCTCTCTATTGCGATGGGTCTTGATACATCGTACACATGTATCCCTTCCCATAATTCCTTCAATTCATCTACCAATGGTTGTAAGTAGACATCCAGACTCTTCACTTTTCTTCTACCAGGGACTATGAGAGCCAACATAAGATGTTGATTCTTAACGGGAAACCATGGGGGGATATTTTTATTAATCACTTCTACAGGAAAAAAATAATAGTTGTTGTTTTGGAAGGAATATGGGTTGACGACATTAATGGCTATGCTAATTCATAGACTTCGTACTTCATCCTTGAATTTTGCAGCTCATGTATCCTCTATATGCTTTATTGCAATTGAATATGTTTAGATTTTCATAACTCCTGACACACTTTTGTGTGAGGCATGCCATCCCCACAACATAGATAATTCTATGAAACGAAAGAGTATTTGAATCCTTGGGATTACAGTCATGTGCCTCAATATTTTATGAGGAGGGCCATGTGATTTACCCACTTTTTTTGAATTACACTACCTGTCATGCCCACATTTCAGACATACCCCTTTGTTTGCATATTCTCCTCTATATAGAATGCAATCATTCGTGCATGCATGATATGACATGTACTCAACACCCAACATTTTCAAAAACTGCTTTTCCTCTTCACAGCTACCCAGAAAGACATTATCACTCAGAATAACCTTATCTTTGAATAACTTGCAATTGGTGGGGAATATAATTGTACAATGTCAATATTTAATGTTCGTAAAATCAGCCATTTTTAATGTTGATTTTGTGACAGTATTTCTCAAAGTATAAGGGACTTGATCGATCATGTGGGTGAAATACCTCAATATAATTTGTTGAGAATCATGCATTCAACATGCTAAACTTTGCTTTCAAATTTTAGAGAAACATAATTGTCCCCAACTGAGTAGACTTTGACTTTCTGCTAGGTCCAAAGAGAGGGGTGGTGGAAGCATTATTCAGGACTTCAAATAAGGTATCAGTGATATGAGCATCATCCCCTATCTCATCGTTTTAGAATGCATCTAGCAAAATTTCCTCCATGGCATTCATATCTCGTAAGTAATCATCCATATCAACCTTTATTTGATTTCCTCCATTGCCAAATTGTGATGAAGAACTACTATTGTTGTAGTAATTCATAATTGGTGAATCTGGACATAGTGGGAATTAAATAGGTGGTTGATTCAACCATTCTTTGTATTCTTCATCTCCGAGTCTTGCTCTTAATACAACCTTCTTTTGAGTTGGTGTTGTAGTGGGATGCACCAGAAGATGGTAGGTGGGTCGTTCATCATCACTAGAATCCTAATTTCAAAAAATGTTGAACGTCATTAGTACAATATCAATTATATTAGTAAGCACGTCAATGCAATCGGTTTGTTGAAATTACTTTATACCAAACAATTATTACTATCATTTATCCGGAATTGCAGCTAGAAAATTCCATGCGCCAATTGGCAGGGTAAAGACATGTCCATTTTCAACTACCAACTTCTTGCGATATACTGCTCTTGATAAGATATTTCAACGTTTTTGAAATGGAGGAATATTTTCTTCATCTAAACTCGATTCTGAATCATGATCTTGCAAATTTGGATACATTTTTATTCAAATTGACATGGATTAAAAAAAATCAATAAGATAATTGAAATATAATTAAAATTTGAACTTACTGGAGATGGAAAGGGAGAAATTTGTGAAGGACTTTGATCAGCAATATGCAACGCATTAGAATTTGAAGAACTGGCCATTTGATATTATTGAGATTTTTTCCCTGCATTTGAGAAAAATTAGAAATAAAATTTTGCATGCATATCTAAAATTAATATCGAGAACCACATAATCAAAATCTGAATTTCAATATAGTTTTCAAACCATTTTTCAAGCATATAAGGCCACTTTAAGCATAAAATGTATACTATGAAGTATTGTAATTCATGTGGATGTGTCCTAAATGATCATTTGAGATTAATATGTCATTTTATGTGAAAATAAAATTTCAGATAGGTTTTAAACCAGATTGGTGCGCTTATCAGAAAAAATCGCACAAATGTGTTTAAATAATACCAGCACCGGGGCATTCAAATAATAGCCGCACCGGTTTCCAGCAAAAAAAAATTTGTCATATCAGTGCTCTTGTACAAAAACGCACCTATGCGTTTAAAAAAAAGCAGCATCGGCGTGCACCTATTTCCGGATTTTAGAAAATAAAAATGAATTCAACAAACTCAATGCTCTTATAACAATTAGATCACTCATGCTTTTAAATAAAAACTTCATTGTTGTGTTAAAAAAAATTAATCGCATTGTTTTGGGATTTTGAACAAAATAAAAAAGCTTTCATGTTGCAGCGTTAAAAAAATTTGGCACCCCGGTAATCTCGATGTGCTTTTATTATAAACGAACCGATGTGATTGACTATCGAACGCATGAGGGACAATTGATTTTTTCGAAGTCTAATTTCATAAATTCTTTTAAATAGTAAAAAATTATTCGTTATTTCATTATTTTACCTAAAATTTCAAAGGAGTGATTTGCAAGAGAGACATACCAAGAGCATTGTGCAACAACAATATACTTTGGAGCAGTATAACTATTCAGAGGATCGGAAGCTGAAAGGTATGGTGATTCATTCAAAACCTTGCATAGTAAAAATTTAAATTTTATTGTTCATTTTACTAATAAAAAATATAACAATTTCTATTAGAGTTTAATTAAAAGAGAGACATATTAGGAGCACTGTGGAGCAGCAAAATATTTTGGAACCGTAGAAAGATTAGAATTTTAAAGGTATGGTGATTCACTCAAAACCCCGCATAGCAAAAATTTTAAATCTAACTATTAATTTATTTTATAATTTCTATTAGATTTATTCAAAATTCAAAAATTAAAATTAAAAACCTTGTATAATAAAAAATATACTATTGATTTTACAAGTAATTTTTTTACGATCTTTGTTCCTATTTAAATTTAATTAAAATTCAGAAAAGAACAAAAAAACAAAAACAAAACAAACAAAAAAATCTATACTTACCATAAATCTTGCTTCTTCCTACAAAATTGCACCTTAGGGTTTAACTTCCTCTACCACTTCACAATTAGGGTTTTCCATTTTAGGCATTTTAAATTTATTGGGTTTGTGTACTTACTATATATAGGGCGTTTGACATGTAAAGTCGAGGAATCACTTATTGAATTGGATCCAAACCTTGTCGGCCCTGTCCATTTAAAAAAAAAACAGATATATGTTCCACAGTGTGCCATGTTTAATATAATGCACCAGTGTGCCCTATGTAATAAACGAGCTACAACCATCACTGACATCATGGGATAGCATAAAGCCAAATAAGGAAAAACAAAAAACAAAAATAACAAACTCCATAGTTTAGAAGTCATGCCGGTATATTATAACATTGTCGGTTTTTCCCAGTCTATTCATCATTTCTCCTGGTGTAATATAACACATCTGCGCGCCACTTCCATAACGCATCGACGCGCCTCTTCCAAATAACACTGTTAAATCACTGCGTTGCATTTAGCGTTACAAATCGCACCGTCACAATTTAAATTTATTTTTAAAAAAACATATATATTTTCCTTGACGATGTTGAATGATTAAACACCTTATGCATTTAATCAGATAAACACATCGGTGTGTTTACTCATATAAATGCACCGATGTGTTTATTCAAATAAACACACCAATTACCAAAGCTCTTTTTGGTTGAAAACTATTTGAATTATTTATAAAATAAATTTAATGGTTTCTGTATTGAATGGTACCGGTTGTATATTGATAAAAAAATGTCGTAGAATGTGTCAAGTAGAAAAAATATTGATGGACACAATGATAACACATCTAAAAAAGAAGAGAAGGAAAGTTTTTTGTAAGTTCTTTAAAAAATTAATATGTTTGAACAATATGTAAATTTAACTAATATGTATTGGTTAGTGTGTGTCATGCAGAGCCAAAAAATGAAGAAGGTCGATAAGGTTATTTCTAATCTAAGTGCAGAAGAGCGTAAAAGCATGATAGAAAAATGGCATAAGGATGAATCAGGTGAATGAAAAAATATTATTCAATATGAGTTTTTTTTAATTTTCGTTAGTAATATACTTAAGAATATTAGATAACATGTTTCAAACAATCTATCAATTCATATATGTTTAATATTCTATAGGGAGCAATAGCGAAAGGGAAAGATCAATGTCTTTCTAAGAAGAAAAAAAATATAGAATATGTAAATGACGATGAATTGGCCCTTAGCTCATCTCGAGTGGTGTTGGAGGTTAATGAAAGGGAGGAATTTTTGACAAAACTATGAGGGATCTAGTGGAAGGAACATATAGACATACTTTCCACTTACAATACAAAAATAAATCCAATGATCCTAAGAACCAAATTATATCTAAACTACAAGAAGAATTTCCAGAGCAATGGTCAATGAGACATGTCAGACTTGCAATATCAAAAACATACAACAACAATAAAAGAATCACTCAAAAGGTAGTATTCCTAATTAAAATGATTTTCTAGAATTATATGTATATATTACTACAAATCATTCATTTATTAATAGCAATTTTGTTATATTTAGCTTTCATATATCAATATAAAATTAGTTTATTACATTTTTTCAGGAAGATTATGAAAATCCCAAATGATCAACGAGCTAATATGCGAAACATGCGAGTAGGAATGTCCAAAAAAGTGTACAAGAAGATGATCAAAGAAATGGACATAATTACATCATAAGAGGAGCCACATAAACAACTACATTATTTTAATGTATGTAATCATGATTGACTTTGTACATTAAAAAAATAAAAAATAAAAATTGTGTTAAATATTAATTTTCAAGTATTTTCATTCAAAAAAAAAACAAAATGGAACTCATTCAGCACATAAAACAGAACGACATGGAAGAAAATAGTTGATTTAAAAGTTTGTGGGTAATTGTTAATATTTCCTTATAAAAACTCAAGGTTTAATTTTTGTATATTTTAAGTTGTTTACAACAACCATCCTTGAATGTCTTCAAATAGGTGTTAACATATATAAATAGTCATCGGAAGAATTGATTGACATTGGGTTAAATATAGGTTGTGAGTATATGTTGGCATATCAAAAATTAATTGTGGAATTTGTAAGTATCTATGTTGTTTCACTTATTTGAGTTTATAATTAATAGAACAAAAAAATCCTTTATACTAAATCTATGATTTATAATGGGGTTTAAAACATGCAAAAAACAAAGTATGGAACTACGCCACCAGAAGACTTGTTGCAAAAAGTCGTGAGACTTGGTTTTGAAACCATGTGCATAGTTTATGACTCACTTCTTTATATGGAACATTGCTATTCGATTTACATTGATGTATATTATTTATTTCAATTTTCATTATTCTCACCAATGTAGATACACTCATTACACTTTATTTTTAATGTTTGCAGATGGAACAAGAACGAAAAGACGAAAACAATCGATGCAATCAACAAAACATCCCTCCAAATAACTCGTCATGGAAGTAGCTCGAGCACTGACAGCGGTTCCAACGAAGAATGATGATCTATTTGGATATCAATGCAACACGTTGTATTTTTTGAAATAACTGTTTGTGAAAATCAGACATTTTGTTTAATGTAATGGACATAGTGTCCCAATTGAAAGGCAAGGGGTTACCAATAACAATCCCATTTTGTATGACAAAGAGTCTATTATTGATATATAATAAGATACATTTTAATTTATTTTATTGTGTTATCCAATGTCATTATGAAATTTTACACCACTGATTAAATATATGCCATGATTAAATATTATAATGAAGAGATGTGAAATTTGATAATATAACAAATTAATCCAAACATCATATACAAATGGAATGATCAAATTTTAATTTATATAAATAATTTTATAAGAGATATGTCAATTTTTCAATGAATAACGAATTAACAAAAATTACAATAATTGCATTATCACACGTAGATGTTTCCAAAACAGAGAAAATCTCATACAAAAAATCAGTGCGTCCATAACATAAAAATTCATCAGTATGTTACATTATATAAAAGCACCGTGACGACATATTTTTGCATAACCAGTGCATTTTCAGAAAATGACAACGCTGGTGCATTTATTTATTCAAGCACTAGTGTCGTTTGCAACTCGGTGCCTTGTAATTCTTAACGCACTAGTGCTTTCATAGAACTAACACCCCAATCCTACAAAATATTATTTCCATCCCTGGTGCATTATGAAAATTAAAAACATTGGTCCTTTTATATAACTAACACATCAGTGCATTTATACAAAAAATAAGCATCGACGTTGCATGTTTAAACAAAAGCACCAGGACTACAATTATTTTTGCGTGTCCCGGTGTTGTTTCTTACAAGAACATCTCGGGTATTTTTTATGTATTAGCACTGGTGTGGTATATATTACACATAGTTGTTCTTTGCATTCAATGCCTCGGTGATTTTAGTTATGGATGCTTATCGGCGTGTTTATATATGTAGTGCATTGGTGCTAGTTGTTCCATGAAGCGCACCGCTAAAAAACATTCGCTAATACCTTCGGTCGCCCAGATTTTTTTAGTTGTGATAAATTTTTGTTATAATCTCCCCTAAAACATCTGTTTAGCAAATGTTTCTTTCACAATTTTTTCCAATTTTATAACAATAAAAATCTCCGCTATAACCTTTGATAGAATGTATTTTCCTTGTAGTGATAATTTATGAATCCAAGTGGGATTGCCTCTCCACCCCAGCTTGGGTTTCTAACTTGTGAATTTCTCTTCTTGTCTCTGGTGGCATAACATTAAAAAACGTGGCAAAACAACATTAAAAAACGTGGCAACAGAGTCCTGAGCAAAAATATTTTCTCTTTATTGTCCTTGTGGACCACTTCAACCCCCCCCCCCTCCTTCAGCACATGCGCTGCCTCAGTGGCATGAGGGCAAGGGAGAGGTCACACCTATAATATTTGTTGTGGCTTCCTCGAGTTACAAAGAAACAAAAAAAAATCACCCAACGCAGCTCCCTCCGAACTTAGACACCATCCCACTACGTCATCAACTGTACTCAAAACACAAACCACACAGCATGAGGGGTTCACCACCATTTTCCCGACAACCACACAAACCTTAGACTCATAGCTCACACACCCCAACACCATTAAACACAACCAAACCCATAGGTTACCCAGCGGTCTAATTTTACAAAGAATCCTCAAAAAAGGGGAAAACTAGGAGCAAGGAGAAACACTTGACTAGATTCCTAATTCTTCATGGAGAACCCTAAATCCTCAACGAAATACATAGGCATGCCACAATAGAGCTTGCTAATCATAGACATCCATTGAAAATCATTGAAACAACCTGAAACTAAACACACAGGTTGTGCCCAGTCGTCCCAACTCACACGCAATATTCCAAAAACCACAGAGCCAAACCTTATGAAAAAAAAAAAAACATATAAACAAGAATGGGGGGGAGGCAACCTGCACCACTTTGCTAAGAAACGAATAAGAAATAAACCCTAGACCATCAACCTTTAGGATCAAAGTCCACCACACGTATTCCATGAATTTGATTTTTTTACCCTCCCACCACCTCAGCCATAGGAAACCATTAAACCAGAACCACGGGCAGAATAATCCTAATAGAGTAAATAATTGCACCAGCAATAGGGAGGTCAAAGTCTCAACTTCTCCTCTACCCCTCGCCACACCACCAAATTCCCAAAACGTCATCGTCGGGATCAATTTAAAGTAGTTATAAGTCATCTGGTGTTATGCATATATTTACATGCTAGGGGTGCGCCACACCCCCTTGACATTAATATTCATCACGTCCAAGGGTGGCAGGATCAGCCCCCAAATATATATGTGAGAAAATTATTCCCATAATCATCTCCCTCACACTTCTACACTCTCGACCTATTCCCCCTATTATGTCCCTGCGAACACCCGAACATCACCTTTTCTCCCCCAATTCCCCTCCTCCAATCCACATACTCTTACCATTAATCCCCTCTCCTTTTCGTGTGTGGAATTCTCACGTGACAATTGCAACGACACAAAAAATGGGGTATGTGGGGGCGTCGGCAATGTAGGGAAATTATTTTTAATTAATTTTCTAATAAGTGTTTTAATTTTATTTTTATATTTATTTAGTTTTTAATAGTTTTTAAAATTCATTTTTATATTAAAAAAATAAATATTTTTAATAATGGTTTTTTAATCGAGTTTTGTTTGTTTTAATATTTGATTTTTTAAATTGTTTTAATATTTTATTTTTTAATATGTTTATTTTTTTAGATTTTTTTTTTAATTTTAGGTTAAAAATGAAAAACTTTAGTGTTGTGAGTAGTATTATATTTTGATTTGAGTGTTGATTTTGAGTTTTTTTATTTGCTATGGCTTTAGTTGTCATATTGATTGTGTCAAACAAAAAGTAAGTTTGGTCTTAAAAAATTTTAAAAAATGGGGGTGTGGTTAGCAAGGCCATTTTTTAATTTGGAGATTAATATTAAATTTTTTGTTCGCAATCATGCTAATTGTCAAGGCCATAGTTTCAAAGGAATTGTAAGTTTAACCACAAAATTTTGGAGTAAATTTGAAGGTTTTTATTTGCAACAATACATATCATAGTTGAAAAATTTTGTAATTTTAACCTCAAAAAAATGGGTGCTACTTTTAGTGTCACTTTTTTAAACAAGGGTAAAAATAACGAGTAAATGCAACCTGTAAAAAAATGGAACCTCTAGAGTGTCTCCATGAAATTGGTCACAATATTTTTTAACATAGTTAACAAGTTGTATTTATGTTTTTGTTTACAATATTACAAGTCATACTTACAATTTTTTGTAATTTTAACCTCAAAAACAAATAAATGTTAGCAGTGGAACCATTTTTTGAAATGGGGGTAAAAACAACCACTAAATACACCTTCTAAAAAAATGAGGACAATGGAGGGTTCTCTTCAAGTTAATAACTATGTTTTCTAATAACATAGTTAAAAATTAGACGAGAACCCTCAAGAGTTTCACTTTTTTAGAGGTCACAAATGGTGGCTATTTTTACTCTTGTTTCAAAAATTTGTGCTACTAATAGCACCCTCTTATTTCAAGGTTAGAATTACCACGTTTCAACAGTGTCAAATCTTATCAACAAAAGCTTTAAAATCAATGACTTTGAAAAAAAAAAACTTTAAAATCAATTATTGCATTGAAAAGTGACACTAATAATAACATCATTTTTTATTTTCAAAATTAAAAGTCCAACTTTTTTTAAACTTCCATATTTGGCAACCAACACCTATATGAGTGAAACCTTAAAATTGACCCTCGAATCAAAAAGAAATGCTACAAATAGCACCTCCATTTTTTCTAGGGATATAATTGTAGTTGTTTTGAAACCACAGCCTTGACAATTAGTACCCTTAAAATCCATAACCCCAAAATTGAAAGAGACCATATCAATATCAATTTCTTTTTTTTCAAGCTTAAAATTATAACAATTTAGAAATCGTGGCTTACAGACCGTTGGATTTACTCTTGGTGTTAGTGCAGCAACTTCAAAGTTTGATCTTGGGCCTCGCCAAGATTATTCCAATGCGTTATTGATTGACCATAGTTAAAAAACAAAGAAAAACAAAACAATTTAGAAACTATGGCAAAGCATAACATTATTGCAAACAAAATCCTTAAAAAAAAAAAAACGAAAGGTATACAAAATCATTAATATGTGTGTGTAAAAAAGGAAAAATGAATAAATAAAAGAGAGGAAAAGCCTTAAATGAAGGGGAAATAGTTTTTTAATTATATATATATATAATATAATTTCAATTTTTTTTAAAGAAAAATAAACAAATATTTTAATAAAATAATAATAATAAATTCAAAACAATTTGAAAAGTAAAAACAAAAAATAAAAATATATTTCAACACAAATTAAAAAAACATATTTGGGGGACCTTTTTTTCTGGGTTTTTATCTTTCGCAAGCTGTCGCGAGGCATTTTTCTGGTTGTCGCAACCACAAATGAAGACCTATTTTCAATCCAAAGAAGAAAATAATGGCAAGGGTTTTTCGTTGTCGGTCCTCCCTCCCCATTATCAAGCCTCCTTGTCGCCACCTTGTGCATGTAAGGAAATATTCATTTTCCCCCCAGTGAAAGATGGCTCCATTACTTTGCGAGTTTTGGACCCTTATTCACTTTCCTAACCTGTTTCTCTCACTACTTCTGCTCAGGTTAACCCTAGACTCGGATAATTTCCAAAACATCATATGAAAACTCGTCTATGCAAAGCAAAAATGTTGGTAGGGCACAATATTACTCTATATAACATCCCCATTCTTCAGGAAATAGATTTAGTTAGACGATTTGTTGGAAAGATGGTAAGCCCCTCTCCCGTAAGCACTTGATAGACCAACATTGGCTTCCTATTATGGGTTTTTCACCTCAATTCCATGTCTTGGTTCATGGGTGGCTTTGCACAATCCTGAAATCCTCAAAGGAAGTTGAAAAGTTGCTAGTGCAAGATTGATCGTAGGGGTTATCAAGCATAACCCTTCAATGGTGGTATTTTGATTTTGATGCAACCCGTCATCCCATGCATACGTAGAAGGTATGGGCTCTTCTTCTAGGTATACCTCTAATTTTCTAGAATTTGCACATCCTTAAAGAAATTGGGAATTTAATCTATTATTTTGTATGTTTGTAGGATTATTTCTTTACTAAGCCTGATCACATGGTTTCTTGGGTTCCAATTGAAGTAGACTCTAAGAGATGGTCTCCTTGAAGAAATAGAGATAGCCTATAAGGATTGGAAATGGGATCAGTATATTTACTATTGGAGACTACATTTTGGATGTTTCACATGCCATAAGGTAGGACACCTAATTAATTATTGTGAAAAAAAAAATTGGAATCTCCAACCCCATAATAAAACTTCAATTAAAAAATATCCTTCAGTATTATTACAGTCGTATTCAACAAATGGTGTGGTTTTGCTAGAGGTTCATTGTCAATTAATTCACCATGAAGAGGGGAAGACGGTGGATATGAGCCTCAGTTTTATCCCACTTTCCATACTGCTAAGTTGTGAAATATTCCTCTGGATTTTTCCTCCTCCTCAATCCTAAATGATGACTTACATAATAACAATGAAAATTTGAATGATGAATTCTAAAAATTGGTGATATTTTGAATGTAAATATTGAAGGGTCATCTAACATCTCTCATATTTCTGTTTTCATGGAAATTGTGGTTATTTCCTCTTGCTCAATTCCTATCAAGTATTCCTCCCTCGCAACCCCTTTCCCCTTAGTTAATTACTCTAGATATTCCTCTCTCGTTTCAAGTCATTGGGATCACATACCTGAGAATAAGCCCATCAAGGAGGTTGGTTCAAAGTCTCCTTGGGTTCTAGACAATATGAAATGAGGTCATATGCCCTTCCTTGTCGATTTGGTCATCAAGAAGAGCCACCCTCTACTAGTGGGTTGGAAATTGATGCCCCAGTAGTGGGACATGCAGGAATAAAAATTGTTTGTAAAATTCCTAAAAAAAATCCAAAGAAGATATTTATAGCATAAAATATACTACAATTTTTAGGGAACTTTGAGCAAATGGCCCCTCACAAGGCTTTAAATGAATATTTTTTCTTGGAATTTGTGGGGGTTCAAGTGCACTCCCAAAAGGCTCACCCTCAACGGGATTATTCATAATAATAAACCCAACATTATTATATTACAATAAACCATGAAAAATGGTTGTAAATCCAAAGCTTTTCTTGAACCTTGGCTTAGAAATTGGTCTTTCTTTGCATTCGATGCTTAAGGCCTATCTGGTAGTCTCATTATAGCTTGGAATTCAAGCTTCATCAAATCATCAGTTTCTTCTTCTCCTCGCTATATCTCGGTTGACTTGGAGGTTTGTGAATTCAACCAAAAAAAAAAATTATAATGTCTATGATCCTTACTCAGACTAAAGACATTTCTATGAAAATAGGTTAGTTTTAAGAGCTCTCAATGTACAATTATTCTTGATTCTTGAGAGTGACCTAAATCTCCCCATATCTCACAGAGAATTTTCGGGTGCCTATCCTCGTAGGGACCCGTTGTAGGAAATTTTCTCTCATCTTTTTCATTCAAATAAACTAATTGATGCATAACCTATTAAAATTGTCCCCACCAAAATAAATCTCAGAACCAATGACAATTGTATCTCCAAGTGATTGGATCAGTTCCTCATATCTAATTTTTATTTTTCTCCGTTTTTAAGATCTAAATATTGGGTGGATGCAAGAGGCCTTTCGTACAATTGTACCAATATTCTTATATATTTTCCAAGATGAAATCAATCCTCCTACCCCATTCGAATTCAATAAAGTTTGGATTAATGTAACAACCCTTTTATTTAACCCCCATAATTGTAAATCACACTATATAGTGTAAGTGTGGGATCCACGACCTGCCAAGACAATATGATATTAAACACATGAAATTAATTTTTTGGTGATGGTTGACTGAAGGAGTGGACAACTACGAATCCATTTTCCGATGGATAATAGATTGCATCCCTTGATAATCCACACACCAACCTAAATTAAAATTTTGAACCATTGTTCCAAGCCAATCAACCAACCCCCTTGACAGGATGTAATGAGACATGATTGGGTGGTGTGGGCACAAGATCACGCCCATCCCCATCTCCATCATGATTGAGGATAGGTAGAAGCCTAAGAAAAATTCATAGCAAGAGTTCAGGAACAAGAGGAGGGATAGGTAGTCAACGATGGATGAAGGGTATAAAGAAACATTACACAACGGAAAAGAAAAGAAAAACAAAAAAGACATGGTGAAGGGGGTTCTCGGAATCTCTATTTTTTTCGTTATTTATTGGTTAGCTCTCCCTGGAATGTGGAGAGAATCAATCACAGATAAAATTGGAGTGCATGGAGTCGATGGATCCATGACAAAGAATAACGAACAATGATGGAGTTGATTGCTAAGCCATGTGCATGAAGTATAAATCTGTTATTTTGGGTGATATTCCATGTGATTTTGTGTTTCAGGCCACTAGATTTTTATTATAAGCATGTGTGGTCAATGGGAGGCTCAGAGGATGACTGAATCATTGAGGTTTTGGTTGTATAGTTGATAAGCCATTTGGATAGGAAAATTTGAGTCACTACGGTGCTTGTTGAAGATCCAATAAACCACTTGTATAGTGGACTGCAGACCCATGTGGTGGTTGTTATGAAAAGAAAACTAATAAACCACCTAAAAATGGATTCCAACTCTTAGATTGAGAAATACACCATATGTACCTTAGGTGAATCCCTGAGTATGAACTCGAGAGAATTTGTGGGTAATTGTGGTGCTTACTACTAGAGGGAATTTACTAAACCACCTAGATAGTGCTCTCCACCTTCTATGAGTTTAACCAAGCCTTTGGTGTAATTTCCCTGAGCAAGCATCCCCTCGAACTTTAGATCTGACTCAAGGGTGTTCAGTTGAAATAAAGTTGTGGTGTCGCTAGCTTATGGTTGGATGGAGATTGGAAGTTCCCCCTTTAGTTAGCAACCATATTAACATATTCAGATAAATTTATTGCAATTATATGTTTGAGTTACGAATTATGATGTGTCATGAATTTCATATGTCTAGTATCATCCCTTGTGTCCATATGAATTTTATTCAATACCTAAATGGTGAAGTTCTTTGTTATGCTCATGATTGACAAGATATCTATTATTTCTATTGTTGTACTAAATGTTTGATATGTGTTGATAAATATTAATTTCATGGTGGATGCAATAAACTATATGTTATGTTCTCTCTCTTACATGATAGTAATGACTATGAATAATAGCTTATCATGTTCAATGGATCTATAATGTTTAAACGAAAAATTGTAGCTCTCTTTGACTAGTTATGAAAACTTGTGGATTTCATGTTAGTTAATTAGTCAATTAATTGCCTCTAAGTATATTTAACCAGCCTACAAAAGGTCAATAAAACTATAGTACTTAGTGTATTTATCCTTGTACAACATTGTAACCTATATGAATTTTGCATTTGGAGCCACACCCCTCTCTTATTTCTGAACATGGTGTATTTTGGGTTCCCTGCTCATTACCACTCATGGCACGATATTTTGAGTGTCAAGGTTTAGGCCCTTGGACCATGACTCATAGACAACTATTGATTTAGGGTCACCCATCTTGTTATATGCACTCACTGAAATTCAAGGTGCATGATGTGGGTGCCTCAGACCATAACACCTAGGGAGTTGGGTGTGAGCTAGTCATTCCATTTTCATTTTAAGAACACATACAAAACTTGGTGTTTTTCTTACCATTTTTCGGGTCGGTGAATGTTATGGTTAATGTGCATCCATGTATGGCGGAATCTGGTCCTAACAGGTCGGTATTCAAACCCTAGTCTAAACAGACTGGGTGTTTGGTATGTTGTAGAGTGGTTTGGGGGAGGTAAATATCCAGGTTCCATTCCATCCCATCCCTAGTACAATAAACCTCATATTATATGCCTAGAATCATAATGTACACCCTGTGAAGGTGGGTTGGCCCGCTAGTGGAAATATACCTAGTGAAAACATACTATTGAACCATCGAAAGCATTTAGGCGATTCATAGCCTAAGGGAACGACATGACATGACGTTAGCAAGTGGCCCCCAACTGGTCCTCGGGCCTTCAAACTGCGAAGGAGTCACTTGGGAGAGGAGAGCAGCCAGTGGAACCTAACTCAGTATAATATGGGTTGGGGTAAGGCCATCGGGTTTGTGCACCTTCAAGCCACCAGGATAGGCCCATTAGGATTGCATGCCACTATTTAAACAATACAATCATGCGGAAAGAGTGGATCTAAGAGAGCTCAGTTAAGTATAGCATTGACCAGTGAGCTCCACTTCATGCGGCGGGTCTCAGCTCTCAGCAAGTTCTCATGCTACCATTTCGAAGCATAGAGAAACCCAACCCAAAATAGTGTGGGAACTTATGGACCCCGCTTTGATGGCTGGGAAATTCCACCTAGACCAGGGAAATTCCATGTAGGTGCAACATGGCACCCTAGTGATGGAATGGCCCTTTTTAATAGGCCAAACTTATAATGGGAACAACTTTCAATCTGAGACTCGAATTGAGATAAAAATTATATCATTGGAAATCTCTTAATGAGTTGATTGCACTGGTGGTATTTTTTTAAGTTATGAATACTATAAAATATAAGTTTGTTTCAACCCCATCTTCATAACAGACCTTGGAGATCAAATCAAATTGGTAACACTCTCACAACCCGAGACAGTAGAAGGGGGTCAGAGGTGGCTACATAGTGGTATTAGAGCTAAGGTTCAACATTGGACCTAAAATGGATCCCACACATAAAATAAATTTAAATTAACTTGGATGAGTAAATTTAATTTTCGTATAAATGTTGATTTAAACCGTCAAATGACAGAGATTCAATTTTTGTTGGAATTATTAAATGCATTTTGTTTCCTAGAATATGTAACTCAAATGTGTTGTGATTATGTTCACAGCTTCAGAATAGCAAGCTTGGTGCTAACATGCCAAGGATATGATTAATATGTTTATAATTTACTTAGATGGAAATTGTGTGTGTGACAACACATAATAAGACACAATTTATAGTAGGAAATAAAGGAATGAGTAGCAGAATGGTATAATATAGAACTGAATGAAACCATCCTTATCAACAAGAGGAATCAATTGGAAAGAGGTCAAAAGAAAATTCCTCGGGTTGGATGGATCCTCTCAAGAGCTTCAGAGATGAATTAACGAGTTGTAAGGAAAACAATGAAAACATTTTAAAACCAAAGAAAGGAAATTTTAGGTGAGTGCAATGATATTTTAGAGTTGCAAAGACAAAATCAACATGAGCCCGGTGCCATACATTTTTACAAACATAGATCCGAGCAAATTCCATATGAAATATGGAAGCTTAGGTTGGAAACCAATAAATATTAAGGTAGCAAGTAAAGGAAGAGGCACAGGAAGGCAAGTGAAGACACGGTGAAAGAAGAAACTCCACTCAGCACTTTTAAAGGAGAGACAAATAGCCAAGATCAGTTATCTAGTGTTGCAACTAGGTCAAGAATATACCACCAAAAAAGGAGGAGTGAGAAGAGCACAATTCCAAAAGAATTCGAGAAAGAAAAACCTCCTACTTTGATGGAGAAATTAAGAAGAGTGAAGAAGCATAAGCTTGGCTGGTGGGCTTGAAGAAGTACTTTAAAGTCTATGATTATTTTGAGAACATTAAGGCCAAGGTGGCTATTTTTAACTCGAAAGGAAAATTTAATATATGGTGGGAAGATCTAAGAAATTTCAAAGGCGTCGAAGAAAAGGAGTTGAAATGGAGAATATTTGATAAATATTTTTAGGAAAAGTACATATCTTAAAGGTATTATGACAACAAAATCAAATAATTTCATGAGCATAAGCTATAACAACTCACCTCGGATGCCTATACCAACATATGTTTGGAGTTGCAAAGGTATGTGCCCTATATCAAGGATAAGAAGGTGAATATTCAAAGGTATCTTAGTGGGTTACCACAATCCTACCAATATAATATTGAATTTGATATACAAAGGACAATGGAGGACATCGTCAAAAAGGTCAAGTATTGCTATGATCAGTCCAAGCATAAGGCCAACTTCCAGGAAGATTGGAGAAAGAAATTATGAGATTCAATAAGAAGATTCAGCACCCACGCCTAGTGCATTAAGCACATAGTTTCATTCAGCACCTGGTTTCATTAAGCACCCAGACTAGGTGGGGCCCACGGTGCTATTTTTGGGTGCATGTATATTTTGGTTATCCCTTAATTAATATGGACATTAAACTGTAATATATTCTCAAAGAAGACTTGAATGAGTTAACTAAAAGTGATAAATTCAGTTAGCTAGTGGATTTCAAGTTAGAGGTTGTTGGTGAGGCATGCAGAGTAATTCTAGTTGTAATAGAGTTCGAAGTGAAGTGGTGCATGAGTTGGTGCAAGTTGTAAATCAGTTTAACTCAGTTAAGTGAGTTAAACTCATTTGTGCTAGTTTTAAATGAATATACGCTAGTGAGATATCAAGTGTATTAAATATTAATTAATTCACAATCAGTGATCTTACATGCTACTGAGGATTTACTATTATTAGTTGCATGCATGTCAGATCCAGTGGAGAACCAGTTGAGTTCTAGGTGAAAGGGAAGTTGACTATCAGTTGTAGGATTATTAGCTTGCATACATGCAGGAAAACACCCATTTGAGTGCCCATGATACTTGCGCAGTCAATGCAGGCAAGAATTCTTATCTTTTAGGGATCTTTACCATTAGGTATTGCGCAAGTAAGGCAGGTTGTCTAGAGGCTGAGAATTGGCTATGTCTTGGTCAGTTTTTCATATGACACTATGAGACAATTAGCTGAGTACTGGAGGGCTCTTGTGAGAATATTTTTGTATGTAATTTTTTCATGACCCATGCTTAATATACAATAGACGATAGTGGGGTTTTTAGTTGTAAGCTTTCCCCGGAAAATTATCTGTATTGTGTGTGATTGATCTTTCTTCATGTTCATGTGATTAGCGATTGTGTTTTTAATTACGCAAAATATTTGTAGAAGAAATTCAGTATTTAACTTTAGTGCATTGTTAGAACGGGTGAATCCAAGATATACATGCATATTGTATAATTTCTACATGGTATCGGAGCACAGGAAATTGCAGAAGTGAAGCAGGAGCTGATTTTGTGACTCGATAGAATTCAAATTTGCAGAAAGACTTTCTTGGTGCTACAGTTGATTCAATATTGAAATGGCTTTCAATGGCTTGAGGTTAGAGTATGCACTCGAGGGCAGCTCGAACTACATTGCTTGGAAGGATGGGATGGAGGCAGTACTCGAATACAATGGGTTGAAGGAATTCATTGACAAAGATGTTCCTAAACCCGATGCTGCAGATGTTGCAAATCTTGATGCATGGAAAAAGAATGTAGTAAAGGCGAAAAGGATCCTGTTGGAGGGAATACGAGACCGCATTGTCTCAAGCCTACATGGGACATCCGCACCTTATGCAATGTGGAAGGCTTTGATGGATCTATTCCAAAGCAGTGGCGACATGATAGGAAATTGGCGCTCAAAGATAAACTCAGGAAGATCAAGATGGAAAAGGGCGACACCATTCCAAAATATCTAACAAAGTTTGTGCAATGTCGGGATGAACTGGGGAGCGTTGGAATAACAGTTTTTTATGATGATTTGGTGAGCTTGGATCTCCTAGACTTCCCAAGAGTTGGCACAGTTATCAAGACTCTGTCAATGGAAGGGAAAATTTCCAGATTGGGAACGACTGTGGTCGGATTTGGTACAGGAGGAGTTCAAACGAAACACCAGAGATGGATCTTAATCTAAGAATGAGGATGAAGAGGATTGTGCTTTGGCTTCCAAGGCAAGGAAAGGGAAGGGGAAGAAACTACATTCAAAATCCAATTCCAAAAATGGAAAGAAGCAGGACATGTCCAAGCTTAATTATTTTCACTATCACGAGCATGGGCATTTTGCTACTAACTGTCCACAAAAGAAAAAGAACAAGAAGGTAGTTGGATCCATAGCTGATGAGGCCCTTGCCTCGCAATTTGAGCTTGACTTCTCATTGATCACATGCATGGTGTCCAATGCATTAGGATCTGTGGAATATTTGGATAGTGGCGCTTCCTTTCACATGACGGGAGATAAGGAACTTTTCAGTCACTTGGAGGAGAAATATCTCCAGATGCATATTGAAATGGGCGAAAATGGATGGTACAATGCTACCAGGATTGGTACCATTACCTTTCAGAGGGATTCAGGTAAACCATTTCAATTAAAATATGTGATGCATGTACCAGGTCTGAAGAAAAAATTGGTCTCAGTCGCAATGTTGGAGGATAGAGGCTTTGACATTGTTTTTAGTGATGGAAAATATTTCCTGCGACATAAAACAACGATTCAAGCCAAGAGGATAAGGATTCGAGTTAAGAATCTCTACAAGCTTGAGTTATATGGTTGTGCAGTAATGATGGGCAAGGCAGATCAAGTGGTGAGCTGGGATGAGGGAAAATTATGGCACAGGAAATTGGGCCATCTTCACCATGGAGCCTTGAAATTCATGCAGCATATTTCTACTGGTCTTCCTAGGGGTACACTTGTGCAATCATACACATGCAAGGATGTATTATGGGAAAATATGTAAAGTCCACCTTTCATGAGAATAAAATCGAGCTTCAGATATCCTTGAGATAGTTAACATAGACATGTGTGGTCCTTTCTCGGTTACTTCAATAGCAAAACATAAGTACTATGTAATATTTGTTGATGAATTTTCTCATAAGTGTTGGATCTTCTTCATGCAGAAGAAATTTCGAACATTATCTAAGTTCTGTGAGTTTAAATCATTGGTGTAGAAAGAGTCGGGGAAGCAAGTGAAGGCTCTTACGAGAGAAAATGGTGGATAATACATCTCTAACGAATTCAATAACTTCTACAGTAAATAAGGAATTCGAAGAGAAATCATAGTGCCTCATAACCCATAGCAGAATGGGGTCGCAGAGAGGAAGAACAGAACTATTGTGGGTGCAGCACGAGCGATGTTGCATGATCAAGACCTACTGATGCATCTGTGCGCGGAAGCATGCAATACAATGGTACATGTGTAAAATTGTTGTCCTCATAGAGTACTTGGGCTGAGTACACCTAAAGAGGCTTTCACTGGTAAGAAACCTGATGTTTCACACTTTAAGATTTTTGGCTCATCTGTTTATGTGCTTGTGACCAAGGAAGCCAGCAAGAAGCTGGAAATGACTGCTGAGGTTGGAATTTTTGTGGGGTACACTGAAACACCCCATAATTATCGTGTGTATTTACAAAATAGAAAAATGATTGTTGTGCAATGGGATATCAAATTTGATGAGGAGAAATCAATGCGGTTGTCCCTTGAGAGAGAGTTAGACCTGCATGCAGAGGAGGAACTGTTGGTTCCCAAGGATGAGTCTCAAGATGTGGATCAGCCACATGAGGAGGTTCATGGAGTGGAGGAAAACACTCATGTAGAGCCATCCATCAAAAATGGTAGAAGGCGCACTACGGAAGCTGATAGGCTGAGAATTGATGTTGCACAAAATGTAGGAGCCCCTACTTCACAGTGCAAACAGAGACAGTCTCCTGACCGATTTACTGGATACATGGCTCTTATGAGAAATTTTATTGTGACTGAACAATCTTCCTTTCAGGAAGCAGTGCAGTATCCTAGTTGGGTTGATACAATGGTGGAGGAGTATGACTCCATTTTCAAGAACAGTGCATGGGAGATAGTCCCAAGATCAGTCGAAAAATCAGTGGTTTGATCGAGATGGATCTACAAGGTAAAGCAAGTTGTTGATGGGAGTTGATGAGCTCCATCATTAGACATATTTGGAGGGGTTAATGGTCACCTTTTTTCCTTCTTAGATCTCTTTTTCTTTCATTTTTTATTTTTATTTGGTTTTATGATGCTAGTATAGGTGACGATTAAGGCTAACATACTCTAAGTGCCTAATATGAGGTTGAGTGCAGAAAATCATGAATTATTAGCATTTTTATAAGGATTTTATCATAAAGACTTGGAGGAGAATGCAAAGAGAAATTATGGAGGATTTTCCACCCTCCTTAACTCTCAAAGGCAGCTGAAGGATCCCAAATATTCTCTCCAGGGATTCGAATTCCAAAGGTAGCCAAAGGATCCCCAAGGATTCTCTCCACCAATTTGAATTCCAGAGGCAACCAAGCAACTGAAAGAGGAGTGCAACCAATAATTTTTTACTTGGAGTCAAGTGGACTCAATCACCATTTTCTAGGGAGATATTGGTAGTTGCCCTGTAGAATAAATAGAGTAGAGATAGAGCTAGGAAGGGGTCGATTCTAGTCGGAACTTTGTTGCAAGCTATTGAGATTTTTATTATTTTACTCAGTGACCAGACTTTCATAAATGTATAAGGCTATTCTTTTATGAAATGAACAGAGATTTCACTTTACTGATTTAAGATTCAAAGAGATAGGCTCGTGGGTTAGGGCCCAATCCATGTGCCTCAACCTCTTTGTTGTATTTTTTCTCTGCTTTTTGTCATTTCATTAGCTCCACTTTTGATAATTTCGTTTATGTTTCATTGTTGTTTAGTCTTTCCTTTCAGCTTCATTGTTGTAGATCTTCATTTGCTTACGAATTGTCATAGAGTAGAGGAAAAATCCAAAAAATTTGGTCGAGCCTCCCCCTCTCATCTCTGTGAACAGAGTTCGAGCAGGGTTGACCTCCCCATAGGCCATAAAAACTGCTTTCTATTCATTGTTTTTATCACACATTGTCTATTTTCGTGCATAAATCAGTAGGTTTGATTGTAGGAATAAGTCTCAAAAGTCCCAGAAGAGTTCTCCAACACCTCCTCGCTTCATTTCCCATCTCCCTTCCATATTTGTTGTTACGCTTCTATTCTCTTCTATTTCACTTATTGTAGCTGTCGCACCCCTTTTATTCCCAAAAACAATTCAAAATGACTAAGTTTAGCTTGTATTCCTTCGTTTGCACGTTTTACAGCTATCACAGCCATTTCAACGAAAAACACCTCAAAACCTTATAGGTTGACCTTCGCCCTTTTCTTCTCAAACTTCTCGCTACTGTACTTCACCTTTTCACAAATCGCACTTCACATCTTTTTTCCTTTTCCCTTTAAGACTTACCGCTCATTTTCTCCTATTGTGATAACTCTGCCACATCGCACTTCGCATCGTTTTCCCTTTTTATTTAAGGATTACCACTCCTTTTCAGCGATTTCAATAACTCTGTTGTATCGCACATCGCACTTCACATCGTTTTCCTTTTTCTTTAAGACTTATCGCTCCTTTTCGCCGATTGCAATAACTTCATTGCATTGCACTTCAAATTTTTTACCTTTTTATTTAAGAATTACCGCTCCTTTTTGCCTATTGCGATAACTCCGCTGCATTGCACTTCGCATCATTTTCCCTTTTTCCTTAAGACTCACTGCTCCTTTTCGCCGATTGCGATATCGCTTCTCCGCCAACCTTGCAATATTGTGAAATCGCAATTTGCAGTTTCTATTGGTTTTCGTTAATATTTCCGCCTCCAAACCCCGACTGCAATATTACTGCAGCACTCTGCCACGTCATTGATCGCAAATCGCATTTCACAACTTTTTCTTCTTTTTCCTTTAAGACTTACTGCTCCCAACCGCCAATTGTGACATCACTGTAGCATTCCGCCACATCATCCCTATTGCAATCGCATTTCGCAATTCTTATCCCCATCGCAAATCGCATCTTTTATTTGGTTCCTCTAACACTTATCACTCTCAACGTCGATTGCGATATTCTTTGTACTCTGCCGTTGGTACCACTGCCACGTCACCCAGCGCATTTCACACTTCGCAAATTTTCTTGGACAAAACTTCCGCTACCCCTCAAACTTTACGATATTGTGAATTTCGATATCGCATTTTTCACTTCGCAACTTTTACCACATCGCAAATCACAAATCGCAGTTTTTACCCCATCGCACTTCGCAATTTTTACCTTATCACATTTCGCATTTCACTCCCACTCCTGAAAAACACTTCCGCTATCCCTCTAACTTTGCAATATTTAGATTGAGATATCGCACATCACACTTTCATCCTCCATCGCAACTCTGCCATCACACTTTTCAAATTATTCCACTCCAAAGCATTCTTTGCGCCATAATAAAGCTTTAATAAGGTTTAAACCCGCTCTTTCCACTTATAAGCCTGGTTTCATGCATTTATCCCTCCATTAGCACCTTTACCCATTTCTTCTCCAAGTTGAAAATCAACACTTCTTCAATTAGAATTAAGTCTTGGATAGCTTAGTTGCATGGATAGAAGAATGGTAGATAGAGCATAAGATAAGTAGGGTGTGTTTAGACAATTGGCCAAGCTTAATGTGGTTTAAATTAGTTTCATGTCAGCGATTTAACTTAGTTTCTTTCTGTCATTTCCTTTCTATACATTAAATTAGTTTCATTTCCTTTCTGCAAATTAAGTTAGTTTCCTTTCTATTATTTCCTCCCAGCAATTTTCTTTTCAGTTTTCATCATAGTTTAAGAAATAGCACCCTTTCGTAAAGCAGAAGAGGATGACATGAACATAATGCATCTTCTATGTATATAGCATTGTCACCTCCAAGTTTGTGCGAACCCCAGGTTGATAAAATAAAGTAGGGAAGCCCCTTGGATTTTCAGCACTCTTGGTCCAATACCAGGGCTCACCACTTTTTGGCATTTTTTTCGAGGAGGTATCTAGCAGATGCTTTGATTTTTTTTAAGAATTCTTTTATGCTTTCCTTTGTTTTCATGTTATTTTATAAATATTAAAAAAATACAAAAATATTTATTTTCATGCCTCGTAGGAGTAGGAATACTCAAAAAAAAATCTTACCTAAAACCTCCACATCACCTCCTAGCCACCCTTCACTCTTCTTCAGTGGCAGTGAGATTGAACCCCCTATAGGAGAGCCTTCTGAATATTTTTAGGATCCTATTGGGGAAGAAGAAGAAGACCCTTTTTTGACTGAGGGACCTACTTCACCTATCTTAACCATGGCTGGGATCTAGAGAGCCTTTCTCATAAGAGAGGCAAATGGGGAAACTAAGATGAAAAACATTAGCCCCTCAACTCTTCCACCATTTAATGGACTTACCTCTGGGGACCCAAACACATTTATGTTTGAATTTTATGTTGTTTGTAGGACTTATGACTACACTTCTGATGATTAGAAGTTGAAGCTATTCCCATCCGCCCTTAACGATGCAACCTTGCGTTGGTTCATGGATCTGCCTAGGGATAGCATCAATACCTGGGCACAAGTGGAAGAGACCTTCAAAAAAAATATAGAGACTATTGTAGGTCCAAGGAAGTTAAGGATGAAATATTTAAGATGACTCTATGACCTGATGAATCCCTAGAAGACCATGAAGAGAGGTTTCAATTAAACTATAAGAGAGCCAACTGTACTCTTGATCCTGCATCACTTAAACTTGTATTTCTTCGAGGGATCAGTGAAGAGATGATAAAAACCTTGAATATGCTATCAGGAGGAGATATCTACCAACAACCCTATGAAACAATCAAAACTGTCTTCTGGGACCATTCTAAGGCATTTAGGAAGAAGGGCATAGCTAGCCAAAGTACATCCAATACCCCTTCCTCTTCCACCATAAAACATGATATTGGAAACATGCTGGAGGAATTCAAGAGTGACATGTTGCACACCTTTTCTTTGAAAATGGACATAATGCAGGTCAAAAGAAAGAAAGAGGAAGCAGAGAGAGCCCTGTCCATATTTTTTCCTAGATGTACCAGGAAGCTCCCAAGAAATGAACGTCCACTGAATGTCATAGAGTTTTGCTTAGTATGTGAGGAATATCATGCCACAGAAAATTTTCCCTCCTTAACTAGACTTAAATTTGTATATCAAGGTGGGGAAGTAATGCCAGAGCAACTCTGTTTCATCAACCAGAGAAGACCTCAAGGCCCTCCATCATATCAACAAGGTATGCAAGGTGAACCTTAATCTTACTATCACAACAATCAAAGCGCACCGGTCCAACCTTGGTATGCCCCCACTCCTCCATCCTGGTCTACACCTCCTACTTCGCCTTACAACCCTTCATATCCTCATCAGCCAATAAACCAACCATTTCAGTAGTATGTTCCACAACAACCTCAGTGTAACAATCCATCCCAAGGGTGGAGGCCTCAACAAAATAAACCACCTACTCTAATGCCTCCACCCCAACCTCAACCTCATCTTAATCATGCTGCTCCACCAAGGCTACTTATACCTGCACAACCCAATCCGAATCTGAACAACAGATAGGCACAGCTGGGTCCCGGTGGAGAAACATCCCATCTAGCTTATGCTATGTAGATACAGGAGGTCAATCTCAGTTCGGGAAGAGTACTCCCAAACAACCATCCTCTATCTCCACCTATAGAGGTTGAGGAGGAAAAGGAATAAGGTAATACACAGATCCTACAACCTCCTTTTCAAGAGTGTTTGATCCACCCTAGTTAGCACACCCTAGAGGAGACTAAACTCCTAGAAGAATTGGAAAATTTATGTGTAAAGATACCACTTCTCTAGGCCATTAAGGATGTCCCTATCTATAATAGGCTCATCAAAGAAAAGTGCTTCAAGAAACATGGGAGAAGGAAGAAATATACCCCCACCATCAATGTGGTAGGACAATTGTCTGACCTAATGCTAGGGAAGGTGGTATTTCCAAAGTACCTAGACCCTAGTAGTCTAGTTTTTGATGTGCATATAGATGGTGTCATAGTCCCCAACACTCTGATTGATATAGGGGCTGCCATCAATATCATGACCAAGGAAAATATTTTGAAACTAAACCTCCAAGGGACTTTGAGGAAAACCACAACAGTTCTGCAACTTGCAGATCGATCCACAGTAACTCCGGAAGGAATTGTTGAGGATGTTATGGTTACCATTGACTCTAGAAAGTATCCTACAGATTTCCTGGTCCTGCAACCAAAGAAAAATTTTAATGGTTACCCCCTCATCTTAGGGAGACCTTGGTTAGCCACTGCAGATGCTTATATTAGTTTTCGGGCCGAAAACATGGCTATCAAAAATGGGCCTTTATCTAAACAGCTTGTGTTATATCCTCCAACCTAGCCTTCCATTGATCATGATCTCCCTATATGGTTGGAGGATGAAGAAGATGAGTTATATAACACTGCCCCTATGTGTACCGTAGATGTTATTCTTAGAGGGGGGCAGCTTGATGAAGATGAACTCATCGACCATGCCATTCGAAACCAGTCCTCCACTAACATTCCTCTCGAAACCTTAGTCAAAGAGTCTGAAATCCAACCTTGGATGGAAGTGCACTCAGTTTAGTTGGCCTCTGAAACCACCAAGGCTATTGAGTTTGGCCCATCCAAATATCTGAAAATCAACCCAAACCTCTCGAATGAAGAATAGAAGCATCTATGCTAGCTTTTGAAAGAAAATATTGAAGCATTTGCTTGGGATTACAAGAACATGAAAGGGGTGCATCTTTCAGTATGCAGACATCACATTTACATCAAAGAAGGATGAAATCCTGTGATACAACCCCAAAGAAGGATGAACCTGGCTCTGAAGGACATAGTGAAAGAAGAGTTGTAGAAACTATTGGATGCAAGGTTCATATATCCTATATCCGACAGCGAGTGGGTATCCCCTCTCATCCTATTCCTAAAGAAGAATGGGAAGTGGATAATTTGTGTTGACTATCTAGAACTTAACAAAGCCACCAAGAAAGACCATTTCCCTTCGCCCTTTATAGACCAAGTCCCCTGATGGCCTTGCGGGGAAGCATTTATTTTCCTTATTAAATGGGTTCAGTGAATACAATCAAATTCAAATCAACCCTGAAGACCAGGATAATACTACTTTCACCTACCCTTGGGGTACCTTTACTTATAGAGTCCTACCCTTTGGGTTGTGCAATGCCCCAGCTACCTTCCAAAGAGTTGTCATGAGAATATTTTCTGAGTTAGTCCATGACTCTATCTAAATCTACATGGATGATTTCACACCATATGGGGATGATTTCCACGAAGCTCTCTCCAATTTGGGTAAAGTACTAAGAAGGTGCATTGAGATGAATCTATCCTTGACCCCAGAAATGTGTGAATTCCTGAAGAAAGCAGGGGTTGTATTAGGACACTCCATATCCCAAGCAAGAATACAGGGAGACCCGAACAAAATCACTATCATCAAAAGGGTACCTGCTCCTCAAAAGCATAAATATGTCAATAGTTTCTTAGGCCTAGCTGGTTACTATAGAAGATTCATCAAATATTTCAGTGAGATGGCTTCCACATTATTTGGGTTATTGGCCAAGGAGTCTGAGTTTATTTGTTTTGGTCCTTGTCAAGAGGCTTTCGAACTCATTAAGGGAAATTTGACTACTTCCCCCATCCTCCGAGGCCCAAATTGGACTCTACCTTTCCACATCCACACTGATGCATTTGAAAAAGTTGTAGGGGAAACATTACGACAATTAGAGGAAAAAATCCCTTATGCCAATTATTTCATCAGCAAGAACTTGTCCAAGGCTAAACTGAATTATACTATTATTGAGCAGGAGATGTTAGCCATTGTCCATGCTTTGAACAAATTCAAGCATTATGTAACTGGATATCAGACCTTTTTTCACACTGACTGTTAGCCACCCATAAATTCTGTCATATTAGGTGGTGGCTAAATGATGTTGGATAGCCTTCAAGAAACAATTTCATTGCTAAAAATTGCTGATGCTTAAAGTCTTTTGATAATATCCTATCCTTTGGATAATCGTCACTGATGTTCCCCTTTTCAACTCAGAATTTTTGTTGTCATTACATGAAGAAAAACTGCTGCAAGCACCATTTTTTCCCATTTCCCCTTCTTCCAAAACTAACCTCATTTTTTCCTTTCCTTCTCCCATGAAATCCCTCATTTTCATGATTTTTTCCTTTCCCCTTCATCAAAACCCTTTGATAAGGTTTAAAGACTCCTTCTTTGACTTTTCGGAACCCCTCTAAACCTTTGAAAACCATTGAAAATCCATGAAAAAACCATATTTGGACACATATGGGTCTTAGCCCCCTTCGGACAGCTCCCTCGACCTTTTCCCCACGTGACTCGGGTGCCGAAACCAGGCGCTAGCCCAAAAGAGCGCTTAGCGCGTTTGGTCGTCGGGAGCATTTCTCACCGTTGATTTTCCCGGTCCATCCAACGGTCTTCACAATCCCATCGCACCCATGGTCCCCACTCCTGTTCACCACCCGATCGCATCACAGCCATCCATTTAACCCACAGATCCGACGGCCCATTTTCATCCGCCCAGTGGTCCCCGTTCCACGGTCACTATGTAGAAACCGGTGGTATCCATTGCACCGCTTTCAAGCGCAGGGCGGTTTTCTCCCAATCGGAAGCGATTCCACTCACCGATTGACACGTGGCCTGGGCACTGTTCACCAAACCGTCGTCCATTGCGCGTTAAAGTTTGGACGTGGACGCGGCACGATATGAACATCCACCATCCGATCTGAGACCGCCCATCGAACGGCGATCGCTCACCGAAGATGCCCACGCGATAACCAGGCTCCGACGCAGCAGTAACCGCATCTCCGCCGTCGATCTGATCTGCCGGTCGACGGCCCAAAATTCATCGCCCGTTTTCTCCGTTTTGACTTTCCACCTGTGCTTTCGACCGTCAATTTCGCGCAATCAACGGCTCCGATTCAAATCCTTCTTCCACTCTCCTCTGACCTCCTCGATCAATCTCGACCGTTGTATGATGCCATCCAACAGTCATGCTCTCCCCACATGTCCTCCCGCAGCAATAAACCTATATATGCAGGATTTTTTAATATTTTTTGTATTGTGGAGGGTTCCAAGAGATTTTTCCGCTATGCCCGAAGGAAATTCAAAGGCAAAGGGTGATGATCCTCCTGCCTTCGATTCACCAAAGAAAATCAATCGCAAGGTTTAAAAATTCACGTTTCATCCGTGATTCTTGAGGCATTGATGCCATATCGCCCCTGCACAGCCTTGCATATCCACAAAAACACCATGAATCGAGCACAGTCAGAGAAGTATCAGTGCCGAAGATAAAATTTATCAGGACAGAAAATTGAAGACAGATTTATGGGGATTACGGCTAAATATGGATTATCAGAAGCCTAAACCACAGTTTAAAATAAAATCATGACTGTTTTATCAGAAAAGAGACCTCCACTGTCACCTCAAGGGCTAATTAAAACTTCCAGCCGCCGCAGAGCCACCTACAGCCTCAAAGCAATCAAAGAAGGTCAAAGTTATTACCAGAACAAGAGATATTTAACATCAATACAAGTGAACAGTTATTTCAACCAAAGAAACTTACTGTAGCTTTCATCAGAAGTTATTTCAAGAATGATGAGAAGCCTTGAAGTCAACAAATTCTTTCCAGCAAACCTAATAGTTAATGTAAATGATTTTATACGGAGGACACCTATGTAAGTTGCTTCATTGAGCCCCCAAAGGCCAAGTAGCCATTTAAGTCTGTATTAATTAGTTTTTGAGATGTTTTAGCAGATCTCACCTCCTCATTCTTCTATATATACTTCTGAAGAAGATGAGTGAGGGGTTGGTTGGTTGGTTGATCATTGGTTGTAATATTGGAACTCTCTGAAATAATACATAGTCTGTTGAAGTTGAAGAAGAAATTGAAGTCTTGGAGCCCTGATGATATTGTTGCATGCTTGTTACTGTGAAGGCTCTATCATTGGATCCATGAGCTTGGTTGTTGGTGAATTATTATAAACTGTTTAATGTTTTCTCCTATTTTCATTCTGTTCAATGATTTCTTACTACAGTAGGTTGAAATTTTTAAGCTAAGAAATGACTCCTGGAAGCACCTTAGACCTGTTCATCCTTCACTGTTTCATGTTTTCTTCTGCTGAAGTATTTTAGAGTCTTTAATCTCTCTCTTTAGTCTTCATGCTTGTTTATTTCCTTAATAGTTTGAATAGTTGGTTTCAGCATGTTTTATGGTTCTCCCTGCTTGTCTGCTGCCACTTTAAAACTGTTATTGAAGTCTCCCTTTGTAGTTTTCTGTTTACAGTGAGCCAAGGAGGTCTGTTCTGATCTTTCCCTTTGTCCTTACTTAAACAGTTGTCTCAAAGGTCTTTATAGTTGTAATCATAGATGTGTTAAGTGTTCCCTCTTCTATGACTGTAGTTATCAGTGAATCTTTTATGTTTTCTAAGTCATTTGAAATAAAATATTTGAGGAAATAGGGTGTTCCCAAAATCTTAGATTTCATTTTAAAAGTTGTCTTGAAATCATTTTTTGCTTAAAGGTGTGATTTGTAGAATTCATGGTTAGCCCTGTCTATCAAAAAGCTCTTTATTGTTCAAATTATGCTTTCAAATTCCCTTTGTTGAGAATTAAATTTCTCTTTTCAAATCATTGATGTCCATCTCATTCCAAAACCAAAGGATCCTACGGCCAAGTTAGATTTTCCCTCTGATATCCCATATCCATTGATGAGTGTGTTATGACCTCTTTTTGACTCCATTGCCCAATGAACCAGATGTTTCTCCATTCTATTTATCTTTCCTAGATCTTTCATGTTTTGTTGTATCAATTCAACCAAACAAACAAACAAACACTTACACTTAATAACTAGTCTAAAATCCATATTCTAAGCACACAAGATAAACCTTTGCAAATAAACATTTGAGAGATCCCTCTCTGAGAACAGGAGGACTAGATCCTGGAACTCTAAATATTGGTTCTGATGTTGCCTTGTCTTTTGATTTTCCAAACTATCAAAACACGGGACACCAACACTACCCATGCAGCCATCAAGTATTTAATGAACAAATCAAATGTTAATGCTGGGATAATTAGATGGTTTTTACTTTTGCAGCAATTTTATTTGACTATTGTTGATAAACCTGGAAAGGAGAATGTTTTTGCAGATTTTCTGTCCAGGTTAGCTCTCCCTGCAAGTGAAGAAGGAATGGTGGATGACCAACTACCAGATGAGAATCTCTTTGATATATCATCACTCTCACCATGGTTTGTTGATATATCCAACTACTTGGTTGTTGGGAGACTCCCTCCTAATCTTTCATTCAGGGAGAGGAGCAGAATCATTAGAAAAAACACCCCTTTCACATGGATTGGGGGAAACCTTTTCAAGCTAGGACCTGATCAAATCCTAAGGAGATGTGTGAGGGAGGAATAATTTTTTGATATCCTCTCTGAATTTCATGACAGCCCATGTGGAGGCCACTTTGCTGCAAAGAGAACTGCTTACAAAGTTTTGCAGGAAGATACTATTGGCCTACCCTTCACCAAGATTCCAGAAGATACACCAGCAAGTGTGACCAATGCCAAAGGATGGGGAAACCCATGAAAAGGGATGAGATTCCTTTGCACCCTCAGGTGGATCTTGGGTCATTTAACAAGTGGGGCATGGACTTTGTTGGACCTATCGATCCACCATCCAGGAAAAATAAGTATATCATAGTTTGCATTGATTACCTAACAAAGTGGACTGAAACAAAAGCAGTGAAGGTAGCAACCGGAGAGAAAGTAGCGGAATTTCTGAGGGAGAATGTGTTTTACAAGTTTGGGTACCCCAGAGAAATAGTCGCTGATCAGGGAGCACAATTCACCTCTCACCTTATAGAGAATATTTTTAAGGAAGCACAAGATTAAGCATAGAACTTCTACTGCCTGTTACCCTCAGGCAAATGGCCAAGTAGAAGTAACTAACAAAGCTTTAGAGAGCATCCTCACAAAGGTTGTGAGCAGCAGCAGAAAAGATTGGGTAGACAGATTGGTAGAAGCTACTTGGGCCTACAACACTACTTGGAAGACAACAATAGGATTCACTCCTTATGAACTATTCTATGGTAAGAAGGCTCTACTTTCAATTGAGTTTGAATTCAATACTTTAAGAATGGCAGCTGAATTAAATATAGATTTATCAAACGCCCAAAAGGAGAGGTTATTGCAAGTAAATGGATTGGATGAGTTCATAATGTAAGCACTTCTTCACACGAAGGTAGTTCAGCTATAAAGGAAGGTCTGGCATGACAAGAACATCAAAGAAAATGCCTTCCAAGAAGGAGACTGGGCGTTGTTGTATGATTCAAGGTTTAAAAATTTCAAAGGCAAGCTGATGACAAGATGGTTGGGACCTTACACAGTAGAAAAAAATTTTGATAATGGCGCAATTCAAATCAGAACCATAGATGAGGAAGGAATCCCCTTGTTTTTCAATGGTCACAGACTTAAAATCTACAAGAAGCCTTTTCCAAGGGCAGAGTTCATAAATTCAATAAGCAGAGAGGTGTATGTGATGGGAAACTCCATAGTTTCCCACACCTACTAAAAATATAAATATAAATATAAATAAATAAATATATAAATAAAAAGAAAAATTAAATAAATAAATGATCCATGGGTGAAAACCTTTCTGAGGCACCCAAGGCAAGATTTTGGGTTGAAAATCTCGATGGAGGCATCTCACTTGCTCCATAAAAAAAAAAAGGAATTAAGATCCATGGGTGAAAACCTCTCTGAGGCACCCAAAGCAATTTTGTGGGTTGAAAACCTCCATTGACGCATCCCACTTTCTTTAAAAAAAACAAAAACAAAAACAAAAAATATTTACATCTGCATCTCTGGGTTTTTTGTGTTTGTTGTTTACATGTTATTAATGGTTTCTGGAAACACGGGGAAGCATTCATCTTCTCTCCCCTTCTATTTTACCATCCATCCCATAATTCACTCCATTCATTTCCATAAATCATTCCATCACCTCCATACACCATATTCCTCCATGCCTTAGCACAATGTAGCAAAAGAAAGCAAGCCACAAAATGCTACAAACATCAGGAAGTTCCTTCAAAAACACAGTTATTCACAGATTGCAAAAAAAAATGAGGGGTTGATAAATCAAACCCTAGGAAAGACAGGAGTGCCACCCACGGCATCTAGAGCACCCCCACACAGCATCTACAACGGGAAGAAACAGCAAGAAAGGTCAGCAACTCAGTCAGACAGTTTCTCATTCAGCAAGCTTCTCACTCAAAAAACAGGAAAATAAGGAAGAACGCAACATATAACAGGCTTGTCTCCAAATTCCAGCCCCTGAAAACGCCTTGAAAACAATAGGTAAAATCAGGTATAGCTTCTCACCCCTCATTATGCATCCATAATAGCCAGAAATAATTAAATTTGCGAGTTTAAGGGGCAGAAAGGTGGCCAGTTAGTTTGGCCACCATCGTGAAGTATGACTAGGGAGAAATGCAAAGTCACGCCATCTAGGAATGCAAAAGAAAAATTCAATCAATTGGAGTAGAGGAGAACGAGGGGAGGGGACACGTAGTATCATCCAGTTAACAAGAAGAGGTTCCAACTGTCTACAAAAAGAACTAGAGCAGAGCCAAGTTACATAAGCACTCCAAAATTAGCTGCGCAATCTAATAAAAAATAAAGATCCCGTCTCATCCAAACTAGTGAATTGAGATTTTTTTAGCTGAAGATATTGAACGGATCCCACAGCATAATAGTACCGAGAGTGGATTGCGTATTTGAACAGCGTGCAGTAGCAGCATAACAACATCACCAGCAGTCGAGCTAGCTTCTAAATCATACCGCATATCCGACACAGTAGAAAGGGACCAAGGGAAGCTTTTGTAGCAACCCAAACAACCAGAAGAAGGAGACGAAGAGACAAAGGGCCAAGGAAAAACAGAGGATATGGAAATAGAAGTCATAGAGGTAGCATAAATTGAGCAAGAAGCAGACTCACAGCATAGCACCACATCCCCTTAAGACAAAGAGGTAGTTTCCACCTTAGCTCCTCTGAGCGCAAAGAGAAAAAGGTAGACCTCTATGTATTTCAGAGCTGACAAGAATCATAGGATAAGTCAGAGAGAGCCAGAAACTCCTCCCGAAAGCCCGAGTATCATTGAAGAATCACCAAGGGAGGAGGAAAGGATCAAAGAAACAATTCTGAAGGAGCAGTTGCAGAAGGCACAGGCAGAGAATGTAGCACTGAAGGAGCAATTGCAGCAAAAAGGGCAGCAAGTAGCCACCATGGAAGACTTATGCATAGAATCCCTTCAACACATATTCCCTTCTGACTCATATGCTATTTACCTCAAGGAGAAATGGCTCCTATTTCAAATCAAAACTCTAGCCTCCCATGGATCCCTACCTTTCCAAGATAGTATCAAATTCATGGATTTCTACAAGCAATCTAACGTGGATGATCAAGAAAATATGGCAGAGTTTTATATGCATAACCTTGTGCTGACAAATCTGAATACTTGGGACCCCAATCCTACAATGGGGGATATGCAGTTGATGGCTTTAGTATCTTGGATCATGAATGAGGACACTAGAGAAAAAGAGATCATGGGAAGAAGAGATAGAGAACCCTTATATATCATACCATAATTTTTCAGCCCAAGAGGAGTCATCCTTAACCGTCAAGAGATTGAAAGTGACCCTGCACTAGTTGAAAGCTACCTTCAGACTCAAACACAGGCAATAGGCCACTTTGATGATGTCTCTAGGCAGATAGAATATGAGTGCATTATGGCCAGCCAGAGGAGATGGAACAACCTCCCTCACAGCCTCAAGAACAGGGAGTACCATACTCCGAAAATACTGAGGGGTGCATCGGAAAGGGCACCATTATACAAGAGGGACATGCAGGCCAAAAAGATCCAATGTTTGGGACTAAAGCTCAGCCCACCTTTGTTGTTGGGTTTGGATGATGAAAGGGACATAGATGCACAAGATAGAGAATGGGAGAATGGAGAAAATAATAGTGGTTTTTACCCCCTTGGGGAAACTCCCACACTTCTTCCTCAAGAAATCAAGGGGGTTGTCAAAGCCTTGAAGGAAATGCAGGAGGAGGATTAGTTTCTCAGAGGATGAGCAACCATTGAAGTAGGGGGTGATTATGAGCTCCATCATTAGACATATTCGGAGGGGTTAATGGTCACCTTTTTTCCTTCTTAGATATCCTTTTCTTGAATTTTTTATTATTATTTGGTTTTATGATGCTAGTATAGGTGGTGATTAAGGCTAACATACTCTGAGTCCCTAATATGAGGTTGAGTGCAGAAAATCATGAATTATTAGCATTTTTATAAGGATTTTATCATAAATACTTGGAGGAGACAGCAAAGAGAAATTATAGGAGGATTTTCCACCCTCCTTAACTCTCAAAGGCAGTCGAACGATCCCAAATATTTTCTCCATCAATTCGAATTCCAAAGGCAGTCGAAGGATCCCCAAGGATTCTCTCTAGAAATTTGAATTCCAGAGGCATCTAAGCAACTCAAAGAGGAGTACACCCAATATTTTTTTACTCGGAGTCATGTGGACTCAATCACCATTTTCTAGGGAGTTGTTGGTAGTTTCCCTATAGAATAAATAGAGTAGAGATAGAGCTAGGAAAGGGTCAATTCTAGTCAGAACTTTGTTGCAAGCTATTGAGCTTTTTATTATTTTACTCAGTGATCAAACTTTAATAAATGTACGAGGCTATTCTTTTACGAAATGAGAATATTTATTTCACTTTACTAATTTAAGTTTCAGAGAGCTAGGCTCGTGGGTTAGGGCCCAATCCATGTGCCTCAGCCTCTCTGATGTATTTGTTCTCTGTCATTTCATTAGCTTTGCTTCTGATAATTTTGTTTATGTTTAATTATTTTTTAGTCTTTGCTTTCAGCTCCATTGTTGTAGATCTTTATTTTCTTATGAAGAGTAATAGAATAGAGGAAAAATCCAATGGTCGAGCCTTCCCCTCTCGTCTCTGTGAATAGATTTCGAGCAGGGTTGACCTCCCCACGGGCCATAAAAATTGCTTTCTGTTCATTGTTTTTATCACGCATTTTTTTTGTTTTCATGCATAAATCAGCAGGTTTGATTGTAGGAATAAGTCTCAACAGTCCCAGAAGGGTTCTCCAACACCTCCCCGATTCATTTCCCATCTCCCTTCCATCTCTGTTGTTGCGCTTCTATTCCCTTCTATTTCACTTATTGCAGCTTCCGCACCCCTTTTATTCCCAAAAACACTGCAAAACGACTAAGTCTGCCTTCTATTCCTTCATTTACATGTTTTACGGCTATCGCAAACATTTCAACGAAAAACACCTCAAAACCTTATAGGTTGACCTCCACCCTTTTCTTCTCGAACTTCCCACTACTGTACTTTGCCTTTTCGCTAATCGCACTTTGCATCATTTTTCCTTTTCCCTTTAAGACTTACTGCTCCTTTTCACTGATTGCGATAACTTTGTTGCATCGCACATCGCACTTCTCATTGTTTTCCCTTTTTCTTTAAGGCTTACTGCTCCTTTTCGCCGATTGCGATAACTCCACTACATCATAAATCACACTTCGCATCATTTTCCTTTTTCTTTAATACTTACCGCTCCTTTTCGCCGATTATGATAACTCCACCACATCGCACTTTGTACCATTTTCCCTTTTTATTTAAGACTTACCGCTTCTTTTCTCTGATTTCGATAATTCTGTCGTATCGCACTTCGCATCGTTTTCCCTTTTTCCTTAAGACTTATCGCTCCATTTCGTTGATTGCGATTACTGCGATATCGCAAAATCACAAATCAAAATTCGCAATTTCTATTGGTTTCCATTAATACTTCTGCCTCTTAACCACGATTGTGATATTACTGCAGCACTCTGACATGTCACCGATCGCAAATCGCATTTCGCAACTTTTCCTTTTTTCCTCTAAGACTTACCACTCCCAACCATCGCATTAGGGGAATTTTGAGGTCTAAAATGGGCCTCCTAAGGAAATAATAAAATAATAGCTAAACCAATAAAATAATATTTATGAATTTTCAATTCACTTTTTGCACCACAATCCATGTAACCATAGTTAAATTCAATTCAAAAGTTGTACCAAAATAAAATTAATTAAAAAATTGTATTGATGTGACTATAAATAAGAATGAGTTTTTCAAGAAAAAGTCATTATTATTGAACAACTAATGCATTTGTCCTTTGTACTTAAATAACTTAAAATAAAATATAAATATAAATTTACAAATTCTTAATTATATTATATGTTATTAATTAAAATTTATATTATTTAAATTGTATAATAACATGTAATTAATATAATATATAAATATAATAATATAATATAATAAATGTATAGGGATATGCATTGTTTCTTTCAAGAAATATGAAATGACAATAATATTATTTTATTAAAAAAGTGTGAAATAACATTTATTATGAGTACTTTACTTTGACTTTAAAAGTACTTAGAGCACTACCATGGTTAACCATGAGTTTTTATCCACCATTGAGAATGTGACATGTAAGTACCTTTAACTCAAACAATGCCATCTCAACCATTAGGGATGATTTCATCCCCTAAAATGTGATTCGTTCTCATAAAGTGAATTTTGATTGTACATTTTCCTTAGGAGGCCCATTTTAGACCTCAAAATTCCCCTAATGATTGCAACATCACTGTAGCATTCTGCCACGTCATCCCTATCGCAATCGCATTTTGTAGTTCTTATCCCCATCGCAAATCGCAACTTTTATTTGGTTCCTCCAACACTTACCGCTCCCAACACCAATTGCGATATTCTCTGTACTCTTCCGTCTGTCCCACCGCCACGTCACCCAGCGCATTTCGCACTTCGCAACTTTTCCTGGACAACACTTCCACTACCCCTCAAACTTTTCGATATTGCAAACTGAGATATTTCATTTCGCACTTCGCAACTTTTACCACATCGCAAATCGTAGTTTTTACCCCGTCGCACTTCGCATTTTTTAGCTTATCGCATTTTGCATTTTGCTCTCGCTCCCGAACAACACTTCCACTATCCCTCTAACTTTGCGATATTGCGATTGTGATATCGCACATCACACTTTCATCCTCCATCACAACTCCGCCATCACACTTTTCAAATTATTCCGCTCCAAAGCATTCTTTGCACCATAATAAAGCTTTAATAAGGTCTAAACCCACTCTTTCCACTTATAAGCCTAGTTTCATGTGTTTATCCCTCCATTAGCACCTTTACCCCTTTCTTCTCCAAGCTGCAAATCAAAACTTCTTCAATTAGAATTAAGTCCTGGATAGCTTAGATACATGGATACAAGCATGGTAGATAGATCATAAGATAAGTAGGGTGTGTTTAGCCGATTGGCCAAGCTTAGTGTGGTTTAAATTAGTTTCTTGTCAGCAATTTAACTTAGTTTCTTTTTGTCATTTTCTTTCTGAACATTAAATTAGTTTCATTTCTGTCATTTCATTTCTGCAAATTAAGTTAGTTTCATTTTTTTCATTTCCTCCCAGCAATTTACTTTTCATTTTTCATCATAGTTTAAGAAATAGCACCCTTTCGTAAAGCAGAAGAGGATGACATGAAAAAAATGCGTCTTTTGTGTATATAGCACTGTCACCTCGAAGTTTGTATGAACCCCGGGTTGATAAAGTAAAGTAGGGTAGCCCCTGGGAGTTGCAGCACTCTTGGTGCAATACTAGAGCTCACCTGCAAGAGTGTGTAGAAATACAAGGTCAGATTTGTGGCCCAGGGATTCTCATAGATTGAGGGGATAGATTATGATGATACTTTTGCGCCTGTCACAAGGTACTCTTCTATAAGATCCATCCTTGGACTCTCAGCGCAGATGGGTTGGCGCATTCATCAGATGGTTGTGAAAACTACGTTTCTCAATGGGATCATTGAGGAAGAGGTGTACATAGAGCAGCCTAAAGGTTTCTAAATCTTCAACAGTGAGTCGCATGTGTGTAGACTCAAAAGAGCGTTGTATGGACTGAAGAAAGCACCCCGTGCTTGGTACACTCGGATAGACAACTATTTCATCGAACTAGGCTTCACCAAAAGTGAAGCAAATGCAAACCTGGACCAGATTTTGGTTGAGGGTAAGATATTGATCATTGTTATTTATGTTGATGATATAATTTTGACCGGCGATTAGTAGCTGATACACTCATGCAAGGAGGATCTTGCAAGGGAGTTTGAAATGAAGGACATGGGACTCCATTATTTCCTTGGATTGTAAATATGGCAGCGGGATGGTGAACTTTTTGTGTCTCTATGCAAGTATGCAAAGGAGATATTGGGGTAAGTTTAACATGGAGAGCTGCAAACCCATGGATACTCCTCTTCCAGAAAATTGGAAGAAAGAGGATGCTACTTCTGGAGAGGTAGTGGATGTTATTGTCTATCGACAGTTAGTGGGTTCGCTAATGTATTTGGTGAACACGAGACCAGACATTTTCTACGCAGTTAACCAGTTGAGTCAGGTTATGGTTAAGCATACCAATCTCTTTTGGAAGGCGGGGAAGCATGTCCTGAGATACCTGAAGGGCACATTAGAGTATGGTCTATGGTACAAACGGACGGATGGAGTGAAGTTGCATGGCTTCACGGATGCAGATTGGGATGGCAGTCCATCGGATAGAGAGAGCACATCAAGGGGGATCTTTAGCATTGGATCGACAGCAGTTTCCTGGTACAGCATGAATCAATGATCTGTGGCACTCAGTTTAGTAGAATTGGAATACATGGCACCAATTCAAGTTGCATGTGAGGCTATCTGGATGAGAAAGATCTTGGTTGTTTTGTTTGGTTCTCATATGGATCCGACAGTGATTCATTATAATAATCAGATTTGCATTAAACTCTCGATTAATCATGTGTTTCATGATAGGTCCAAGAATATAGATATCTAGTACCGTCATCTCAGACATTGTGTCCAGATAAGGATCATGTTGCTTCAGTACATTCCCATGGAAGATCAGGATGCATATATTCTGATGAAGGCGCTCACCAGGAGCAAATTCGAATACCATAGAGACAGGATCGAGGTGAAGGATAATCCATTTCTTCTTGAGAGGAAGTGTTGAGATTCAAAAAGAAGATTCAGCACCCACGCCTAGTGCATTAAGCACCTGGTTTCATTCAACATCTGGTTGCATTAAGCACCCAGACTAGGGTGGGGCCTAAAGTGTTATTTTTGGGTGCATGTCTATTTTGGTTATCCCTTAATTAAGATGGACATTAAACTGCAATCTATTCTCAATGTGGAATTGAATGAGTTAATTGAAAGTGATAAATTTAGTTAACTAGTGGATTTTGAGTTAGAGGTTGTTGGTGAGGCATGCAGAGTAATTCTAGTTGTAACAGAGTTCGAAGTGCAATGGTGCATGAGTTGGTGCAAGTTGTAAATCAGTTTAACTTAGTTAAGTGAGTTAAACTCAGTAGTGCTAATTGTAACTGAAGATACACTAGTGAGAGATCAAGTGAACTAAATATTAATTAATTCAAAATCAATGATCTCACATGCAACTGAGGATTTACTATTATTAGTTGCATGCATGTCAGATCCAGTGGAAACCCAGTTGAGTTCTAGGTGAAAGGGAAGTTGACTATCAGTTGTAGGATTATTGGCTTGCACACATGCAAACAAACACCTATTGGAGTGCCCATGATACTTGCGCAGTCAAGGCAGGAAAGAATTCCTATATTTTAGGGATCTTTACCATCAGGGATTGTGCAAGCAAGGCAGGTTGTCTGGAGGCTGAGAATTGGCTATGTGTTGGTCAGTTTTTCATATGACAGTGTGAGACAATTAGCTGAGTACTGGAGGGCTCTTGTGAGAAGATTTTTGTATGTAATTTTTTCATGATCCATGCTTAATATACAATAGAATATGGTGGGGTTTTTAGCTATAATCTTTCCCTGGAAAATTATATGTGTTGTGTGTGATTGATCTTTCTTCATGTTCATGTGATTAGCGATTGTGTTTTTAATTCCATAAAATATTTGTAGAAGTGATTAAGTATTTAACTTTAGTACATTGTTAGATCGGGTGAATCCAAGATATACATGAATATTGTATAATTTCTACAAGAAATAAAAAAACAGCTTCAAGGGGAGAGGATCAAATCCTCAAGATATAAGAAAATGGGGAAAAATTCCAAGTTTAATACACCTGCTATAGGTGATTTCCAATGGAATTTAACTACTATCAATAGAGATAGGTTCTATCAAAACAACAAGAGAAGGCCATTATAGTGTTGGGGATGTGGATAGAACCACATGGTGAAGGACAGACCCCACTAACATCAGAACAACAAGAAATTATACGATGTCCAAGAAGCAACAATGGTGAACAATGTGGCTCAGAGTGTAACTTGGATTTATGTGGAATTGGACAATAGGAAAGTAGACCATCAAGCCTACGTGGTTGAAATGGAAGGTAAGGTTTCAAACCATCTTGTTTCAATTTAATCGATCCAAGTTCGAATTTTAGTTATGTTATCCCACAATCGTAGAGACGTGATTTTCAAAAGGAAAGTGCATGCCAAAACATGGCTAGTCAAACTAGCCACGGGAGTCAAGAAGAGGGTGAAAAATTAGGTGGAATCATGCCACCTGGAGCTAGGCGACATACCCACAATAGCCACCCTTGATGCATTTTCGTTTGGTTCATATAATGTGTTCATTGGTATGGACTAGCTGGTAGCCCATAAAACCAAGGTGGAATCCTATAATAAACCATTGGAGCTCATCGGCGATGAATGAAAGGAAAAGATATTGCAAGGGTTGATAAAATTGGTCTCAATCAGAGAGATCTCAACGTTGCAAGATAAGAAATGCGGCAGGAATGGTTGTTACCTATATGTGATCCAAGTGACTAGTGTGATAGAGAATATCGATCACAGAATGGAATACCACCCCATTGTGAATAAATATATCGATGTAGTTCCTGAAGAAGTGTCAGGATTGCCACGTAGGAGGGAAATTGACTTCTCCATTGAGTTTATTCTTGGTTTGGTGCCAGCTTCTAAGGCCCCATATCGCATGAGCATGCCAGAGTTATTAAAATTAAAGCTACCTCTAAAACAAATGTTGGATAAGAGGTATATCAGGCACAGTGTGTCGACCTAGGGAGTCTCAGCATTGTTTGTGAAGAAAAAGGATGGCACACTACAACTGTTCATTGACTATCGTCAATTAAATACAGTTATAGTGAAAAATAAATACTCGTTGCCCAGAATTGATGATCTATTTGATCAGCTAAGAGGGGCCGCAATATTTTCAAAAATAAATTTAATATCTAGTTATCATCAAGTTAGAATTAAAGATGAAGACATTCACAAGATGGTGTTCAAGACGAGATACATGCACTACGAGTTTGTGGTGGTGCCATTTGGGCTCAAAAATGCTCTAGCCACATTTATGTGCCTAATGAAAAATGTACTCAGCCAGTATTTGGATATGATTGTGTTGGTTTTTGTGGATGATCTCCTGATTTACTAAAAAAATAGAGAACAACATGAAGAGCACCTAACGGTAGTGTTGCGATTGCCGTGGGAACACAAATTGTATGTCAAACTCAACAAATGTGATTTCTTCCAATCACAAAAACTATATTTGTGACACATCATCTCAAAGGAAGGAGTAGTTGTGGATCCCAAAAACATCAAGGCCATATGTTACGAAGGTTAGATCCTTCATTGGATTGGCCAGATATTACCAATTGATTTATTTAAAAAAATTCAAATATTGGACATCCAATCACATCTTTATGAAAGAAAGAAGTCAAATTCAATGGACATAAGAGTTCATAGCTAGTTTTCAGCAACTCATGAAATTACTCGCACGTGCACCTATTCTAAGAATAGAAAACACAGAGAGGAATTTCCTAGTTTACATGGATGTATGCAACGAAGGACTAGGTGGAATCTTGATGCATGAAGGACATGTAATTTGCTACAATTCGAGAAAATTAAATGAGCATGAGCAGAGTTATGTCACTCATGACTTGGAGCTAGCATCAATTGTGCATGCACTAAAGAAGTGGAGGCACTACTTTCTTAGGAGGAGTTTTGTGCTAATGCCATATCATGGAGGGATGAGATATTTGTTTAATCATCCCAAATTAAATACTAGACAAACGAGATGGTTGACTATAATTAGGGAATTTTACTTTGAGATAAATCATATTAAGGGAAAGGAAAATTGGGTAGTAGATACAGTTAATAGAAGTTTACAAGTAGCTCACTTGGAAACCATGACATTGTGAAACTGATACCAAAGAAAGGATCAAAGAGGCATTGCAACATGATGACCATTTCGAGTGTGTGAAGTAATGCTTACAGCAGGAACCAGAGGGGACAATGAGTAAGAATTACAAGCTCACTAACGATGGTATGTTGTAGCTCATAGGTAGATGGTATGTGCCTTGTGTGAATAACTTGAAGAAGCTCATAATGTATGAGTTTCATAAAATACCCTATTCAATTAATCATGGTTATTATAAAATGATAATATCCATAGATAAATTGTATTATTGGCTAGGAATAAAGAAGGATATAGCAAAATATATTGTTAGGTGTCAGGAATGCCAACAAATCAAAATAGAATGCAGGAACCTAGTGGGATTGTTACAGCCAATCCCAGTACCTAAGTGGAAGTGGGAATTCATATCCATGGACTTTATCGTAGGGTTTTCAAGGACACACAAACAACAAGATTCCATTATGGTGGTAGTAAACAAGTTAGGCAAGGAAACTCACTTTATAATTGTTAACTCCACCCACAATTTCATTGACGTAGCTCATATTTTCATGAAAAAAATATTTAGATTGCATGGCATACCCAAGAAGATCATTTCAAGTCAATATTCCAAGTTTTCATCCAACATTTGGAAGGAATTTCTTGATGGATTTGGGACTTAGCTATCCTTTATTACATCATATCATCCTCAAACAAATGGCCAAGCCAAAAGGATAAATAGAATTTTGGGGGACATGTTGAGAATATATATCATGCATCAGCCAAAGAGGTGGGAAGAATTTCTGCCATTAGTTAAATTTGCACACAACAATGGGTATTAGGAGTCACTAAAGATGATCCATTTTGAGGCATTGTATGGCAGAAAATGCAACACTCCCATTAGCTGGGATGACCCAATGAAAAAATTGGTTCTTAGACCCGACATGTTAAGAGAAATGGAGCAAGAAGTGATTAATATTAGGCATAATTTGAAAGCAACCCAAGGTAAGAAAAAGAGCTATGTAGACAAACAGAGAACACACAGAGAATTCCAAGTGGGAGAGCAAGTATATCTCTACATCATATCAAGAGCTCATTGAATGTGGGGTATTGTGCTAAATTAGCACCCAGATTTTGTGGACCATTTCAAATTTTGGAAAGAGTGGAACCAGTGGCTTATAGACTGACCTTTCCACCCACAGTGAAAACACACGATGTATTTCATTTTTATTTACTTAAAAATTAAGTTACATTAATCATGTGGTTGGTTGATCTGGAATATGAGGGAGAATTCCAACTTGAACCACTATGCATCACAAACTGAAGACAAACTACACTCCAAAATAGAGTAATAGAGTAGGTCAGGGTGTAATGAAATAACTTTGGACCCAATGAAGCAACCTGGGAAATTGTAGACCAAATAAGGGAGCTCTACCTTTTTCTGTTTAATGTGTAGAGTGATGTAAAGAGTTGTAAATATAAAGCTCAATTTGTATTTTTGTTTATGTTTATAGACCACCAAGGGCGGTGCTCCCTTGAGGGGGTGGGGCTTGTAACATCCCTTTTATTTCCCCTCAATAATTGTAAATAAAATTGTACAGTGCCAACATGGGATGCGTGGCTAACCAAGATAATATGATTTCAAAAACATTAAATTATTTTTTTTATGGCTAACTGATTGACTGGACAACTACAAATCCATTATTTGAGGGAGAATAGCCTGTGTGCCTTGAGAATCCATGCACAAACATGAATTACGATTTTGAACCACTATTGTTTTCCAACCAACCAATCCCCCTAACAAAATGTAATGATATGATATTGGGTAGTGTGGGCACAAGACCATTCCCATCCCCATCCCCCTCATGTATCAAGGACAATACATGACCTCAAAAAAATGCACAATGAGAAGTCAGGGATGGGAGGAGGGAGAGACAAACAATAGTGGATGAAGGGGACAATGAAACATTACACAATAGAAAAGAAAATAAAAAACACACATAGTGAGGCGTTTCTTGAACTCCCTTTTTTCTGGTTCTATATTGGTTAGCTCTTCTTAGAACGTGGAGAGAATCACTTGTTGATGACAATGGAGTGTGTGAATTTGATGGATCCATGACAAATAAGACTGAACAGTGTTAGAGTTGATTATTGAGCCTTATGCATGAAGTATAACTTTCAATTAGGGGAATTTTGAGGTCTAAAATGGGCCCCCTAAGGGAAATAATAAAATAATAGTTGAAATAATAAAATAAGAGATGAATTTTTAAAGAAAAATAAAGGAACTATTTTTTATATTATATTTTTCACTTATCTCTTTATAGGTTTACTCAAATGTCAAGTGTAGACACCAGTTATATGCGGAAATTAATTCCACATCCAAAGACTACCCACTTTGCATACTTCTAAGTAGACCCACATAAAAAATAAAAATAAAAAATAAAAAATTGAAAATATATGAAAAAAACATGTTGAACACATTTTTTTCTTTTATTTTCTATTTTTTCGATGTCGGTCTACTCATAAGTATGCATAGTGGGTAATTTTTGGATGTGGAATTTAATTCCAAATCCAACAAGTGCCTACATTTCACATTTGAATAAACCTATCAGGAGATAAGTCAAAAATACAATTAAAAAGGGCAGTTTTCTTCTTTTCCCTCCAAAATGGGGATGAAATCATCATCTTGAATCCTGTAGATTATTTTAAAGTTAATTTTGTTCAAACATTTTTTGTTTTGCGACCCATTTTTTACATCGAAACTCCCTTAATATGGTGATTTTGGGTGATATTCCCTATGATTTTGTGTTTGAAACCACTAAACTAGTAGTATAAGCATGTGTGGTCGGTGGGAGGCTTAGTGGATGATTGAATCACTAATGTGCTTGTTGTATAGTTGATAAACCACCTTAACATGGAAATATAAGTCATTATGGTGCTTGATGAAGAGAAAATAAACCACTTGGATAGTGGATTGCATATCCATGTGGTGCTTACTATGAAAAGATAGTTGATAAACCACCTAGACAGTGGATTCCAACTCCTTGAGTAAGCAATAACCCTTCTAGACCTTGGGTGAATCCTTGTGAATGAACTCAAGAGAATCAGTGGGTCACTGTGGTGATTACTGCTAGAGGGAAAATGATAAACCACCTAGATAGTGGATTCCACCTTTTGATATTTTAACCAAGCCTTTGGTGTAATTTCCCTCAGCAAGCATCCCCTCAGACTTTGGATCCGGCTCAAGGGTGGTCAATTGCAAGAAATTTTTGGTGTAGTTGGCCTATGTTAGGATGGAGAGAGGAAGTCCCTCCTTCAATTTCCAACCATCTTAACATATTCAAATAATTTTATTGCAATTATATATTTGAGTTATAAACTATGATGTGTCATGAATTTCATATCTCTATTATGAGCTCTTGTGTACCTCTAAATGCTATTAAATGCTCGAATGGTGAAGTTCACAATTATGCTCATGATTGACAAGCTATCTATTATGTTTATGGTTGTACTAAATTTTTGATTTGTGTTGATAAATGTTAGTTCATGGTGGATGTGATAAATTGTGTGTTATGTTCTCTCTCTTACTTGATAATAATGCTTATGAATAATAGCTTAAAATGTTCAATGGGTCTGTAATGTTTAAAATATAGAATGTAGATCTCTTTGAGCATTTATGAAAACAAGTGTATTTCATGTTAGTCAATTCGTTAATTAATTGCCTCTAAACATTTGTAATTATCTTGCAAAAGGTCAACAGAACTAGATTGCATAGCATATTTCTCCTTTTACAACATTGCAACCTATGTGAATTTGGAATTTGAGGCCACGCCCTCTCTTATTTTCGAGCCTGGTGTATATTTGTGTCCCCTGCTCATTATCATTCATGGCACAATGTTTTGAGGGTCAAGGTTTAGGCACTTGGGCCATAAATCGCAGGAAAATGGTGTTTTAGAGTTGTCCCTCTCGTTATATACACTCACTAAAATTCAAGGTGTAGGGCATGGGTGCCTCAGACCATAACACATCCAAAACTTGGAATTTTTCTTACCACTCATTGGTTCAGCGCACGATATGGTTAATGTGACTCCATGTATTACAAAGTTAGGTCCCAATAGGCCATTACTAAGACCCCAGTCTAACTGAATTGCATGTATGGAATGTCGTAGAGTGGTTTGGGGGAGGCTGATAGCTAGGTCACATTCTATTATGTCCCCAGTCCAACAGACCTCGTCTTTTAGACCTATAACCATAACATAAACCTCGTAAAGGTGGGTTGGCCCATTGGTAGAACTCTTCCCAACAAAACCATACCATCAAACCATTGGAAGCATTTGGTTGATTTGTAGCCAAAATAATCGATCCGACATGAAGTCAATGGGTGGTCCCCAATGGGCCTTTGGACTGCGAAGGATTTCATTGGGAGAGAAATGTGGCCAATGGAACCTGGCCTAGTATGATGTGGGTCGGGATAGGCCCACTAGAATTGTGGGCCTTCAGGCCACCTGGTTCACAAGAATTTTGTACAAAAAGAGTGTATCTGAGAGTGGCGTGGACCAATGAGCTCCACTTTGAGTAGTGGGTCACAATCATCGGCTAGTTCTCGTGCTACCATGTCAAAGCATAGAGCAACCCAACACACAATAACATGGGAAATTATGTACCCCCCGATGATGGTGTGGTAGTCCCACCTTTTTTAGGTGGATACCACGTGTGTGCCACGCGGAGCCCTAGTGATGACATGACCCTTTCAATCCATGACTCATATTGAGATAAAAATTATATCACTAGAAATCTCTCAATGCGCTGAATGTAATGGTGGCATCAGTTTTAAGTTTTGAAGACTATGAAAAATGAGGTTGTTGTAACCCCATCTTCATAACAAACCATGGAGATCGAGTCAAACATGTAACAGTCCTGCAACCTGAGATAGCAAGAGAGGGTGTGAGGTGGTTTCACTTAAGGAAGAGGACTATAGGAAATTGGTTGAGAATTATTGGTCCCCTCTAAGCATGGAATGACTGAGATCATTTATGAAACAATTTGCATATAATTTAACACTTACCACAAAGAATTTAAAATCCTGGTCTAAGGAATACAACGCTAGAACAACTATTGAGTTGAAGGATTTTGAAACAATACTTCATGTCCTCTACAATTCAGATGATGCAGGTTCCCTTTCAGAGGTAAATATTGAATTTTTTGTGCTCTTTGGAGTGCAGAAAAGAAAAAGAAAAAAAGAGCTTTTAGCCAAAGAAGAGGATTATTGGAGACTCAAAAGCCATGCAAATTGGATCAGGGAAGGGGATAACAACTTGAAATTTTTCCACAATTACATAAATTATAGAATAAATGTCAACACTATTTGGTATATTAAGGACCATGAGGGTTCCCTTCGCTCTTGTTTTCAAGGCATTGTGCATTTGGTCTCTTAACATTTCAAATCCCTTTTCTCCCAATCTGTGGATGTCCAATTCAGTAAATCTTGGATACTCTATCCTTGTTCCCTCGATTGATTTATGATGAAATGAATGATTCCTTATTGCCTAAATTTTTCTAGGGGTATATTTTGGGAGCTCTTTATGCCATGCAAAAAAAGAAAAATCCCACGTCGAGATGGGATGATAGTAGAAATTTTCACAAGTTTTACGATCTTATCAAATCTAATCTCCTAAAAGTAGTTCGAGAGTCTCAAGTTTTGTGGAAGGTTTTAGGTCCTCTTAACTTGACCTTTGTAACACTAATCCAAAAATTTCATAATGTTGTTTCATTTGATGATTTATGGCCTATGTCTTGTTGTAATGTGATCTTTAAACTGATCGCAAAAATCACATCCACTAGACTAAAGCATGTTCTTAGTGAAATAATTTCAAAAAAACATTTCAGATTTCTCTAGAATAGACAAATCCACGATGTGGTCTCTTGTCGCTCGAGAAACTGTTTTGAATATGTTCTATTCCATTTCAGAATAGGGCACACAATACTGAGGGAGATAGAACATACTAATAGATCGATGGAATACAAGCCAAAACAGAGATAATGAATGGTGGCGTTACGACGATCAGCAGGATGCTTCTACCAGCAAAGTCTCCAATAGGTCATTCAGCCAAGCGTGTCACACATAACCTCAGAACAACCCAAACAAAGAACACTCCATAGATACGTAGTATCAAGAACGCAACTCCAATGCCATCAAGAGAGAAGGAATTCCTCCACACAATGTGTGTCAAATGAACTCCAAGTCTCTCTAATATATAGGCATCTTTGGGGGTGTGTGACAGGTCCTTTAAGACATTTAAGTCTCTATTTTATTCCAGGCTGACCTAGCACATAAGTGGAATAAATTCAAATTACATGTTCTACTCATCCGATCGAGATGATCTTTAGATCAATCTTACACCTCTCCAAAAGAGGAATCCAATAAAAATATTGGGATCGTCATCTGAGCAGCACAACCTAGAGTTTGGACCTATTTGTCCAATTTTAACACTCCCTCTCAACTAGGGATAACTCCGTCCACTAGTGCAATCCAAACATCGTGCGTCATCCTGCCGTAACTTTCTTTGCTGGCCTCTTTATTTCAGAACAAAAGTGGGTCAGTCACAAAGACATCATACCTGGCTGACAGATTCAACCCAGAGGTCTGAAACCTCTATAGGACTCACAACGAGTCACATACGAACCCAAAGTTGGTTTACCTGACCCGAAGTCAGTTGGAGGTCTGAAACCTCACTATGACTCAAGAGAGTCATATACTAACCCGAAGTTAGTTTTACTGACGCGAAGTCAGTTGGAGGTCCGAAACCTTGCTAAACTTGATCCCAGATCAAGTTGTTGGACACGTGCCATCCTAGACATAGAGAGTATGGCAATATCTGATGCGTCCATCGGTCTTTCTATGGTCTCTATTCACATTTCCCACCTAATTGGCCAAATGAGAGGTACTTCCCATGAGTCCAAAACTCCATGGGTAGGATGCATATGGGGCATAGATCAGAGAGAGGTAAACCATCTCAATATCATCATGGTGGGGTAGAATCACACCAACTAGGTTCAGCCAGCCTAGCCCTGTGGTTTCTTATAGCACCAAAGCTATCCCCACTACCCCCTTGGAGCTCCCAGAGCTCATTTTCCAACAGGACCCTCAGAATAGGGTCGTTCCATGATTCCAAGATTCTCACAGAAGGTTAAGAACATGACCTTCCCCAAGGGCTTTGTGAGAATATCTGCGACTTGCTCATCAATTCCTATATGATCGAGCCTTACGGCGCCTCGTTGTACCATATCCCAGATAAAGTGGTACCAACCATCAACATGCTTGGATCAATCGTGGAACCTGGGATTCTATGACAAATGAATCCCCCTCTGGTTATCACATAGGATAACGGTGGCATCTAGCACATGCTCGATCAGCTCACTGAAGAGCTTTCGTAGCCAAGTGACTTCACAATGGGCCATACCTGTTGCAATGTATTCGACCTTAGCGGTGCTCAATGCTACCGACTTCCATTTCCTGCCCGAAGAATATCTACTTCTGAAGTAGCATCCATATGTGCTCTTACAATCCACCACACTACCAGCCCAATCGGCATTAGTATATCCAACGAGTGTCATGCTCCCGGCAGTGTAACTCAGCCCATGGTCTATCGTGCCACAAAGATATCTCAAGAATTTCTTGGCACCAACCCACTGAATGTTATGATCAAACATGTGTTGACTCAAAGTGTTCACTGCACAACATACGTCCGGACAGGTGTTCACTAAGAACATCGGGGCCCCTATGAGTTGACGATACTCAGTAGGATTTGCTAACACGGGCCACTCAACTTCTTAAAGTTGGGCTCCATCGGTGTCGACACGGACTTGCAGTCCACCATTCCAAAAATTTCCAGCATCTTCACAATATATTTTCCTTGAGAAAGGAAAATCTCGCCAGGTATCTTCCAGACCTCCAGGCCTAGGAAGTAGTGCATCAGTCCTAGGTCCTTCATTTCGAATTCAGCAGCGAGCTCCCTCTTGCACTGATGAATGAGAGGGTCAACATCTGTCAGGGAGAAGTCGTCCACATACAACACCAGAGTGAGAGGCTTCTTTCTATCAACTTTTGAAGTAATCAGCATTACTATGAGTGAAGCTCAGCTTCATCAGGTGGTTATCTATCCTCTTGTACCAAGCTCTGGGTGCTTGCTTCAGCCCATAGAGGGCTTTCTTCAACCTGCAAACATGGGTGTCCCGATCCTAGACTTCAAACCCCAGAAGTTGCTCTACATACACCTCTTCCTTTATTGCATCATGCCAAAAAAAAACGGTCTTTGCATCCATCTGATGGAGATTTTGTCCTTGTGTAGTAGCAAGGGAAATAATAGATTATAGGTGTAATAATAATCAGTGCCTTCCAAGAGAAGTCTTAGGCAACACATTTTCCCATCAGATCCATGCTTGATCTTATAACGAGGTGACAACAGTTTTGTCCTGTGGTCTAGGGACCATATCCCAGACATCATCCTTGCATCCTTTCAGACTTGATTCTTTACAGCTTCTTCAAATGATCCAGGCTCATATTGTACTCATGGCAGCTAGATACCCCTGGTATTTATATGGCTTCTTTTTTTTCTACCTGAATTTCCCCCTTGAAGCCATATATCTTTGACCCATGAGGGTCTTCTTTCTTTCAGCGATGATATTAGCTCAGGAGCATATACAGTTGTATTCTCCCTCTTAATGCCAGCTTCTCTTGTGAGAGAAGACATCTATTTTAAATGAGGGCATCCCAGACACCAACTTGGAGAGGAGATGTGTACTCAAGGACCTGAATCTTATTTTCCCACTGTACAAGTCATTCAAGAATCATAGCCATATCTGTCATGCATCTTGTTAGGTGTCATATATTGTCATATCAAGGATTACAGTGATGTTGTAGCATTGTTTATCACAGTCATCAGAAGATATCAAACTTCATGGTTATATATATTTCCATGTGCCTATCCCTATGGCCTTTGTCCTTTATGTACCAGGCAGATCTCACAGAGAATATTGCTGCTTTAAACTCAGCCCATCGTTTCCCTCAATCAATGTTGTTCTTACTGCGTGTACATAGTTTGCAACTTATCACAGCTACTGTGCATAATTCATATGACCATGTCTATCGTCATAGTTACAATATATGTTACAACCAATACTCAAACTATCTTAGGACTCCTGCATTCTGAACATTTGTCCCTTGCAGTGAGTGCATAACCTGTGTTGCCATGCATTCAATTTATCAGTTTCTCACATGCCTTTCTTACCTCTGCAACTTTATTCAAAGCATCTTCAGTTTCCATACACAAACTTTTTATCTCTCTCGAAGCTGCTTATATGATTTTTGTAAACATAGGTATCACTGTGACATAGAATTACACTCTTACTTCTTTTCTGTGGTTGTTTCTGCTCACAGCCTTCATTGTCATTTCCATTCTCATTTATCGTCACTGACATCACTAGAGATGCAACAGAACCTATGTTGAGCATGTATAGAAGGCTGACACTACCCATTTTGTACTAGAACCAACAAAAGATGGGAAAAATAGCAGTTTTCTCCTCTTGATATGGAGCGACAATACAGTGGGACTGTAAACAATATTTAAAAAAAAAAACATCTCTCAAATACAACAGAATTGTCAAGACAAGCCAAGAGCCTCTCCGAACACAATGCTTTAACTCTCAAAATTGATGATTGTGGATACAGGTTTCCCAACAAATTTCTTCAGAAGTTCGTTGTTTGGAGTAGTCTACAAGGAACTTCTGATCAAACGCAATGAGTCGATGCATCAAATGCATGGAAATTAAGCATCTTCCACTACACCCGTGAAGTTGACAGTAAATAGGAAAACAAACACAGTAAGCATCTTGAACATGTTGATGATGCTGATAATTTCAGAATTATATGGCCAATAATGGTGTTGATCCTTTCAAAATAATACGAATGTCCTAAAACTCCAGTATCAGCGATGAAATTCTGCAAAAATCTCTCTGCGTTTATGATGTTCAGCAACTTTGTAATCAACCACCTCCATGAACAGGTTTGCATCAAGGACACAATCCTTACCACCATAGACAGTTGCTTGCACACCAGCCATCATTTTCTTGTCCGTAGCCACGTATTGCCCTATGTTCCGGAAATCAACGGGGGCAACCAATAAGGAAACGTCCACATACAACGCTAATTCAATTGTTGTGTCCTCTAGTCATACCATCAAAGGGTGTGACGTCTAGTCTCACATTGATTCTCCCTGTGAAAGCCATGATCACAAACTTTGCTTGGTCGAATCACGGACGATGGGCGTAATCATAACCTTTGGTCCATTATCATCGGGAAAATTGTGTTTGTCTTGATTAGAAACCCTAATAAGCCTGTTAACCTTTCCAAATTTCTTTTAGCTGACACCAGATTTAATGGGAAGCAAAGCTTTGTCGGCAATGACTTCTAAATCAACCAAGGCAGCATCTTCCTCTGAATATTCACTGCTGTAATAATCAGAAACCTCTTCGAGGAGTCCATTACTACTAATTACCTCAAGGGGTTCATTTGTTAAAGATTCCACAAGTAAACGGCTCCATATTTCGAAGATATTGACCAAGTTTCTTGTCTTGGTCCCCTTCTCCTAGGGGAATGATCTTCACAATTCGTCATTTGATGGTGAAACACCCGCCGTTGCATTGAACGTCAAACTGTAGGCCTTGTTGCCGACGCAAAAGACTATCCACGTTGTTTCTACTAACACAAAACACTGTCCACACTGTTTCTGCTGACACAAAGCACTGCGACCCACCTCTCGGCTAGCATAGATAAGGTTTTATGGCTCTTGTAATAGTCCCGGACTGTGGCATTAGAGAAGCCCCTTAATTTTCTCCTATGCAAGCCTTGATGTGGTGCTATGACCTGCGGCCTAGCACACAGCAAACTATAACCTTCGGTCCCTCAAAACAGTGCCCAAACAATGCAACATTTAGCCCTCAAGGGCTCGGCCTAACAGCTAGTAAACTCAGCCTCCATTAAAGCAGCTAATAAACCCAAAACAAAACTCCTTCTCCTTGTTGTTCCTACCTTCTTGTAGTTGCGTCTCTTTTCCTCATACTCGGCCCTCCTATAAGCATAAAACAGTCACAAGAAGCCTTCATGCTACCTTCATATGACAGCATTTAGCAAAACTGGCACTTAAGACAACCCTAACCAGATCTGTCTTAGCAATACGCTGACATCTATGGCTCCTTCCACGCTGTCTAGGGAAAACTCCCTCACATTGTTCCAAGCCTCCTTGTTGAGCCTAATGAGATGCTTTTAATAGATAAAAAATTTGGAGATTTCTTTTCAATTAATATTGGACATTGTCTTCCCCATAAAGCTCTGATACCATGTTAATTTTGAATATGTTCTATGCCACTTTAGATTAGGGAACACAATACTGAAGGAGATAGAACATACTAATAGATCGATGGAAGACAAGCCAAAACAGAGATAATGAATAGTGGCATTACGGTGATCAGCAGGATGCTTCTACCAACAAAGTCTCCAACAAGTTATTCAACCAAGCATGTCACACATAACCCCAGAACAACCCAAACAAAGAACACTCCATAGATACGTAGTATCAAGAACGTAGCTCCAACTCCATCAAGAGAGAAGGAATTCCTCCACACAATGTGTGTCAAATGAACTCCAAGTCTCTCCAATATATAGGCATCTTTGGGGGTGTGTGACACATCCTTTAAGACATTTAAGTCTATATTTTATTCCAGTCCGACCTAGCACATAAGTGGAATAAATTCAAAGTACATGTTCTACTCATCCGATCGAGATGATATTTAGATCAATCTTACACCTCTCTGAAAGAGGAATCCAATAAAAATATTGGGATCGTCATCTGAGTAGCACAACCCAGAGTTTGGACCTAGTTGTCCAATTTTAACAGAAACTCTTCACTCTATCAAAGTTAGGAATCTTGGCACAACTGCCATCAAAATTGGCCTTTCAAATGTTGAAAATTGTAGCAAGAAATTCTTAATTTGATTTCGTCTTGATTAAATTGAGAAAATTCAAATTTCCACATCAACAAACAACTTGGATGAAGTTAAATAAGGTGACATGGCTCTTGTCACTCAGTTAGCTCAGTAAATTCAAGTTGGAGGAGTTAGAGTTCGGTTAAACATGCGTGATTGATAATTTGTAGCAATCAAGGTTAGTGATCTCAGATTGCTTTCAGTTAAACTAGTTCAAATTGTTGGAGGAACTAGTGCAAGCTTAGTTAAGCATTGGGACTTCAGTCAAACTCAGTGATCATCTAGTTAAGTAATCAATCAGCCCAAAATAGCTAATGCATGCAAATAATTTGAGTTCCCCAGCTATGGCGGAGATTCCAAGGCAGCGTAACATTAGTTGTAGACTAATCTTGAGTGTACAAGTGTTGCATGTAGTCAGATGATTGTTGAATCTTTAATTAAACTGAGAGGGGGGGGTGAATCAGTTTAATACATACATGAGCCTTTTAAAAAATTTCACCAAACTTATTTACAAAGGACATAACAAATTTTAAAATGTTAGTTAAGATAAATAATGATACCATACTTATGTTGAGAAAGAAGGAATACTTAAGCATACTTAAAGAATTACATCAACACATAAGAACACACATAGAGATAAATACAAGGAAACCAGAAAGAGAAAACTACATATATTATTGTTTTGATGCAGCAAGTCTAACTCCCTTCGCCTAAAAGTCAGCAGGTACCAACCATGTAGGCTCCAACCCTTGGGCCAAATTATAGGTGAAAAATTTATCAAGCTACAAATCTGATAGGGAAGCTCCAGTCTTCAATTTACTGGAACCAATGTTGGTTATTGATTTAATTCTAAAATATCAACCCTGCTCTCAACATCTCAGTAGGTTTCCTCTTTTCGTCTTCTTTTCTTAATCTTCTCTTCCTCACTCTTCTATACTCTGCCTTCTCTATATTTACTCTCTCTAACCTCTCTTATGCATATCCAGTTAATATTATTTATAGAGTTCCTCACATGATTGTTTGTATTTCAATAGGAATTTGGAGTGAATAGTCATGACTCTTTGGCTTCTGTCTTCTCATTCCTTTATCCAAATCAATTTAAAATTATAACTAGAGGTACTAATGAACATACAAAGAGATATTTGTTCTTCCTAGACTTGCCAATGCACACAAAACACAAAATTAATTACAACATTTATATTTTTAGTTGCACACTTCCACTCTACCTTGCCTTTCTTCGATTTGTTCTTCTGTTGCTTGCTTCTTCTTTCGTTCTTGTAGGCTCTCTTCTTCATTGCAGTTGTATAAATGTTGTCCATATAACTGTCTTTTGATATCACTGCTGGGAAATTTGAATACTTTTAATTTCTGCAGTGGCAAAATTTACATGCTGAATCTTTGTCAATACACTTGTAAGGATTCAGGTCAACCTTCGACCTTTATAATAAATTTCAACCTCTGTGTAAAATACATTCAAAGTTCTTTGCCCAACCAACCCATAATTTGAATAGTTCAATATCCTGGTTCGTTCTTTTAATTCAATAAGGGAGCCTTCTTGATCCTTTCTTCAGGTTCAATTATCAAATTCATATAATTAGATTAAGGAATGTGTTGACGGGCTTAGTACCAACTGATATAATAGAAAGCCCTTATGTGACCCAATACCTTTGATATTTAAATAAACCTGACAGTTATTATTTCATTTCGGGGGCTTCCTTCACACCTCATAACTAAATGTTCGAACCTTATATCTATGACCCCAAAGATTAATAAATCTGCAAGTCTTAACAATAATCAACACATTTGTATGCATAGCCCCACCATACAATCGAATGAATCAATCAGCGAGACATGCTCCATCTAAGTTAATCTTCGCAGATTTCCAATATATCACCGGCTGATCAGTTTCCTCCAGATCGAATGGCCAATACATCATGTCCTTAGTCAAGACAATGCGCCATACGCGTAATAGAGCGTTTTCCATATTCGCTCGTGTGACACGCGGTTGATCCTATGGAATCAATCGTTGATTTCATGAATACCGCTTCCCGCCGAAGCTGCAATAAAACCAGAACCCGCTTACCTGCTCACTCTTCGTGGTTCCTCTCCTCATGTTCCATCCTACTTTTGTCATTATTGTTCGCCACTCTTCAATGTATTATTATAATTAGACTCCAAGTTCTGTTACTCCCACTCCAGACCAGAACAATGTGTTTAGTTACAAATAGGGCTCCGACTTAAATCTGCATCAGACTTCTTCAGAACAAGGGTTAAACATACATATAATGACCAGGGTAATCTCAATTGCGCCTCCCTTCTGGGATCATAACATCGTTGCTTTCACAATTCCATATTTCTTATGCAGAGCGCGCACACAGTCACTCATTCACAGAGAGTATGGTTCATTAGTCTTCTGAGGGGAACAAGAAATTCCCACAAACTGATCCTACAAGGTTCTTCACTACAGAATTGCCACACAATCACTTGGATTTCCATACCCTTGCTTATTGGACTTGGCTCAATTACATAGGATCATTCATCAAGAACTCATGTGTTCACACAGGATTTAACTCGTCAAATGCACAATAATACTGAATCAATACTTCACGTGATTCGACCAAGAAGACATTCAAACAGGGTTTAACCCCATCCAGACACACTTAATTCAAAGACAGTTCTTCCATAACATATATATATAAATACAGTCGATCAATCTCAAAAGAAAATTCTTGCAATTTCATGACAGGCCAGAAATTTAGTTCAGTGGCCATTATCCTCCTACTCTGTTGCTGAAGAAGTTCTCTAACTCAATTCACTGCCTTTGCTGCCTCTGTTCTCCTTGACTGATGCTGCTCATTACTTCTCTTTTGTTTCAGGTGTTCCTTCTTTGCCATCTCCTTTGCCATCAATGACAACAATTCCAACAGTCTCCCCCTTTGGCATTGATGGCAACACATCCACCAATAATCCAATGCTTCCTCTGCCTATCTGATTTTCCTCCCCCTTTGACATCAATGGCAAAGGGTTGCACATTTCCTAGTTTGCTTTCTGCATTTCCTCTCTCTAAGATCTTCTAACTTTGTACCCTACTCCTCCAAACTTTGGATTAGATCTAAAATTATGATCCTTTAGCCTTTTCATTGACTCCTGTATGTTGGATGTATTCTTTCCATAAGCCTTTGATCCTGAGGACCTGTTTCATGGTTTCCTTGTTAGCTGATCTCCCCCTAGAATAATATTTTCGTTTCTGTTCTCCCCCTGAAACTGTGTTTTCTCTTTATATCAGAGAGTAGCATTTACAGATACTACCCCTAGTCTGTCTCTCAAATATTCAAATGGTTCTCTAGCAAGAGGTTTGGTAAATATATCTGTTGTTTGTTCTTTTGTTGGCACATACTCTAGCTTTACTATCTTCTGAGCCACTTGTTCTCGAAGAAAATGATACTTGATTGGGATATGCTTAGTTTTTGAGTGAAGCACAGGATTTTTAGATATACTTATAGCACTTGTATTATCACATTTGATTGAGATAGGTTCATCAATGCTTACCTTCATGTCTTGGAGAGTTTGCTTCATCCACATGACTTGTGTACAACATGTTGCTGCTGCTATATATTCTGCTTCTGCTGTAGATAGAGAGATAGATGTTTGTTTCTTGCTTAACCATGCCACCAGAATTTCTCCTAGATAGAAAGCACCTCCACTTGTGCTTTTCCTGTCATCCACACAGCTGGCCCAATCTGCATCTGTGTATGCTGTCAAAGTGAAGCTTTTGCCTTTAGGATACCAAAGTCCATACTGTGTTGTTCCTTGTAGGTATCTAAATATTCTTTTGACTGCAAGAAGGTGGTTTTGTTTAGGTGCTGCTTGATATCTAGCCACTAGTCCTACTGCTAGCATGATGTCTGGTCTTGATGCTGTCAGATACAACAGACTTCCTATCATGGATTTGTAGTGTTTTTGATCTATATCTGCAGACCCATCATCAGCACATAGCTTGCATCCCGTGATCATGGGAGTTGACACAGGTTTGCAGTTCTCCATTTTGAACTTTTTCAACATTTATTTTAAGTATTTTTCCTGTGAGATGAATGTGCCTGTGTTCTTTTGCTGAATTTGAAGTCCTAAGTAGAAACTGAGTTCTCCAATCATGGACATCTCAAACTCTGATTTCATCTCCTCAGCAAACCCTTTTGTAAGTTCATCTCTGTTGCTTCCAAACATAATGTCATCAACATATACTATAACAATCAGGAGTTCATTTTCATGGGCTTTTATGTATAGATTGTTGTCTACTCCACCTCTCTTAAAGCCTTGTTTTGCAAATATTTATCTAGTCTTGAGTACCAAGCACGAGGAGCCTGTTTCACTCCATAAAGAGCCTTTTTCAGTCTGCATACATAGTCTTCTTTGTCTGTTAATGAGAAGCCTTCTGGTTGTTCCATGTAGACTTCTTCTTCTAAGTCTCCATTCAGAAATGCAGATTTTACATCCATTTGATATACCTTGAAGTTTTGGTAGCATGCAAATGCCAGGAACATTCTGATAGCTTCCATTCTTCCTACAGGAGCAAATGTTTCATCGTAATCAAGTCCTTCGATTTGTGAGTATCCTTTGCAGACCAGTCTGGATTTATTCCTGATTACTTGTCCTTGCTCATTCATTTTATTTTTGAATACCCATTTTGAGCCTATGACATTTTTCTCAGTGGGTCTAGGAACTAATTCCCAGGTATTGTTTTTCTCAATTTGGTCCAATTCTTCATTCATAGCATTTACCCAAGACTTGTCCTTGCTGACATCTTCAAATTTCTTTGGCTCTATTTGTGACAACATGGCTATGTATACCTCTTCAGTTTGTTCTGTTAGTTGCCTTCTTGTTTGGACCCCTACTCTCTTGTCTCCAATGATCTGATCTTCGGGATGGTTCTTCTGAGTATATCTTGAGGGAGCTTTAGAACTCAACTCTGTATCTTCTGTTGTCTTGCTTGTTTCCTCGTCATCTTGGTTTTCTTCTTCATGGTTGTTTGATGGACTGCAGCAGTCTGTATCTCTTGTATTGTTTGGAAGTTCTTCATCAAATCTCACGTCAATGCTTTCTACTATTTTCCGAAGAGTCTTGTTGTAGCACCTGTACCCTTTACTTTTGGATGCATATCCCAGAAATATCCCTTTATCTGCTCTTGCATCAAATTTCCCAAGATTTTCATCATTATTATTTATGTAACACTTGCTTCCAAAGATTCTAAAATGTTTGATTGAAGCTGGTTTTCCATGCCATAGTTCATAGGGAGTCTTGTCACTTCTTGGCCTTAAGTGAGCTTTATTAAGGATATGCACCGCTGTGTGTACTACTTCTGCCCAGAAGGTCTGAGCAATATTACTTTCATGCATCATGGCTCTAGCTATTTGCTGTACAGACCTGTTTTGTCTCTCTGCTACTCCATTTTGCTGAGGTGTTCCTACAATAGTAAATTGTTGCTTTATCCCATGTTCATTACATAGGTTAGCAAAGTCATAATCTGTGAATTCACCTCCTCTGTCTAATCTAATGCATTTCAGCTTGCATCCTGTTTGATTTTCTGCTAATGCTTTGAAGATCTTAAATTTTTCCAGAGCTTCTGATTTATTCTTGAGGAATGCAACCCATGTCATTCTGGAGAAATCATCTATTATCAGCATGAAGTAGGATTCTCCACTTGGAGTTTTAGTTCTTGCAGGTCCACACAGATCCATGTGCACAAGCTATAGAGGTCTTCTTGTTGATAACTCATCTTTGGCCTTGAAGGATGTGCGAGTATGTTTGCCTAATTGACATGATTTGCATATGGTATTAGAAGGCCTCTTTATTTCTGGCATGTCTCTGACAGATTTTTTCTTGCTTAGTCTGATGATGTGATCGAAGCTGAGATGTCCCAACCTTTTATGCCATAACCATGACTCTTCTAGTTTTCTAAGATGACATGATTCATCTTCCTCTTTTATAATGTAAACATTACTCTCTGTTCGAACTCCTTTGAGCAGAGTCTTACCTGTGGTGCTTGATCTGACTTCACAATCTTGTGCTCTAAAAAGAACTTCACATCCTTTGTCACACATCTGACTGACACTTAGTAAATTTGCTTTCAGCCCATCTACAAATAGTACATCTTGGGCCTTTCCTCTGCCATTGTCTATGCTGACTGAGCCTTTTCCCTTGATCTTACCTGATTTATCATTGCCAAAAGTAACATTGCCAGATTTTTTTTCATCGAGTTATGAACTTGATTTTGTCTCCAGTCATGTGTTTTGAGCAGCCACTATCCAAATACCACTGGCTTTTCAGGTCTTGAGCAGTTAAGGCCAAGTCACATTTATTCACCTTCTTTATCCACTGGAGGCACCCTTTTGTTTGGTATCTTTTTTGAGGTGATGAACTACATCTTTTGAGAGGACATTTGAAAGGCATATGTCCAACTTGATTGCATATACAGCATTTGAACATAGTTTTTGCAGAATTGTGAGTATGAACAAAATTTCTTTGATTCATAAACCTCCTTGAGGTGTTGAGCATCAATCTTTTTCCATACTTTCTACATTCAATAATTTTATGGCCAAATTCCTTACAATAAAAACAGTAACCATAGAAACTATTTAAATACTTGGTGTAAGGTTGTCTTTTCCATTTTTTTGCTTGAGGCAGTGTCTTCAATGTTTGCATCTTTTGCTGGTTTGAATTACTCCTCCTTGCAAGGCAATATGCAGCAATGTGTCCCAGCTTGTGGCAGACATAACATGTGGCATTCTTCATAGAAGGGAATAATCTCCTTTGATGACTTCCAAATTTGACATATTCAGAGGCATATGTCCCTTTCTCTGTTGTCTTAGTATTTATTACATTCTTAACTACTAGTGGTTTCTTCTGATCTCTGTCTTCCTCGTTACAGGTTTCTTCTGATCTCTGTAGGAATTGTTTGAGATGCTTCATCATTCTTCTTTGCTTTTACAAAAATAATCTCTTTGTCAACCTTTTCTTTGTTTTTACTTGATTCTCCTTCATAGCCTATTCCAGTTTTTATCATAGGGGATCTTTGAGCAACCAAAATTTCATTTAACTTACTAGAGCTTGTTGTTTGAAAAGAGTTTATAACCACTTTCCTTTGAGCATTTTCTAGTTTCTTCCTGAGACATACTACTTCTTCTTCCAGCTTCTCTTGTTCTCGGGTTTTATCCTTGATTTGCTAAAGTAACATGTTTTCTATCTTCTTGGCTTCTTCAAGCTCTACCTTCAGCTGCATAAGGACTTCTGAGTTTTGTTCTTCTCTTACAAAATTGAGAAGAATGTCCTTTTGTTTTCTACACTTCAGTTTGAGTCTGTCAATCTCCTCCAGATCACTTCTTAGATCCCCCTCAAGGTCGACTTCCCCTTCTTCTTCATCTTCTAGCAGGAGTCCTTCAAGTTCTTCTAAGGCCGTCAATAAGAATTAAGAGGTTCCTTCTTCACTTGAGGGTTCATCTGAATCTTCAGATGTATTGCTGTCTTGTTGAGCATAGAAGGATTTTCTGCTGAACTTCTTTCCTTTCTGCCAGTTCTTTGATTTATTTTTCTCTGACTCTTGAGCCTGATTCCTTAATTTCTTGTGAGGACACTTAGCAGCATAGTGTCCCATTCTTCCACAGTTAAATCATTTGAAGGGGAGTTTACCTTTGTATTTACCTGAGCCTCTATCCAATTTCTTGACAAAATTTGCCTCCTCTTCATCCGAGCAAGAGCATATATCTCCCTCTTCTTCTTTCTTCTTTTTTGTTTTAAAGGCTGCTTCCCTCGTACTTGGCTTCTTCTATGGGAGCCTCATTTCATAAGCTGTTAGATTTCCAAGTAGTTGGTTCATGGTCAAGGTCTCCCAATCAGCTGTTTCTTCTATTGCAGACACCTTTGGATTAAACCTGGATGGAAGAGATCTTAGAATCTTTTGCACAATTATACTTTCTGGCATTTTTTCTCCAAGAGCTTTCATATTGTTAATAATTTATGCAGCTTTTAGGAAGAAACTAGCAATGTCTTCATCATCATTCATTTTTAAGTTCTCAAACTGGGCTCTATAGACTTGAAGTTTGGCAGTCTTTACTTTCTTGTCTCCCTCATGGATGTTCTCCAGAGTATCCCACATTTCTTTGGCAGTGTCTTTGTGCATTACTTTAATAAAATCTGCTTCACACAATCCATTCAAGATGGCATTCATGGCTTTTGCATTAGCCACAAAATCTTGCTTTGTTTCTTTCTCTCTGTCAGTTGCCTTTGGGGCATATCCTAATTCCACAGCAGCCCAGACTTCTATTCCTAGAGACATTATGTATGTCCTCATTCTAATTTTCCAGAAAGCATAATTTTCACCAGTGAAAAAAGGGGCTTTATTGGTTGAGCATCCTTCTTTACTAGCCATCTTAGGAACCTAGGATCTCCTTTCAGTTGTTAGACTGGTAGAAATGAACCTGCTCTGATACCAATTGTTGAATCTTTAATTAAACTGAGAGGGGGGGGTGAATCAGTTTAATACATACATGAGCCTTTTAAAAAAATTCACCAAACTTATTTACAGCTTAATATGTGAACAGTCTTAAAATGTTGTAGCCAATATTAAATTAATGTGACACCATACTTATGTTGAGAGCAGCAAACATTTAAGCAGATTGAAAGAATTACATCAACACATAAGAAACACACATAGAGACGGCAGATGTAAGTGGAAACCCATAAAGGGAGAAAACCACATCTTATTATTGTTGTGATGCAAAGGCAAACTCCAACTCCCTCTCACCATTGTTTTTCTGCAGGCACCAACCTACAAGAGGCTCCAACCTCAGTCAACTACAGCTGACAGCTATCAAGCTGCAACTTGATAGGGAAGCTCCAACTTCCTCAATTTATCAAACTGAATGTTTGCTGATTTACCTCAGATATCAGCTATGTTCTGTAGCTTCTCTTTCTGCTCTTCTTTTCTTAATCGTCTCTGCCTCACTCTTCTATACTCTGCCTTCTCTATATTTACTCTCTCTCACTCACTTATGCATATCCAGTTGATATTATTTATAGAGTTCCTCACATGATTGTTTGTATTTCACAAGGAATTTTGAGTGAACAGTGATGACTCTTTGGCTTTTGCCTTCTCATTCGTTTATCCAACTCAATTTAGAAAATATAACTGTAGGTATCAATTTAACATTACAGTGGGATATTTGTTCTCTTCCGGAGACTTGCCAATGCATCACAAACAATAAAAAATTTAATTACAACATTTACATTTTCAGTTACACACTTCAATTTCACTCAACTTCTTTTCTGGATTTTGGCTTGACTGGATTTGTCTTTTCTGCTGCTATTTCTCTCTCTTTTGTTCTTGTAGGCTCTCTTCTTCATTGCAATTTGTATAATTGTTGTACATATAACTGTCTTTTAATATCACTCCTGGGCAATTTCAATACTTTTAATTTCTGCAGTGGCAACCTTTACATGTTGAATCTTTGTCAATACACTTGTAAGGATTCAGGTCAACCTTCGACCTTTATAATAAATTTCAACCTCTGTGTAAAATATATTCAAATTTCTTTGCCCAACCAACCCATAATTCGAATAGTTCAATATCCCAATTCGTTCTTTTAATTCAATAAGGGAGCCTTCTTGATCCTTTCTTCAGGTTCAATTATCAAGTTCATAGAATTAGATTAAGGAATGTGTTGACGGGCTTAGTACCAACTAATATAATAGACAGCCCTTATGTGACCCAATACCTTTGATATTTATATAAACCCGACAGTTATTATTTCATTTCGGGGGCTTCCTTCACACCTCATAACTAAATGTTCGAACCTTATAACTATGACCCCAAAGATTAATAAATCCGCAAGTCTTAACAATAATCAACACATTCGTATGCATGGGCCCCACCATACAATCGACGGAATCAATCAAATACACACGCCCGTACCTTAAGTTAACCTTCGCGCATCTTCCCAATATGATCATCGTCAGATCACTTCCCTCCAGATCGACGGCTTGTATCGATATCGCACGGGGTCCTTAGCCGAAGATTAATGCGCGATGGCGCGCAATGAGAGCGGTTTTCCATATTTACTCAGGGACACATGTCAAATCCTCTATGGAATCGCTGCGATTTCATGAATATCGCTTGCCCATCGAAAGCGATGCGATAAAAACCAGAAACCCACTTTTACTGTTCACTCTTCATGGTTCCTCTCCTTCGCTCAAGGTTCCATCCACCTTTATTATTTATGAGTTTCGCTCACTCTTCAATGTATTATTATAATTAGACTCCAGGTTCTGTTACTCCCACTCCAGACCAGAAAAATGCGTTAAGTTACAAATAGGGCTCCGACTTAAATCTGCATCAGACTTCTTCATAACGAGGGTTAAACATACAGAGAATGACCAGGGTAATCTCAATTGCGCCTCCCTTCCGAGATCATAACGTCGTTGCTTTCACAATTCCCTTTTTCTTATGCAAAGCGCACACAAAGTCACTCATTCACAGAGAGTATGGTTCATTAGTCTTCTGAGGGGAATAGGAAATTCGCACAAACCAATCCTACAAGGTTCTTCACTACAGAATTGCCACACAATCACTCTTATTTCCATACCCTTGCTTATTGGACTCGGCTCAATTACATAGGATCATTCATCAAGAACTCATGTGTTCACATAGGATTTAACTCGTCAAATGCACAATAATACTGAATCAATTATTCACATGATTCGACCAAGAAGACATTCAAACAAGGTTTAACCCCATCTAGACACACTTAATTCAAAGACAGTTCTTCCATAACAGATATATATAAATACAGGCGATCAATCTCAAAAGAAAATTCTTGCAATTTCATGACAGGCCAGAAATTTAGTTCAGTGGCCATTATCCTCCTACTCTGTTGCTGAAGAAGCTCTCTACCTCAATTCACTGCCTTTGCTGCCTCTGTACTCCTTGACTGATGTTGCTCCTTACTTCTCTTTTGTTTCAGGTGTTCCTTCTTTGCCATCTCCTTTGCCATCAATGACAACAATTCCAACAATGATCAACCTTGGGAATTGCGCAATCATTTTGGAAGAATTTCCTAAACAATAGAGGCCTAATTTCTCAAGGAATTGCGCAAGAAAATAGGGTCTCAACAGAAGCATAAATTGACCAAGCCTGGGTTAGAGCTTATCACTGAGCAGAGAGATCGGTTATTCACTTGCAAGTTGTGCTCAGTTGAGCAAAGCAATTGTAATACATCACTATTCATTAGATTAACGCAAACAGACATTGGTGTTTTTAGCAGATTGCTTTCCTCGAGAAAAAAAATATTGTGTGCATGTGTGTTATTTCTCATTGCATGTTTGTAATTGATGTTCTAAATTGTGAATTGATTTGTACGGAGCAGTAGAGTAGGTTTGTGTCTTGTGATTTTGATTAAAACTTCATGATTAGTTGCAAATATACATCAAAAGCATATGGAACTGGATATTTTTTCGATTGGTGTCAACAAGGCATGAATCTGGGGTCCATGAATTGGACAATGGGATGCATCAGGTTGACCAACTTCGCAACACTTGGCAATGGACACCCTTCCTTTTTTAGCAATTCTAGGGGACTCCGTTAAGGATGCCCTCTTTCTCCTCTCCTCTTTTTGTTGGTGGCAGAAGTATTGAGTAAACTTATACATTATGCAATAGGAAAAGGAGAGCTAAAAGGGGTAACATCATGCAATATGCAGTGATTTATCATCTTTTGTTCGTGGATGATATATTTCTATATTTATATTTTGCTTTAGTCATTGATATGGTCATTAATATACAAAAATCATGCATGATCCTTCAAATCCTTTACCACATATCCTCTCACTACATACGTGACTTCCTCTAGTTCCAGATCAAGTCCATAGAAAGAGGAGTTAAGTACCTAGGCTTTATGATGAAAGCAAATGACTATAAATTTGAACATTGGATTTGATTATTGAAGAAGGTGGAGAAACAAATTTAGGTCTATACCAACATATTTCTTTCTAGGGTGGGTAGCCTAATCTTGGTGAAATTCATTGTTGAGAGTATACTAGTTTATTGGACCTCCATTTCTTTCGTCCCTAAAGGAATTCTAACAAAAATTTGAAAACTAAGTTTCAGATTTCTTTGGTCTAGAAAAGCAAAATTTAAGGGTTTTCCTCTTGTTTCCAAGTCATCTCTTGCTATGCCTAAATATTTCAGTGGGAAGACCCTTGGTTTAGCATAGGTCTAGAATTTAGATTGCCATAAAATTGTATCCATTTTCTAAGACAAGTCAAGATATATGTTCTTGCTGACGCAAAGTCATATTATGAAATTTCTTTGGGAAATCAAGCCTAGAAGTTGGTTATAGATCTCTCTCCTTGAACCTGAAGCTTCTAAGTGGTTATCTTACGCAAGTTCGTTGGTCTCTTCACTTATCTGACTAGTTGAAGATGATTGGGATCATCATATTTGGTCTAAGAACTCTTCATCATGCAATTACATTGTGAAGCTCAGCTATAATGCATATGTTGAATCTCTCCCCATTGATGATCATAAACGGTGGTGGTGTTTCATATGGAAACACAATAGTCCTATGAAGTGCAAATTATCTTTGTGGCTAGCTCTAAAAAAAAGTTATTAACATGGGATAATCTCATCAAACTATGGTGGAATGGTCTGAACCAATGCACTTTATGCCACATGGAATCTAAATCCATTTATCATCTCTTTATTTCCATTTCCTATGCAAAAAGATGCATGGAGAATCCCCCATGTTGTTTTATCCCCTTTCTTTGCTCGTTGGGACAAAATAAATTTAGGAAAGGGTAACAGAATCTTCGGTTCAATATTATCCAACTTTTCCAATTATTTTCATTTATAACATATGGTGGGCTCGCAATCAGGTTATTTTCTACGACAAGCTAATTCCTCCAAAAGCTACTATTGGGATTATTGTAAAGCTTTGTAAATAATTTTGCTTGGATCCAAAAAGAAAGAAATGTTTTGTGCCTATCAAGTTGAATCTAGGCAAACAGATTCCTTGGGGTTTCTTCACTAGTGCCAACCAAGGAGATCCTTTGAAAGGTGGAGGAGGATTTGTTACTAGGAGGGAACTAATACAAAGACGAAATTCCCTACCGTGTGGACTCTTCTACATATAGCTAGACATCTTAGAGTTATTAAAAAAAAAAATTAGGTCCTTAGTGAATCCAAGCTTGTTATTAAATGGGCTAGTAAGAATGTGGATGTTAATATTGTAAAAGCTTTGTAAATAATTTCACTTGGATCCAAAAAGAAAGAAAGCTTGTGTGCCTATCAAGTTGAATCTAGACAAACAGATTCCTTGGAGTTTCTTCACTGGCGCCAACCAATGAGATCCTTTGAAATGTGGAATAGGAGTTGTTCCTAGGAGGGGAACTAACACAAAGATGAAATTCCCTACCCCTTGGACTCTTCTACATATAGCTAGACATATCAGAGTTACAAAATAAAAACAAATAAATAAATAAATCAGGTTCTTGGCGAATCCAAGCTTGTTATTAACTAGGCTAGTAAGAAAGTGGATGTTAATATTCCAAGTATAAATCACATCCTTAGATATCATTAGAAATGGGATTATTTTGAATGGACATATATATCCCACATATATAGAGAACTCAACCAACATGCACACAAGTTATCTAAGGAGGCTCTTCACCTTCCGACAAGTTCTTTTGGGCAATACAAGCTTCAGGACAATCGAGAAATAAATAGAATGGAATTCCATTTGTAAACCTTTCTAACAAACACCTCTTTGTTTTCCCTCTTGAAATTTGATATGATCATCTACTAGGATAATTTGTCTTTTTAGGACACTTTACATGTAATTTTTAACTTTTTTTTAATTTGCTTTTTGAAAAAATTGATCCAATCCTAGCCAACAGCACAATGTATATTTATCTTTATAATATACTTTTTTTAATAAAAAAATAAACAATATATAATAAAAAAAATCATTATTTCATATATATATATATGAAATAATGATTTTTTTATTCGACTTTGGGGAAATCACCCCATCTATTGGACCAAAAGAAAAGTTTAATTTTCTTGATTTGGCAGGGAGAGATTCAAGGCTTCAGAATTTTTTTTATTTTTTTTTTATATAATTATGTTACTTTTTTTAAATTAAAATGTTTTATTTAAGGGTGGTGGGAGTGGAGGCGAAGGGGTCATTTATGGCCCCAAAAAAATATTTTTTTAGAGTATTCGTGGGGCTTGCAGTGATGACAAATAATCAAGTAAAAGCCTATGGTTTACTCCATGGCATTTTTCTTGCTAAAGAATTCCAGGGCTTTTCTCTCATTATGTTAGGTGACTCCCTTTTAATAAAATAAATGTTTGGTCAAAGGATCTTCCCCTAGAGACAAAGTTATGGATAATCTCCTGAATCAAATTATGAAAGTATCAGAAGATATCCCAAAGATGGGTTTCAAGTTCTAAAGGATAATAACCAAGAAAGATCAACGTGCCAAATTATGAAAGTATCAGAAGATATCCCAAAGATAAGTTTCAAGTTCTAAGGGATAATAACCAAGACGCAGATCAATGTGCCAACCAAGGTTGCAATTGAATTTTGGAGTGTTGATGGTTAATGGTCAATTAAGACCATCCTCCATCCCTTAATGGATTCAGCGTAAATCCTATGTTCAAATATCAAAAAAATTTGGGAGCTTGTTAATCAATGTGTATGGAGGGAAATATGTTGTAATGAAGGATTCTATTATGAAGCGGGTTATATGTACTACAAGTTTTGTTTAATATTGGGGCTCTATTGGAAAGTACTCACCTCCAAAGACTCATATATGTTTAGTATCAGTCGTATTTCTCTTTGGAGGATAATTTTGGTTCAGTGGCATTAGATGAAATTTCAACCTAAAAGTGCTCATGATTTACATACATAATATGTAAACCAATCAAAATCATTTAAATTTAAAAAAATAAAAAAATAAAAATAAAAAAGATACATGTATATATCTGGAGGGAAAATTTTAAAAAATAATTTTCGCTTAGTCTTGTTTACTCAAATTTCAAGTGTAGACACTGTTGGATACAAAATTAAAGTCCGCGTCCAAAGAGTACTTATTATACATACTTTTTAGAAGACCCACATTGATTAAAAAAAATGAAAGTACATTAATGTATCTTCAATTTTTATCAATGTGGGTTTTCTCAAAAGTATGCATAATGGATACTCGAATACGAAATTTAATTATGCAACCAACGAGTGTCTACACTTGAAATTTGAGTAAATTTATAGGGAAATCAGCCAAAAATATAATAAAATAAAATATTATTTTTTTCCCTTTTCAGTAAACTATTTTCCGAATCAAAACTCGGAATCTCCACAGTTCTCATTTTTCAGTCTACGTTTCGGGTCTAGAACAAGACCCATCGCTCTCATCAAACACAAACTCAACAACCAGCACAACCATAGAGCTTTCGATCAGCTCAGCAGATCCCTAATACGCCATGAAATCCATAAAACAAGATTTTCGCTGGATCGTCTGTCTACAAAAGCTTTTAGATTACATCTCAAACTAGCACAAGTCATCCGTCAAGATCTGTGGTCCATTATCGATGCCACAGCAGCACTCAAGGCTCAAAAAGAAGGCAATCAAGCACGGACAAAACAAAACAGAAAGCTAGATAAATTGAAAAACAAATATGAACGGTGGCACTCGCAGAATGTCCAAACATCTGATTACTCCACTCCACAGATACAATCGAACCATAGCCTCGATGATCTCTGGACTGAACAAAAACGGACTCCAGCTTGCACCGAACGAGAGCTGCACAAGCAAAACGCATTAAATTTAAACTCTGAACGTGACAACCTGACACAGAATAACATGGATGATTCAGCTGTGATTACAGACCCTTACGCAGTCCGCAGAACAGAGGCAATAGGTTTGACCGAATTGTTAGACTCCAAGGCACACACTAACCTTAACGCTGACAAAACAACAACGACTTCAAACCCAACGCAAAAACAAGGGGAAATGAGTATGTTGGTAACAAAGCTCTCCATGACGCAGAAAGCCATCGAAAAATATGAAAAATCTGAACAAAAGTGCCAATGCCTGGTTAAACACAATCTGTGGACCGAGCAGAAACAAGAGCTGCGCAAGCAAAACGCAATGTATCCAAGCTCTGAACGTGATAACTTGGCACAGGCGCAGACCAACCATAACGTCTCAACCATGAATATATTCCCACGTCAACGGATTTCACTATATTGTTGCGCTGTGAGATACATACAAAACTTAACGCTGACAATACAACGATGACCACAGACCCTACGCAAAACCTCACAGACTGCGGAACAAATTCAATGGGCGGGAAAGCTACTGTTGCTTCTGCAAAAAAGCATGGTCAAAACAGGTCTTATGAAGACGTGTTGGACAAACCAGTAGCGAACTTTTCAAGAGGACGTTCCAGCGCAGCATCTAATTTTTTGATGAATCATGGCACCAATAATAAAAACAATAACAATAACACATCAACTCGTAACACAAGTAATGAAAGGGTGATAGGTAATGAAAGGGTTATGGATAACAACTCCGACAACAACAATAAGAAAGTCATTAACATATCCACTTATGAATTAACTAAAGATGAAATAGAAGTTTTAAACAAAGGACCGAATTTCGCAGTAGCCCCTAATCGTATACCAAATGAAGAAATCATTTATGATATTGAAGATGGCATAAAGGCTCTCAATGATGAGAACAAGGACAAGGTGAGACAGGAATGCGCCATTATCCTGGATAAGACTAAGCTTCCAAAGAAAAACTTAAGCAGTGAACAATTAAAAGCCCTAAAAAACCTAAGATGTAATGACAAAATTGTCATTTTAAAAGCAAACAAAGGAGGGGCCACAGTGGTAATGGACAAGGAAGAGTACAACAATAAGATGAGGGATCACCTACACAATAGCGGTAGTTATAACAAATTGAATGAAAACCCCATATCCAAAGTTATAAAAAATGTTAAAAAAGCCATCAAGGAGTCCAATCTTGATGATAAATTGAAGAAGCACTTATACCTAGAAGGCGAAATCATACCCCGCATATATGGTGCCCCTAAAATCCATAAGACCGGTGCTCCTTTAAGACCTATCGTCAACACTATAGGTGCACCAACATATGAATTAGCCAAATATGTGGCTCGCACCCTCGCCCCTATGGTGGGTAATACTAGCTCATTCATCAAAGACTCCAATCAATTCGTCGATTTCACTAAAAAAGCTAAATTGGAACTAGGTGACAAAATTATTAGCTTTGATGTTGTCCAACTTTTCACCAAAATCCCTCTTGATGAAGCCGTACAAGTAGTAAAGGAAGTAGCAAACCCGCAAACTGCAAAGCTCGCTGAAATATGTCTTCGCTCTACCTTTTTCACCTTCCAAGGGGAAATATTTGAACAAACATCTGGAGTTGCTATGGGATCCCCATTATCCCCTATAGTGGCAAACCTCTTCATGGAAAAATTTGAAAAGAAGGATTTAGACTCTTACCCATTAAAACCCAAGTTTTGGATAAGGTTCGTAGATGAAACCAATGTCAATTGGCCTCATGGAGAAGAGGAATTAAAGAACTTCCTAGACCACCTCAACAGCATATCCAAAGATATCCAATTTACAATGGAAAGCGAAGAAAACAAGTGCATCCCTTTCCTTGACATACTCCTCTCAAGAAATGAAGAAAGATCCCTTGGACACAAAGTGTTCAGAAATAAATCACATAGAGATAACTATCTACATGCCGATTCACACCACTACCCAGCCCAAAAAACAGGGGTGTTGTTGACTCTCTTTACACGAGCTTTTAGAATATCAGACAAAACTCACGTGGAGGAAGAAATTGAATATCTAAGAAAATCCTTCATTAACTTGGGATATATCAATAAGGACATTAACAAAGCTATTCAAAGAGCCAAATCCGGAAATAAAATAATAATTACTGACAATTCCCCTACTACAAAAGCATACCTCCCTTACATTCAAGGGGTCACAGACAAGATAGCCAAAGTTCTAGCCAAAAAGGACATTAAAGCATCCTTCAAACCTCTAGTAACCATCAGGCAAAGAATGAAATTGGTCAAGGATGAACCCGACCACCTCCAACAAAAGGGTGTTTATAAAATCAATTGTTCATGCGGGGATTGCTATATAGGGGGAACAGGGAGAACATTCAAAATAAGGTTTAAAGAACATGGGGCAGACATCAAGCTTGGAAGAATTAAAACCTCGGCTTTGGCAGAACACTCCAGCGAAACATGTCACCACATATGCCTTGAAGAAGCAGTGGTCATTGCCAAAGAAAAACATCATTTTAAACGTAAAATACATGAAGCCTTGGAAATCATAAAACACCCTCCCAACCTAAATAGAGATGGAGGCTTAGAAGTGAGCAGAAATTGGGTCCACGCTCTTTCCCGTTAAATTGCTCTCATATGACTTTCGCTTACTCCTCATACCCTTTCACCCTCCCTCCACCTGTTTGTATCAAACCCTTGCCCTTCTCCTGGCCTTTACCGTGCTACCCTCCTTTAAACCTTTTGAAAAATATAGTAATTATATAAAATCAATCTCTTAACTATATAACTTAGACCTTAATCAAAATCCTAACCCTCTACAAACCCTAGTTCACTGGATTAATTGGTCACAAGCCTCATCTAGAGATCATAATCAATTGACCTTTTCTAAAACTTATAATATTTAATTAACTTTACCATCATCATTATTATAAACTACATAGGGCCCTTTAACTTAAAAGTAGTATAAGGAAAACTCTAAACTTTAAATTTCAAACACTTTATAGCTTTAAAACATAAAACTTAGGACTTTACAACTAAGATAAATAATTAGTATTAAAAGAGTAGTCATTATAATAAGACCTTATAAAATTAATATAATCTAATCTTTAAATCATTATTCTAAATCTACTTAGAACCTTATTCATAAATTTAGGATCAACGAAGTACTTCGCCTTAATATCTTTTAAAGATGGCTTTACAACATTTTATATAATAATTATAAACAATAATTAAATAACTAATCTGAATTAAAATAATAAAAATAGAATTAGATAGAAACTTAGACTTTATAAATCTAGGATAAATAAGTAATAATAAAAAACATTAAATAGTATGTGCATTAACTCAAAACGTTATAAAATAGAAAATGTTATAATAAACTAAATAACTAAAACGGAGCCAAATATGAATAAAATAAATTGAGAATATTTAAAATTAATTAAGCTAATAGCTGGTCGGCTCTCTCTCCTGTCATATTCTCCTCTATTTATTTAACACAAATTGTCTCTCTTTTTTGCAGATTTGCCCTGATGATGAGTCTTGTTTTAGACCCGAAACGTAAACTGAAAAATGAGAATGGTGGAGATTCCGAGTTTTGATTCCAAAAAGCTATTTTCCCTCCAATGAATTCAGTAAGCTGTAGTCCCTCCAATTTATGAGGGCACAGATCTAGCTTTTATGAATCAATGGTTTTAAAAAGATAAGTGGGAAAAAATAAGTATTTGAAAATAGCAATAAAATATCTGCATCAAAATTTAAGTGGAAAAGGGGGGAAATTTAAGGACAACCATACGCTGTAAAGTTAATGAAATCATATCAATAATGTATTTAAGGACAAACATACGTTGTAAAGTTAATGAAATCATATCAATAATGTATTTAAGGACAAACATACGTTGTAAAGTTAATAAAATCATATCAATAATGTATTGAGAGACATTTAAATAGATCTATTATCAAACTATCTTGAGATTTATCACCTTCCACTAGACTTGAAATTATGATATAGATTTATGACGTACTAATAATTAACAAATTTATCAAAATCTTCACACCATTAACTAGACAATCCACAATAAATATATAACAGTGGACAATCAACATCCCCTCAACTTTGGAAATCCACCTTGCTCGAGATCATACATCCGACAAGGGAGGACGCTAAGCTACAAGTGTTACAACTTTGTGAACCCACCGACAAGTGTTACAACTAGTAAAACATGTCTAGAACTGTTTCCCACTAAATGAAATTAAATTTTTCATCTTCTTCCAACTACTTTGGTCACTCCAGGAATCCAAAAAGATAAATCGTTCCCGAGTGGACCACTTACATGAAGTCTTCCAAAAAAGAGCCTTGTCCAGGGTCTCTTTTTTCAAGTCCAGAAATAACAATCAAGAGGTTCTTCAGCTTTCCACATCTTGATTTCTTTTCCAATTTCTCAATTCGAGGGATCCTACGGTGTATGCTACTTGCAATACTCGTACAGTTCAAAGAGTGTAGGTCTCATCAACATTGGTGACTATATATGTTCAGAATTCCCTGGTTATCTTTTTTAATTTTCTTAATTATTATCTTTCACTTTTTTTGAACGGAAGGAATGTGCATTGCCTGCAAGGTTTACTGATCCCAGAATTTCTTTAGACTGTCAATTAACTTTTTCTCAGAGTTTTAGTGCCAAGACTGAAAAGACTTTCGTTATTGATGCACCTGTGTTTGACATAAAGCCACATTAGGAAACCCTAGTAGAGTTTTAGGATCTATCCTGCTTTGATCTAACGCCACCTTGAGAAACCCAAGTATTGTACTAATATTCATCTCATTTTAATCACTCTATACCACAGTTTGGAGCTGCTCCAAAATGCTTGTTGAAAAATAACACTAATTCATGTACCAAATATTTCCACCGCTGTCTAGACTAAAATGCCCTTCTTGTCTAAGACTGATTAGGCTAATACTGAGCTATACGGGTATAATCAGTGCCTTTTACCTGCAAACTACCGATCACCAAATGACAGTTTCAATTTTGGGATGCCTTTGAAGCATCTAGTTCAATTTCTCTCCTGCCAGACAGTGAAGAGTATTACAACTATGTTGCAAAATTAGATGCTTGGTCTATCTGACAACTTTATTATCGGGATTCTACAAGGACAGATACATTCAGTTTCCAGAAATTTTTACGTTCCAATGCGTGGGAAGATGACAAACAAAGATTAGGTGTCAGAACAATGTTGGCATTTGAGCATTCTCAAAATTATTCTTATCTTCAAACTAAACGTTAACGAATTATTTTCCCTTTAGCTCAAAGTGTATCGCATAGTTGTTAAACTAGTGCCATATAAAAAAAAATCATCAAGGGTTGGGCTGGAAAGTTAACACTTGCCTTTTACACTTCCCCATTGTAAGATGACAAATAAATCATTCCAGACTAGGAGTAGCCGAGGAAACAACATTCCAAGTCACGACAGATGAATCCCTGCTTTAAACAAAATATCAGATATGTTCGATTCAAAATCTAAGCTAAAAGGCTAATCCATAAACGTTCTGCAATAACCCAAAAAAAATAATGCTTTAAGGAACACACGACCTACAGATGTGATGAGAAACTAAATACCGATTTATTTGATCTACAGATTTGATGTGAAACTTCGATGAGACTTTTTTAAGCTTTATATATAAAAAGCAAATGAGCAATACTTGATAAACGTTTATCTCAGAAATCAACGTTCTAAACATTTAGATGAACCAATTTATGATTAGCGCATCTCTTCTTTTAAACAAAATATCACATATGTCAATTTCTAACTGTAAGCAAAAAAATAATAATAAATACATACTCTAAAGAGGCAATAAAGATTAATGCCTTGATGAACACTGACATACAGATTTGATGAAAAATTAAGCAGTAATTCATAAACCTGAACTTTGATGATATGAAAAAGAGTATCAATAAAGCAAATGAGCAATTCTTCACAATGTAAGCATCATAAAATATGTAAATGCACTACAACAATGGCATGCCAATAAAGGCCACCAATCCGATTTATGAGCAACCAGAAATGGAATGCATTGTTAATTGCAACCTATTACATTGTACCAGTTCCTGCATATTCTAAAGGAATTTCTCCTTTTTGTTCGAAAGGATTCTTTTGCCTTTCATTTGCTTTCAACTATCATAAAATTAGGTATACCAAAGGCAGGATTACAAATATAAGCATTCAAAGAGCCAGGACAACCCTGACAACGAAAGATCAATAAGCATAGTTACACCACTACAGACTATAGTATATGGTGAATCACAAACATGCCCAGCAATTGTGGTTTAGTCCCACAATAATTCTAGTTGAAAAGGCTTGCAATAAGCACAACCCTAAAAACAATTTGCTGGAAAGTATTACAAGGATTTAATGATCAGAAGCACCTGACAGAACCAACTTATGAGTGTTGGGGTTGAGGTCCCAAACACGAGCATGTTTTTTGCAGTTTTTTCCTCTCTCCATAGTCGCATAGTTCCACATACATAACTAATGTTGATGCAGAACATAGTTCTTAAGGATACCATAACAAAGAGTGATCAGAAAAGAATCTTATATTGACAGAGACCAAACAAGAATTACAGATTAAAAGAACTATTCAATCCAATATGACATCCATAAAGCTGTAGTCCCTCCAATGAATTCAGTAACTGGTAAATTACCTTGCAGCACTTACAACAGGTCAATAAACTGGATCTAATGTCAAAATTCATTCTACAGGGTTAAGATTGTGAAGCATAATCAAAACCCACTCATTCATGCTTACCTTGGATTCATGCTTCCTACATGGATCATGAACCATTACTTAACCATAGTTAAAACCCTGCACATATGCTTGTCAACTAAATAAAAGAAAGTCTAAGATGAAAGCAGCGGTGCCATGTGGGACAGAAATCTGGATGAAGTGCTTGCTCTCTGTAGGTTCCCACACATGCCCAACGACTACAGCAGATATTTCCAATTAACCAATTCTCTCACAACCTAGAGGTCCAAACTTAATATGTACACTCATGTCAGGAATACAGCCCCGCTCGGAACATGAACTCTACATCCTGGCTGTCTGAGCACGCTTGCAAATAATACAGTATACCCAGTCTAGCCAACAGAGTGAATTGATCTGGCATGTCAGTAACTATTGGCCCAGTTCAGTTGAGCACGTTGAGGCTGCTGATAAACCCCTGCTTGAGCACCAACAACTCCAACAGCTCCCCCCAATGTTTGTGTTTGTTGAAGCAATGGATGTGCATTTGGAGCTGGCCCAGACTGCGTAGGATGATATAATCCAGCATATGTTGCATGCCCACCCTGTGCATGTGTGAATGCCATGTGCTGCCCCTGAGGTGGTGGCAAGTTATAGTATGAATTTGCTTGCATTCCTGAAATATCTCTTGGTCCCTGAAACCATACTGTGGATCCTTCACCCTGCAAAGTATTATATAATTCAATTACAAGTGCATACATATAAATTTGTACAAAAATTAACACTGGAAAAAATCTTTACAAGGACAAAGAATGCATACCTGTTGACCAGCAATGTATACATTATTGTCTTTATACTGAGATCCTCCAATATCATCACACCCTGATACATTGCCTGCTGTCACAGCAGGACTTGCACTATATCCTGATGGAGCTGCTGTATAGCTACCATAACCCGCAGGAACACCAATATGAGGAGAGTTCCCACTAGCAGTACCAGGCTTATACTGTGACAGTGAGTATTTTACAGCTGCAGCAGCTGGGGGATATGAGCTGCCAGCAGCAGCAGCTGGGGGATATGAGCTGCCAGCAGCAGCAGGATAAGAACTGCCAGCAGGAAGCTGGGGAAAACCACTATTGCCTACGATATTATGCATTGTTGGAGATGGAAGAAAAAAGGGTGAAAAAATTTGATGATATGGGAAATAATTGGGAGGATAGTGTGAGATATGTACACCAGTTGGCTGACGATACATGGGCACTGGCTGCTGAGGCATAGCTATTGTTGTCTGCACAACTCCAGCCGCCTGAGTTCCTAACGCTGTGGGACCTGCATTAGAGAGTACCAAGGAGTTCCCACTCTGAAGAATAAACAAAATTCCATGATCAGTATAATTTTCATACTCTGTACTCGGATATCATACAGCAAAACCAGCAAGCGAAGGTTTGAAACAGTTACCTCCTGTGATGATGGCACACTTTGACCTGATAATATTGTAACATTTCCATTGTATTTGGTGGCAGCCGTAGATCCAAGAAACTGAGAGAAACGAGCATCTCCATCTGAACTGGGTCTGAAAAATGGAGTGTAGTAGCTTGTGGAAGGATCATAAGTTGGTTGCTACATCAAAATTAATAGGAGATATCATCAATGCACAAAAATCAAGACCAGATAGTTTTCATAAACCAAATAATCCTGTGAGACGTACCACAAAGGGAAGCCGAGAAACATCACGTAGCTGGGGCTCTGTATGTTCATAAGATGGGTACTGGCTATTGATCATCTGTGGCATCAAACTAATACCTGAATAGTTTGGAGCAGTCTGAACAAGAGAATACTGAGGACCTGGCTGAACCACTACGTCTGGCTTGGAAGGATCTGGTTGTGAAACTATAGTCGAATTGGTGGAGACTGTCAAATCATTGGTGGGAGATAGATTGTCTATTGACCTCACAGATGTCAGTTGATGATGAGGATAATCCTCATTGGAAGTAACTGGAGTAGTGTTTGATATGCTGCAAATCGCATAAACTATACATATTTAGCCACTCAAAAATGTCAAAAACATACTGCACAGTCAATAGAATGCCATGGAAGGCAGAAAGATGAAATTTAAAAGGAAAATCTCATAAACAGGAAATTTGAAAAGTACATCTTATAAACAAAATGAGTATTTTCAGCTATCCAAACAAGATAACCTTGAAGAAGGTTCTTCAACTGTTTCCTCTGGCATTTGAGTCTCTTCAGATGTTGGAGTGGAGCTCTTGTCACTATCATCATCATTGCCATAGCTTGCACCGTAATTAGTTACAAAGTTTGCATCAAAATTTGCATCAAAGCTTCCAAAACTAAGACCTGTACGTTCTGCCTCAGGAACTTGAAGATGATTCGGTATGATTACATGCTGCTCGTCCTTAACATTCAACTCTTCCAGATTTTTTTGCAATTTGGAAGTCGTGTCTTCCATAGTTGATTTTGCAGCTGGAGAAGGTGACCTGCTAACTTCAGATGTACTGTTGCTAACAGTGGATGTGCCAATTATTCCAGGACTAGGTACAGCATTTTGATTTGTTGGTTTTGGCTTCCATTCCTTGTTCGGTCCCACAGCTGCAAATCAACAAAACAGAACTTAAGCTAAAGCACCAAAACAAAAACACAGTATCCCTTCCTTCAAGTATCAAAGACAAACAATATTACATCTTATGTTAAAAATCACTGGATTTTGTTAGTTGGGATGAGGAATATTTACATCCTAATGCCCCAGAAGTGCAAACATTTAAAACCAAAAAAATACAAATCATCTGTCCAAAATCTTGCCTTAAAGTTTAAACCACTCTAAGTCACATTAACACACCTTTTTTAATTTTTCTTTGCAATTAGTTGAGATATGATACCCAGAAAAAATACAGTAACCCAGAAAGAAAACATTGTTAAAAGTTCATATGTCCAGAATCATGCCTTGAAGCCATTGAAAGAGCCACAATGAACAATTGTTTCGAAAGCAAAACCTTATAAATCAAGTGCAGACAATATAATGTGTGCTATCTAACTGACCATTCAGAATCTTTCAAAAACTATTGTTTGATCTTTTTCGAATAAAAACTAAATTGTTAGCATGAGCCAACAACTCCTGTACTCCTTGTTTCAAAGATTTTTGCCTTTCCATATTTTTCTTGTCGGGGAAACTGATAAATATTAATTAACAGCTTTAACACTTCTGCTGGAAGCAAACAAACCTTTCTGAGATCCAGTAAGTTGCTGAGTCCTCATGTTATAGTGATTTGCCATAACGGAAGATCTGCTCACAGAATATCCTGTTGGGGCTGAACTGGATACCTGAGGCTGCATCTCAGATAAGTGATCCCCATCCTTCATTTGAGACTTACTCATAACACGCTCCTGGGAAAATGAATGTACAGTTGTTGAAGCAGAAATCTCATTTTCAGATACCTTCACTTCTGAATCAACTGCATCAGACATGTCAGATTGTGTTATTTGCATAGTATTTGAGAAGCTGGATGAAGCAGGTTTGTTATCAGCGGAACCAGTAGCCTGCTCAACAACTACCCGCTCAGCACCAACAGTCCCAACTTCGCGCTTGATTGTACCAACTACACCTGATACACGAGAATTTAATTTTGGCACCAGCACAGGATCTGACGATGACGAATAGACCCCAGAAACAGATGTCGGAGTCACAGAAGCAATATACTTCTGAGAAAGAGCTATTGATTCTCCTTGCACTGTTACAGGAGTTGAAGCAGTTGTACATGGGGGTTGAGTCAGACTACTTGACTTTAAGACATCAGCCATCAAGTTTTGTCCAGTAGCAGGACTCCAGCTTCCTGCCTGGTTTTCTGGAGCATGTGCATCTGCTGACAACCCATTGGTTATGACAGAGTTGCCACTGGAGGATGCTGGCAAAGTGCTGCAAGACACAGAAAATTTAGTAAATAGGTTCGTCTAAAGTACAAAAACAAAACTATATATATATATATATATATATATATAGCAGAGAGAGAGAGAGTTGAACTAAGCAATCTACACAACATTGCAGTGCTGAGCAAAGAGAGCTGACTGAAAAATGAGAAAAGCACATGTCCAAATGTCTACCACGTAAACAACTGCCTCAAAGATAAGAAAACAATGCAAGAACAGAGAGACATCCCACGTACAACTTTGCTACAGATTTCTTTAGACATCACCCAAACTTCCAAATTTCTATTACAAAGTCTAAGTCTAAGAATACCCACCTTGCTCCTGTAGAATTTGTCTTTGATTGCACATTCTGTGAAGTTGTGGGGGGAGCGAAAGCAGAATTCGAGCTAGCCTTGTTTACACTTTGGTAGCCTCCATTCTCCCTTGCCATATTGGAGCCCCTACCACCACCTGCATCTGAAATATAAAGAATTGTATACATTCCATCTGGTAAAGTTTTCTGTGAACACACAAGTATTCTATTTTTTCCTTTACTGTTAAGATTAAATGAATCACATTTTGCTAGCAAAGATTCAACACCATAAACCTCACATTTAAAAACAACTCGTACCATATGAGAAGCGTGGAAGATAGTTTCCTCTGCCACCGCCACGTCCACCCCGAACTTGACTAGCTGCTCTTGATCTAGTATCTCCAGAATCTCTGATGTTTGCATTCTGCTGAAAACAGTATATGCAGCAACGTATGCTAGACGTCAATTTTGCAGTATTAAACTAAGAAACAATAGACCATGTTTATCACAGTAGCCAGCATCTATTTGCTTTTGGATGAGAATGTTCTTTGGTGCCACAGGTAGTTAAAATATTATAATTTGAAAACAAAAAGATGGAAAGTCCAGTTGAATCTTGGAAAGACAATCAAATAATTTATCAATGCATCAGGTCCACTGTACATTGTAATATAAATTTATTCACTCAATTTCGTTACTCCAACAGAGTGTAATGTACAAAACATATAATAACATATACAGCATATAAATATGGTAATATAAACCATATTACTCATTGCATCTATTGGAAGGGTTATGCACCATCCTCTACTAAAGATGAACAACTTGTATCATGTCAATTATTCAGTGTTTCAATAATCAGGAACATATGGATGATACACCATAATCAGGTTGCTTACAAGTGGTATCAGAGCTTTGTTCAGTCCACTGACATGTGGCCATCTTTGTCTAGCCAGTGATTGGAAAAATAATTGGCCTATGGCCATACAATATATAAGAGACACACTGCCCAGCAAATATCTGGTGAATGTTAAGCTGCTACAAAACACAGGACTGTTGCTGCAAAGGGAGATTACTCTACCATGCAAACCCCATTTATGCCAGAGAAAAAGCAGATGAACGTCAAACCAGTGAAGAGCCCTTGGAGACAAGGTGACCACTGAGGATAAATTTGTGGTTGCAGAAAATAGCAGCAGCAGTAGTTACACATTTCATTCTTTCACAAGTTTCACGCCTCTTCTGAATTGTTATCCTGGAGTGAACCAGAAATGATAAAAAGCAACTACAAAGTTAAAAAAATGTGGAAATAAACAATGCCACATTTGTGCTGCCTGAACCTTCCCAGCTGCTGCTCCTCATCGGATTGGATCTTATGCCATTTCTCCTGTTCATCCTCTGTCTACCAGGTATCACCTTTGTGATTAAAATCGAAAAAAGGCTGTCATCAATTGATGACAGAATATTTGAATGGCTGTGAAAGAGATTCAAAGCTGCCGTGAACTAGAGGAAAAAGTATTTGCCACTGTGTAAACTGTCCATCAAATCACAAGATAAAGCTGTTGTTTTGAAAGTTTTGAAAGCCTTCATTAAAGTCACTACTACCAAGGTCATACCTGAAAAGAAGAAATATGTGAACACAGAAGCTCAATCTCGAAAGGAAACAAGTTTAACTCGAAAGGAAGATAGTAATGATTATATTGGAGATATAACATCAACTACCTCAATCCTTGAGAAAATATATTATCATTTTAATTGAAAATTGGTTTACTAATTATTCAGTTTACAAATTTCTTTAAGGAGAAGCTTTCAATTGATGGAATAAAATAATTCTCCAAATTTTCCATCACTCTTGGGTCCGCGGTGGTCAAGCAAATTGAGTGACTACAAAACTACAGAAATTCTTTATCAGAAGAATTGCCTCTGCAATATTAAAATGCAAAATGGAAGAACAAGCAAACAAGAAGAATAAACTCAAAGAATAGTCCTGAGAATTTAATTAAATAAAATAAATAAATAAATTTAAAAAATATATATATATATATAGTCTCTAACTAAAGAAACTTAGAAATGTAAACACTAGTCAAGGATCAAACAATAATTCAACAAATCATCACAATACAAAAGTAATCATGAATCATATTAAAAACAAAGCACAACAAGAGAACCAATATAGACTAAAGAAGCAAACACATGGACAAGAAATTTCACTCTCTAATCCTGTTAGAAGGAGGAAGGAAAACCAGCATTCAGGCCAAGCAGGTCACTTGAGGCATTTTACAATGGAGTACAACAAGCCTTTAATAGACTTCACCACACCCTACCATGGGCCCATATACCAACTACAATAAAACCATCATTTACGTACCCTTTAAACTTGGCTTGGTGTTTGGATAAACACCTACCTCGCTCAAAGTTTATAAAATGGGTATCCAGGAATACAACATGCCTCCCTTAATCATATCACCTAGATCCATCTCTAGACCTAACACGGGTGGGTGAACCAACAAACCAGGGGCATGCATGCCTAAACCAGATCCTAAAGTCATATAGTCATTTACATGTGATTGACTGCAAAAATTTTAACTTGTATGCTGAAGCATATGATGCTTGAAACATCAACTTGCTTCATTTTCCAATTCTTCTTCATCCTCTCTCTACAACGTATCATTGTGCCAATCACCATTCACTCTCAACATAGTTCATAAACCCATGGCCTAGAAAAGTGAACCACCATTGTCACTCCATAGTTGATTACATGCATTTTGTTTATTTATTTTTATTTCATTTCCCATGGCAACTCCACCATTATAATTGTTGCTATTGCCTCCTTTGCACCTACAACTGCCGATAGCACTCTCCCTCTTAAATATATCAAACATTGGTATCAAATGCTTTTAATATACACTAATCCAACTATTACATGAATCTCCACAATCCACCAATTGTCCCCGTTCTAGCAAGTTAGACAAGGCTCACAAGAAATTCTAACACCATTCTAATCCTCTTCTTTCTACACATTCAACAAAGATCCACCACATGTAATATGGCCCAATCCTCCCTACATTTTGAAGTGTTCTCCATGTGTTACACGCTTCATCCTTTGCTCACCCACATGGGCTTCCTCTCCCCCTCAATGATCTACAGCCTCCCTTAGCTGACTACCAACGTCAACACACTAAGAAGATATCCACACGAAGATTTGCCAATACAACATGAATAAGCTCATCACACTTCCACAACTGAGTAGGGATGAAACACTTATCCATGCCATTGTTTCTAAAACTATTGGCATACTCACATTTCAAAGCCAATCTTCTCAGCAAGAATAACATTCTACTCCATCACATGTGAACAACACTTTGATCCTCCATTACAAACAACAACACTTCAACCCTCCATTACAGCTATGCAGTGTCTCCTAGAGATATCTTTGGATCATAGCTCAATCACTTTCCATAGATTGTGAACCTTCAGCAGAACAAAAACTTAGCAACAATCCTCTTAATAATCAAAACTTTGGTGCCTTTATCAAAGGCCACAAGGTTCACCAAACTTCAAGGTTGAAGTTCGAAATTATCATTCTGCATTGAATTTCTCCATTTGATACCCACAACTTTGTTAACAACACCCCATGTATCCACTTACATGCTGCTCAAACCTTGCAACTGCAACTCCATCACATTTCTAACCCAACAACAACAATCACGTATCCACTTGTTGTTGGCACTTGGCACTAGGCAATTATAATATTTAAGACTAGGCCACAGCGACTGAGTTGGTCATGTGACTTTTGGTTCCATGGGTCAATGTTGGGACAGGTCAAAGGTAAATGCTAGGGATGGGTAAGTGCTAGGGATGGGCCAGCAAGTGGTTTAAAGAGTTTGTAATTTTTAAAATTATTACAAATTGAATATAGGTCCAGTGGTTGGGAAAATGTTGTCATCCTCCCCCCACTCAAATTCAATTCCCGCATGTAACATGTTGAGCTCATAATGAGTATATCCTTGTAATGGCTTCAAGCCTTGTTGTTTAAAAGTCCATCAAGGATCGAGAAATGTACATTCCTCATATGGAACATAAAGATGTTTCTTCAATGGGAAAAAAGTTACATCAAAATATAATCATATATATAACACTTATTATATATTTATGTGACTTTGCTTTATTTTATCTTTTATTTTGAAGTTTACACACACACACACGAACCTCATTCAAATATTTGAATTCAAATCAAATCAAATCAAATAATTGCCAAATCCAAATTTGAAGCAAACATCACAATTTTATTGTGAAATCATGATTTTTGGCCTAATCGACATTTGCAGATTTTTACCAATATTTCGGTGGTATCTTAGTTTGCTGATATTTTCTCAATTTTTATGATTTATTGGTTTTCCGAAACCTTGCCAATTTTATCCCGATGCTGATGTTTGCAACATTGGACATAACCTTTAACCCCATATCTACCACTCTTAGACCAATCTCACAAGGCAATCCAACTCTATCTTGGCTTTGATACCATATTAAAAACCAAGCACAATGAGAAAAGTAAAACAACCACAAAGAAACAAACTCATGGGCAAGAAACCCTAGAAACCCTTTACCAGGAAAACCATGTTCAAAGATATCTTTATTTTCCTTGACCAGTCTAACCACTTAAGGTATTTTGAGTATGACTAGCCTTTGAATTGGCTTCACCACACTAATAACATGGGCAAATACCAAATACCATGGGCCCATATACTACCTATGGTAAACCCATCATTCAACTACCCTTGATAGAGTCAAGGTCAACTTAACAAATCACAACAATAGTATGAATGAAACAAGAAGATTACAAGGAAAAATAGTAGAATAATAGAAGAAGAAAGAAGAGAAACAAATTACTCATCCTAAAAATCAGAATCAAATGATTTAAAAGAGGAAATACTCTTATTTAAAATTCGAAGTGTGATCTATGATTATGATTGAATTTGAAGATCAATCTACTGTTCCTAATGAAATATTATCGATTGGTAAATCATTTAAAGCAATTATTGGATATATGACTACAGAACTTGGAAGTAAAGATGAATGTCATTAATATGACCCTAAGATAAAGAAAATTGTCCTCGAGACAAACCTTACCATCATCCTAATCATGAAAGTCATCACCTTAATAAGACAATCTATTGGCATATAAATAGAAACCAATTTACATACATTTCAAAGAATCCAACTTTTGTTCCAAACCTTATCAACAACAACATAGACAGTTATGTTGCAAGTTGCAACAAAATTTGTTCAAAAGCATTCTCAACAAATAATTCCAATAAAAGTATATCTTGGTCGGATCCATACACCTACAATGTACAAGTACAATTCAAAGCTTCAACTGTTTTCCCGTCTTGCTTCCTTGTATGCTTTAAGACTGAAGCATCTCCAAAAGAGAGAAACATGTAATACACCGAAAGCATAATCGTATACACCATTATGTAAACATTATTATCTATCGTATCTTTTGGAAGAATTATGCCCCTTCACGTACACATACATAAATAAATACACTAGCTTGTACTGTATAAATTATCTCTCGTCAACGATTTAGCATTTCTGTATTTGTCTCTTGAATGTATGGATGATATAATCCTTAATGTAAGCAGGCCGCTTACATAGGATGATACTACAATAATTCTTCGATGATAAAGCTTTCATTCAAGCTAAAATTGATCGATATACGTTTTCAGCCAACATTTTGCAATATAATGGTTGGCATTGAATGCATCTCTGCAATAGTCGAACTTCTGAGGCCCAAATTTTAATTGACTTGTGATTATGACAACATTCTATTTTTCAAGAAATATTACAAATGCCTACTTTTCGATGATCATAGATTATAATATCATTAGCTACCATTTAAAGGCAAATCATTGACAATGCATTTGATTTAATATGATCTTCATCCTCATACACTTTCCTGTTTTTCACATTGTTTGGTACTGAAGGTCTATGCGTGATTTCACACAAGGGACAAATGTGAATTTCTTCATAAGTATATGTTCCAAATACTGTAAAATTTTAAATAAAAGGGAGCTCACCTCTTTACGCTTGTCTCGCTTCCTCTTGACTTCGTGAAAAGGATCTGCATTATAGACAACATACTAAGTCTCAACTTTTAATGACAAATACAACAATCAACATCACTGAATAACTATTTCTTCAACCGATAGACCAGAATAACAGGAAAAACAACAACAGCGGAAAACATAACTTTCAAACTCTTAGAAAAAGTAACCAAAATGCGATTAACTTCTCAATGCTGACGGTAATTTTTACATAACCACACAAACATACATATCGATTTATTAGGCCTGTAATATGTTTGCGGAAATTGGAACTTATGCACAAGCATCTTTCAAGTTCACTAAAAAATTGACAAACAAACTGTCAAAATTTCAAGAGTCGAAAGATTTCAAGTAGTCAAGCTTAGTAAAATCACTAGTCAAGTGGGGGAAACATTGGGAAACAAATCCATCAGTTTAAACATTTGTGCGCCCAAGTCTTTGCCCGTATACTGTCGCCAGTTTAACTGTTATGGGGTCAGTGATGGAGCAGGGGAAAGCAATTGCCGGACTTTTACGACTCTGATCCAGATCATGATCCGAAAATAATTCGTAATTCCAAGCTAAACTCAAATCCCACTGACCTCGTGTGAGTGAATCCCAGGTACAAACTGCCCCAACAGTTTCTCTGCTGCAAAACCTAAAACCCCTCAACTTTTGCTGATTGTTTTTTCTTAATATAAAATCCCGAACACACTTGTGCTTTATATTCTTACTACAGAAGCGGCTCCTCCACAACCCAAAAACCTAGAAGATGGGTACTACAATAAACCCTATTTTCCACATAGTTTGGGTTTTGTATTGGGTTTCATGGTGAAATAATGAAGAATTGTGGTGCAAAAAATTCAACCAAAACCCAAATACTGAAAACTCACAGAAACCAAACCTACAGGTCCTACCTTGATAGAGCAGCCGCTGGGCCGTCTCATTGGGATCCATATTGCATTCCTTTAGCATTGCGTATATCTCCTCATCCGAGTGATTCCCTGCTATTTCCTTTATATCTTGTATGATTTTTCGAACACTAGCCGGAATCGAAACCGCGCCACCGGTTCTCACGGCGCCGCTCATTTTCGCTATGCTTCCTATAATAACGCCCTCCCTTCCCAGGCAACCCACCCTTCCAAGGGTTTTTTTTCTGAACCCAAAATGCTGTAGAGGATGCTTGAGCAGAAGATTTGACTGGAACTAAGAAGCCAAACCCACCATCTGTTAATATACAGGATTCCAAGATTTTCACCCTCCTCTTCCACTGCACCGACGGAGGCACAAAGTCTAATCCCACGAAGGAACAAAACCGAGCTCGGCCGATTAAAGAGAGAATAAAGAGAAAATGAATGAATAATACCGAGATCTTCGTTTTTTTTTCTTTTTATTTGTATTCCCTTCGTCTTCTCTCTCTGCCAAATTTATATCTCTGCTAAATCAACTAGCAGAGATGTCGCCCTTCTAGTCATTATTTTGCCCAAATCTGATTTTCTCAATGGTAGCCCTGCGGCACTAATATACAGATATTTATATATTTTATTTAATTGTATATTTAATTGTAAGTGCAATGTTTGGTTTTTCTTGAGTTTCATGGAGCCTTTTGGTTGGCTTTATCATGTTATTTTTTATTTTTTTAAAGGTTATCATTGTCGTTTATCATAGCAATATATAGTGTGATCATAATATAACATCATTTATTTGGAAATGGTTCCATGGTGGGTATCATTTATACATGTAGTTTTGTTCATTGTTAAACATGTTTTTGGTCATTTATTTGTGTTTTTTTAAATAATTAAGAAAACCATTTTGTGTTATTATGTTGCTTGTTTTATAAAAGAGAATGGGTGTTTCAATGTGTGTGCATTTCTTTGTTAATTTTTAGTTGTTATTTTATTTAGGTTGTTTAGTTGTGAGATGTGGTAAAAAGATGAATTATGATTCGAATTAAATCATTATATTATGTGTTGTTGTTTTAATGATTGGAGCTAGTTTAGAGAATTAAGGTTATTTGTTATTTATTTTATTGTTTTCAAAGTAGAAATATTGGAGGAATTAGTTTTTAGGGTTATTTTAATGACTGGAGCTACTTTGGAGAATTGAGGTTTGAAACTTTTCATGGGCATTTTGAGGCATCAAATGGCACTTTTTGGGGTCAAAACTTTATTATCAAACTTTGGGACATTGATCTGTACGCAAATATATTTCCAATGGTACAAGAACCATGTTAATAAGAGTTTGTGTGCAAAATTTATACCTCCCGCAAGTTGACATATCGTGTTCACTGCCATGGTGTGAGAGGATGCCACATCAACCCCCATTATTCATGCAAATGGGGCTAGCTACATGTGAAATTTCAAGAAAACTCTAGAAGATGCAAAATCGTAGTTTTAGTTGAGAGTTGAGGGAGTTACAAATTACCCCTCGTTATTTATTAAGTTATGTTAAATATTAGACCGCCAAGATGTAACATCCTTATCTGAACCTATGTTAATTTGTAATTAATTATAATTAATTATGTTAATGTCATTGTATTGCTTATGTCGACATGGACGTGCTGTTATTGTGACAAAAATGACCTAGATGAATTTAGGAACTATGTATATGTAATATAAATGGTTGATTAACAAATAGCTTGGCATCGCCGACTAGGAACATAGGAGCACTAATATTTGTTATGATATCATGACTGGGAAAATGATGAGGGAATTGCAAGAGTTGTCTTGCTGTGAAATTCCAATTTAAAATATGAACCATTTTCCCTCTTACCTAGGGACCAATTAATTGTGAGTGACTTGGTAATTGGAATAGTCACCCTCATAAATATGGAAGTTGGGGTGGCAGTTGCAATAGTGCTTCAGAATTTAATGGAATGAATGGGCTAAGTACATTCCTTGGATTTTGAAGTTGACTCATAGATTCCTCGAGAGACTGAGGTAAATATGGGATTCTACAACAACCTGCTAAGTTGATAATGGGAAAAATTGGAAGGGGGCAAATGCCCATGAAGGGGAAAGGGATCTAAGACATTCATAATAGGGGAAATTAATTCATTTATGCACAAAGAGAGACACCCACAAAGAGCAAAGACACAGGGAAAATTTATGCATTCATGCACACAGAGAGATGTCCGCAAAGAGCAAAGAAACGTGGGTGCCTGAGGAGTGAAATTCACGAGTAGAATGTTGACAATTCCAAGTGGAGTGGTGGCTAAAGAATTTGGGCTCATAAAACTATGGTTTGGGTGCCCATATATCCCCCCAAAAGTGGCAATTGTATATGAGAATGATATTGGTGTGGTTTGGGCTCTCTACAAATAAATTCTAGCTATCAAACACTTGCAAAGGAGTTATAAACCATGGTTGGGCATAATGGCTTGCAATTTTATATGAGTTGGTTGAGCAAGCCAAGAAACAATTGGTGAATCATCAAGGGACTATAGAACAGTGAAGGGATTCCCTTAGTTGCATTGCTAACCAAGCTAAGAGGTATCTCGATATCAGAAGTCCTAGACTTAGTTAGGAACGAAGATCCCTAACTTTATCATATGTGGAAATGATAGTTTCATCCAACTAGCTCATTTATCAAACAATTATTAGTTTTCCCCTTGTGGTATCATACCCTAGTTAGGGGTTGGCTAGCTATAGAAAGCTTATGTGCAATTGTTATGCAACCAGCTCACAACATAGAAGAAAAGATAGTGGTAAGCCCTGGTATTGCACCAAGAGTGCTACAACTCCCAAGGGCTGCCCTACTTTACTTTATCAACCTAGGGTTCGTATAAACTTGGAGGTGACAGTGCTATATACACAGTAGATGCATTCTATTCATGTCATCCTCTTCTGCTTTACGAAAGGATGTTATTTCTTAAACTATGATAAAAAACTGAAAAGTAAATTGCTGGAAGGAAATGACAGAAAGGAAACTACTTAATTTGCAGAAAGGAAATGACGAAAACGAAACTAATTTAATGTGCAGAAAAAAACTAAATTAAATCGTTGAAAAGAAATGATAGGAAGGAAACTAAATTAAATTGCTAAAAATAAATGGCAGAAAGGAAACTAATTCTAAACCACACTTAATTTTGCCAAACGGCTAAATGCACTCTACTTATCCTCTGGGCTATCTACCATGTTTCTATCCATGCAGCTAAGCTATCTATGACTTAATTATAATTGAAAAGGTGTTGATTTGCAGCTTGGAGGAAAAAAAGGGCTAAAGAGGCTAATGGAGGCCTTAATGCATGAAACAGGCCTTAGAAGTGGAAAGCAGGGGTTTAAACCTGATTAAAACTTAATTATAGCGCAAAAATGCTTCGGACTGGAATAATTTGAAAAGTGCAATGGCGGAGATGCGATGGAGAAAAAAGTTGCGAAGTGCAATGGCGGAGATGCAATGGAGAAAAAATTTGCGAAGTGCAAAGTGCGATGGGCTAAAAGCAGCGATGAATGAAATGCGATGGGAAATAAATGTGAAATGCAAATAGGGAAAAGTTTGTGATATGTGATATGCGATATCGCAATATCGCAATCAGAAAAAAGAGCGGTAGGTCTTACAAGAAAAGGGAAAAAGGTTGCAAAATGCGATTTGTGACAGGTGACGTGGCAGTGGGACCGACGGCAGAGCGCGATCGCAATATCGCAATCGGCGTTTGGAAGCGGTAAGTCTTAAAGAAAAAGGGAAATGATGCGAAGTGCAAAGTGCAAAATGCAACGGGATAAAATCTGCGAAGTGCGAAATGCGATATCGCAAAGTTGGAGGGATAGTGGAAGTGATGTTCAGGAAAAGTTGCAAAGTGCGAAATGTAATGGGAGATGTGGCAGTTGGACCAGCAGTGGAGCGCGATCGCAATATCGCAATCGGCGTTTGGAAGCGATAAGTCTTAAATAAAAAGGGAAAAGGTGCGAAGTGTGATATGCGATATCACAATATCGTAATCGACGAAAAGGAGAAGTAAGTCTTAAAGGAAGAAACTAAACACTGCGATTTGCGATGTACGGTAGCAGGATGTTCGAGGAGCAAGGGTGGAAGGTCGAATTCCAATGCTTTTCAAGTTTTTTGCGTTAGGAAGGGGTAAGGCAATCGTGAATGATAAAAAAACAAAGGAATGAGGCGCGCTGAAGGGTTTAAGTGTTTTAAGAAAAAAAAAGTGGGTACAACATTCACAAATAAGAGGAAAAGGAGGGAAATGGAGGCGCAAAAACAGTGTTCAAGCCATGAATCCATAGATGGAAAATGAAGCGGTAAGGCAACACAGAGCTGCTCTGGGGCTTTATCACTAATTCTTGCAAACAACTATGTTGGTCTATGCACGAAAAACAAGCAAATGCGTGAAAATGCAATATAAAAAAGGAAGGTTGAAAATGGTAATGCAATTCTACTTTTAATCTCATAAATAGTGAACATAAATCAGTTTTTAGGTTTGTGGGAAGGTTCGCGCTCCTCGAGTCGTATTGATAGAGATGAGAAGGGGGTCTTGATCCACAACTTTTTGGTTTTCCTCTATTCTATAGCTCTCATAAGCAAATGAAAAACTAGAGCAACACACTGAAATCAAAACTAAACAACAACTTGAAACATAAGCGAAATTATAAAAAACATAGCTAATGAAATGACAGAAAGCAGAGAACAAATATAGCAGAGAGGCTGGGGCACATGGATTGGGCCCTAACCCACGAGCCTAGCTCTCTGAAACTTAAATCAGTAAAACGAAATCAGTCTGCTCATTTCATAAAAGAATAACCTCATACATTTCTGAAAGTTTCATCACTGAGTGAAATAATAAGAATCTCAATAGCTTGCAACAACGTTCTGACTAGAATCGACCCCTTTCTAGCTCTATCTCTATTATATTTATTCTACAGGGCAGCTACCAACATCTCCCTAGAAAATGGTGATTGAATCCACTTGAATCCAAGTAAACAAAGATTGGGTGCACTCCTCTTTGAGTTGCTTGGCTGCCTTTGGAATTCGAATTGCTGGAGAGAATCCTTAGGGATCCTTCGGTTGCCTTCGGAATTCGAATTGCTGGAGAGAATCTTTGGGATCCTTTGGCTGCCTTTAAGAGTTAAGGAGGGTGGACAAGCCTCTCATTATTTCTCCTTGTTGTCTCCTCCAAGTATTTATGCTAAAATCCTTATAAAAATGCTTAACAATTCATGATTTTTTGCACTCGGCCTCATATTAGGCACTCAGAGTATGTTAGCCTTAATCACCACCTATACTAGCAACATAAAACCAAATAATAATAAAAAAGCAAGAAAAAGAGATCTAAGAAGGCAAAAAGGTGACCATTAACCCCTCCAAATATGTCTAATGATGAAGCTCATCATCACCCCCCTACTGAATGGTTGCTCATCCTCTGAGAAACTAATCCTCCTCTTGCATTTCCTTTAAGGCTTCGATATCCCCCCTGATTTCCTGAGGAAGAAGTGTGGGAGTTTCCCCAAGGGGGTAAAAACCATTATTCTTTTCTACATTCTCCCATTATCTATCTTGTGCATGTTTGTCATTTTCATCATTCAGCCCCAACAGAAAAGGTGGGCTGGGCTTTAGTCCCAACCATTGGATCTTTTTGGCCTGCATGGCCCTCTTGTATAATGGTTCCCTTTCCAATGCACCCCTCAGTATTTCTAGAGTATGGTACTCCCTATTCTTGAGGCTACGAGGGAGGTTGTTCCATCTCCTCTGGCTGGCCATAATGCACTCATCTTCTATCTTCCTATAAACATCATCAAATTAGCTTATTACCTATGTGTGAGTCTGAAGGTAGCTTTCAACTAGTGCAGGATCCCTTTCAATCTCTCGACGATTAAGGATGACTCTGCTTGGTCTGAACAATTTCGGTCTGATATGTAAGGGTTCTTTATTTCTTCTTCTCATGACCGTCCATATCTCTTTTTCTCTAGTGTCCTCATTCATCATCCACGATACTAAAGCCATCAACTACATGTCCCCCATTGCAGAATTGGGGTCCCAAGTATCCAGATTTGTCAACATAAGGTTATGCACATAAAACTTTGTCATCTTTTCCTAATCAACCATGTTAGCTTGCTTGTAGAAATCCATGAATTGCCTACAATCTTGGAAAGGTAGGGATCCATGGGAGGCTAGAGTTTTGATTTGAAGTAGGAGCCATTTCTCCTTGAAGTACACAATGTATGAGTCAGAAGGGAATCTATGTTGAAGGGCTTCTATGCATAAGTCTTCTATGGTTGCTACTTTCTACAATTGCTCCTTCAGTGCTACATCCTTTGCCTGTGCCTTCTGCACTGCTCCTTTAGAACTGTTTCTTCGATTCTTTCTTCCTATCTTGGTGATTCTTCAATGATAATCGGGCTCGTGGGAGGATTTTTTGGCTCTCTCTAAATTATCCTATGACTTTTGTCAGCTCTGAAATACATATAGGTCTACCTTTTTCTCTTTGCGCTCAGAGGAGCTAAGGTGGCAACTAGCTCTTTGCCTCGAGAGGATGTGGTGTTGTGATGTGAGTCTTCTTCTTGCTCACTTTCTGCTACCTCTATGAATTATATTGCCATCTCTTTCGTTTTTCCTTGGCCCTTTGTCTCTTCCTCTCCATCTTCTGGTTCTTCTTGTTCCTCTTATGGTTCTTCTTCTTCTGGTTCTTCTCTAAGGTTAGGAGTAGAATTTTGCCTTGTTTTGGTTGCTATAAAAGCTTCTCTTGTTCCCTTGCTACTGTGTCTGAAATGCGGTATACTTCGGAAGTTGGCTCGATTGCTAGTGATGTTGTTCTACTGCTTCACGCTGTACAAATATGCAGGCCACTCTCAGTACTACTGTGCTGCGGGCTCCCTTCTATCTCTTTCCCTAAAAAATTCTCAATTCACTATTTTGGATGAGATAGGATCTCTTTTTATTAGATTACGCAACTAATTATGGAGCGCTCATGTAACTCAGCCTCAACTCCAGTTTTCGTTATAGATCATTGTTTCCTTTTCTCTGTTAATTCATGATGGATTGCGTGTTTCCTCCCCTCGTTCTCTTATACTCCACTTGATTTAAATTTTCTTTTGCATGCCCAGGTGGCGTGATTTTGCAGTTCTCCCTAGTCATACTTCGCGATGGTGGCCAAGCTAACTAGCCACCTTTCTGCCCCTTTAACTATAAGTGTTATAGGTCAATTTGGGCATCATCCCCTGTGACCTGGTTAAACTGGACATCATCCCCAGGACCAATGAAATAGGGTCTATCATCCCCTTACATTTCAGTTGCTATATGCCCTAAGAGAAGAACAATCATTCATGACTTCTATTCTGAGATTTCCAAGGTTTGAAGTATATGTTATATCACTTATGAGCTCACCAATGTTGCCTCCCAAGGGACTAACTGTGTTGCATATGCAGCTCCCTCCATTTAAGGGTGCACTGTAATGCACTTCCGGACATTCAAGGGTACGTTGGTCAAATGGGAGCGAAATTCTCATTGTTCTGGAATCTCCACGTGGCCAGTGCCTTCTAGAAGAGTCCATATGTGTCAAAATTTGAATCCAAGTGTCCATCTAACACCTCTGAGCTTGGGAACATGTCTTTCCTATTATTAGAAAGTCATTCATTGAGAAACTACCATCAGCTGCCTTATAAATTAAGCACAGATCCTAGTGCTAGGAAAGGAAGAATTTTGGTAAAGAAATGTTGTTGGATTCTCAATTGAGAAAGTGAAAGAAGTGACATGATGTTGGTGAGATGTTGATTGTGATGACGTTGGGATGAAGCTAGAGCTAGTGACATCAAATCGATCATTGGTTGTAACCTCCCCCTTCTACTCTTTAATAAAGATTGATGTTCATTTTCCCATATATGTATCTGTTTATGTTTCCATTTCTCATGCAATGGACTCTTGAATGATATATATGTTTAATGTTTAATCAATTTAACTGAGTAAGATAAATAGGCATCTTTATATTGCAATCTCTTTGATGTTATTTTTTATACTTGCAGGAATCAATCTGGCGATCTAAGTTGGATTGGAGGCTACAACAAAAGCGACAGAAGGAGAATAGGAAGCGCTTGGATCACAAGTAGGTTCTTCTATATTTATGTGTGTCTATTTACTCTTAGAGAAAGTGATAACAAAGTCTTTAATCTGTTGTTCTAAGTGCATAACACCACACTTAGGGAATTTGATTTATCGTAGATCATAATTTTGCATAACAAATTGGCGACTCCGTTGGGGAGTTTCCTATCATTCCTGGTGTTTTTTCCTTTGCTTATCCACCCATTAGCATCTACTTTTAGTTATTAGACTTCTGAATCAAATAATTGCATTAGAAGTGTGTTTAGTAGCTTGAATTTTCAATCTCTATTGCGCCCAATACACTATTGGTCAAGACACAGTGCACTGTCTCCCACTCAGGAGTGCATTGGAATGCACTGTCTCCCTTTAGAGACTGCATTGCCCCCTTATCCAACCAAATTCCATTTGAATTTGTCATTTCCATCATTCTCAACCATTTTTTTACTATGTTTTCAATTGTGTGATACCTCCTAGAGACCAGTGAATTTGCCTGATTCTTCCTCCTTTGAAAAGTAAGTTTGTTCAATGTCTCTTTAAGAGTTTTTCTTTATCATTTACAAATAAAATTTAAAGTATTTTATTTCTACATTAGATCCATTTGTTTTCGTAAAGGAAATTGTCGTTAAATTCTTCGTTTCCTGTAGGAAAACTTATAGTTCCATTCTTCGTTTTTCCTAAAAGAGAAATTGTTGTTAAATTCCTCATTTCTCAAAGAAGAAAACATTTGTGTTTTTGTTGATTTGATGAATATAGTTTCGTTTTTGCGTTTACATTAAGGGGACTGGAAATAAAAACCTGCATTTGCATATAGTGAATTGTGTGTTTTGCATAGGAACAAGTTAGGAAAGTTGCATATTAGTTTGTGCTCTTTGATTGTTTGCTCTCAAAATTGATTGCTCTTTCCCTTAGTAGCTAGGATTTTCATTGAAAAATCCAAAATTGAAGAGTTTGCTTATCATTTTAGTTTTCATTTTTAGGAATTTCCATCATATCACGCGGTGAACCTCAAAAGGAAAATTGATAAACAAGATCAACTTAAAATTTACATCAATTTACCTAAAAAGGCATTGGAACCATAACGATAACATTTAGAAGGTCTAGGCTAGAGATGTGTTCCGACGTCGTTAAACATAGCAGCTATCATTAATTGTCTGTGATACATTCCAAGTGTGATGCCTCACTCCACGTACATAAGTATATCAGAGCTCGTCCACGTACCTTCGGGTATATCGAGCGGTGTTCTAGTCCGAAAATTATAAGGGGGTGCTCTCATTGTGCGGTTTCGCATTAGACAACGCTAATACGGACTTGGGCCTCCACGTACCTTCGAGTATATTTGGGAGGACAAATTTAGGTTGCTATCCATCCAAAGTGAACCGAGTCGGCCGCCTTGTAAATTGTGATACACCGAACGCAGCATTCGGGGAGATTGTCTGCCCGTACTTCTTGGTTCGCCAAGAGGTATTTTGTAGTTCACGGTTTCTTGGTAAACCTTTTACCTAGAATTACCCTTTTATTTTGCTTATTTGTTTTTGGTCATAAAATTAATCAATCATTGTGGAAGAAAAACATCCATTTCCCTGTAGTTCACGTAGAATAGCATTGAAACCACCTTTACCACCAGAAGCCACTTTTGGTCGGCGAAGGCGACATCACTCTACCAAAACTAGTATTATCAATACCTCTGGTGTGACATCATCCTCACATATACCAAAATTGGCACAAGTTGTTTCTACAAATCCTGGTTCATCTACTGTTGTCGAGACGGAGTCCTCACAGCTACCCATGGTCATGATCCATCCAATCAGTGAGACCATACCTCCCAAACCCGACGTTGTTCAACTAGAAGTCGATATGGATCATGTCACCTTTTTTTCCAGAACATCTGCATCCCAAATTCAAACAGCTAGAAGTTGTTCCTGTATTGATCACCCCACAATCTATTGTAGCCATTAAGTCTCCCATATCGTGCAGTCAGCCTCCTTAAATATACTTTGGGCCTGACGACGAAATCCTTCCACCTCATTTAATTTCGATTAAAGAAATACCACAATATGAAACACCTTTAACTCCAACTCATTTTGGGGCAAAGCTTTACCTGTATGAGTATTTTCCTCAATCACCTACCTCTGCTTTTGTTGATCCTGTGTCTATTAGAGTTCCCGTAGATCCAATAGGGTATACATTTGGTCGAAAAACCATGCCTGAGCCAAGATATTTGGCTGGACCATCTATTCCAATTGCGACAATATCGTCTCTAGCTACCCCTTCAATGTTCACGACTTCACCAGAGTCACATTTATATGGTGGCCCTTCCGTCCCACCTGGTTACCAATCTTTATTTGGAACCTTCTCTAGTGCATCCTCAAACCCATGGACTTCACCAATGTCATCATCTGGTATTATAACTGGTAAATATATAGTGAGTAATAAATGGCTTGATCCTTTATACACATCATTAGGGCAATATCAAGCTGTTCCATCTGGGTATATTCCATCCAGTACAATTTCAACTAGATTCCCTGCATATGGAGAACAATATTTTCCATATTATTATACTCCTCATGCTGGGGGGCAACCTATGGTCACCCACTTCAACAGTACTCCGTCATTATTTGGTCATCCTAATTTCGGAATGAATGTTTGTCAGTGGCAACCCACTCTGCCTATCCAACCACAAACGGTTGTACACTCATATCAACCGGTTCAACCTGTTGCACCCACATCAACTCCACTTGTTAATACATCTTTACCCATATTACAGACTCAAACTTTTGTACCTCAACCGTCTCAGACGGGTCCTTCAACCCAATACCCTCAAGTATTGGTCCATGAGACTCCAACGCCTTCGGCTGGTTTACAACAACCACCTGTTTCTGGAATCATTTATTCACAAGTTGGATTGCCATATTATGGGATGTCGCAGTCACATCCAGGTTATACCTATCCTCAACCGAATCAAAGCTATCATAGTTTGGGTTATAATAATGGTGGATAGACCCCTTGGCAGCCACAAGTGCAAATGCCAAAACCTTCATTTCAACAAGTAACGTACCCAGGTTTTGGTCAACAGAATCCTCAAGCGTTTGCTTATAAAAACAACCCATATCTGGGTTACCAGCAAAAGATTCCTTATGATGGTGCTCAAAGACCTATTGCCTAAGAAATTTAATCATACCCTGGCTATGCTCAACCCGACCTTAATCAATAGTTGCCCTTTGTTTCAACTTTAGAGCTTTCAGATTTAAACCGGCTCACCAATGACCCAATCAACTATGATCGTTGGTGGCCAATGGTACCTCATAAATTACCCTTGGATATTCCTAAGTTCAATGGAAACACTAGAGAAGATCCGTCAACTCATGTCAGGACTTATCATTTGTGGTGTTCATCTAACTCCCTAAATGATGACTATGTTCGACTACGTCTTTTCCAATGTACGCTCACTGGTCGGCTGCGAAATGGTACATTGAGTTACCAAGAGCTTCTTTTGATAATTTCACTGCCCTAGCTACTATATTTTTTACCCATACGATATGAAACTGGAACGAAACTCTTGACTAATTTTAAACAGACTAATGCTACTCACATTTCTGATCATATTCAAGAGTGGCGTCATTGTCGTAGAATGGTTAAGACATTTGTTCCTGATAAGCTCCTTGCTGAGTGGTTCATTAAGTCCCTGTTACCATCTATAACTGAGGATGTGGCTAAGGGTGGCATCGTCACTGAAGAGTAGGTCATTGCTCGTGCCCAATATTTATACTTGATTTACACTCAGTCTGGCACGCTCTACGACAAAATTCCCAACGCGATGCAATCTAATTTTACTGTTCCTTCTCCATCTAAGGACTCTCGTGCCGAAGACGGTATGATCGGTAATGCATGCAAACATCACTCTACTGCATTTGATCCTGTGCCTTCTTCTGAAATCCATGTCGTGTTATTTGACAAGGGAAAAAGTGACAAGCAACTCGGAAGTAAGAAAAGGGGAAATCGAAGAAAAAACAAACTTCAACCTCATAGGAAAGGTCATCTGATCAATCAACTTGAAATCGAAAACCTCATTACCCTTGCATAATCTGTAATGAGGAACATTTTTTTCGAGACTGTCCTCACTGAGCTAAAGTCTCAAAAATGGTTAAGACCTCGCATGCATCAGTTGTGTTGACCGATCCATTTCTGAATCCGGACACAAATTTGGTTGCTACGGATCCAGCTTCTAGTTCCCAAGTGCTTATGATGTTTGTCACTAAGCCATCGACCGATGTTTTGTTGTCAGCGCGTAATAAATATTACGGTAGTTAGGCTACTGATCAACCTACTATCTCGACCACAAATATGTCTATGGAATCAATACCACCCCCTGATATTCCGGAATTGAAAATCAAGCCACCAAAGGGAGTCATTCATAAATCGACATTTAATCCTCGAGCCAGAGCTTCTCAAAATTACAATATAGTTGAAGATTCGACTAAATCCCCTTCAGTTATGTCAGCGCTTGAGGTGCTAGAAAATTGTCCCTCCCATAAGCAGGCTTTGTTGTCGGCAATAGGTGGAATTGATCCGACAAATTCCGATCTCGTAGTCTTTAATCATACGGGCTATGTGCCATAATTAATAGCAGAATTGGCATTCTCCATCCAAGTAAATGTTCTCAATCACCTTGTTCATCATACTATTATTGACGAGGGAGCATCTACATACATTATGTCTCTAAAATGTTGGAAGTCACTTGGCTCACCGCACCTATCTCAATCACCAATGACGTTGAAAGCTTTCGACGAACGTACATATAAGCCTTACGATATTATCAATAACCTGCATGTTGAACTAGGGGGTAAAACATTGAATGTTGAAGTTGAGGTCGTTGACGGACCCCTTTACTACAATATTTTCCTAAGAATGCCATGGGTATATACTGTGATTGTCTCTACGTATTTTGGAATGATTGTCTTTCCACATAAAGGTGTCATCACAGTCATCAATCAAATATCCTTCTTTACCTCCAGTTCCTAGGTAACTGGAAGTGTTTTGTTAGTTCACGAACCCCAACTCGCACTTCAAAACATTGGTGTAGGAATCTTAAAGTATTCCAGTCTCATGGGAACCTTTTCATTACTGTCGCCTACAACATCAACAGAAATTTCAAGCATAGAGACCTGCTACATGATATCTTCCACTCCATCTAGCTTAAGGAAGATTATGGGTGATTCTGAAATTGTTACGTTGTATGAGTTTTTGTCGCCCAACCCAATTGAGTTGGCACAACAATCAATCTATATGGCTTGGGCGACAAATCTGAAATCATCGTCGCCAGTCGTTTGGGTTGACCATTCATTAGATTCTGGTACTCCATCTGATCCTTTTTCCTCAACTTTCTTGACATATGATAATATTCTGGAAACCATGATGTCGAAAGGAGAACCATCGGAAGATAATCATCATCGTTCCTATCTTCCAGATTATGAATAATGTAATCTTAGTGAACATATCACCCATCGAACAGAACATTCTTTTCGAATTCTTTTCCTATTAATGCAATCAATTCCGAGTGAAATTTATCAAATATTGAAGAAACCATTTCTATCAATATTTCGACCAAACCCGGCGTTGTAGAAAAAATTAATGTCGACGTGTCTTGTTCTCCATCAAAACTCGAAATGTATCGCTCTCTCTTTCATGAATTTCATGATGTATTTATTTGGTCTTATGAGGAAATTCCAGGCATATATACTAGTATCGTTGAACATGCCATTAAAATGTACCCTGATGTCAAGCCGGTACGTCAACGCCTTCGTCTTGTTCATCCGAAGAAGGCTACTGCCATTAAAGCAGAAGTTGAAAAACTTTTGCGTGCTGGTTTCATTTACCTTGTTTTGCTAACTAAGTGGGTTTCCAACATCGTTCCTGTTATGAAAAATCAAGGAACCATCAGAGTGTGCGTCGATTATCGGGATGTCAATCCTTCTTGTCCAAAAGACAACTATCCTACTCCCTTTGTCAACCAGATTATTGACGATTGTGCTAGATGTGAAATATTTTTCGTTCATGGATGGATTTTCCGGCTACAATCAAATCAATATTGTCCAGAGGACTAATATAAGACAACATTCATCTGTCCTTGGGGCACATTCGCTTATTGGAAACTCCCGTTTTGTTTAAATAACGTTGGGGAAACTTTTCAGAGAGTAATGGATTATGCTTTCAATGACATCAAGCACATTTTTCAACCTTATCTAGACGATTTACCCATGCATTCAAAAACTAGACTTATCACCCAATGCATTTGAGAGCTATATTTTTACGCTGCTGACACTACAAAATACACGTCAATCCACATAAATGTGTGTTTTGTGTTGGTTCTGGTTGTTTTCTAGGGTTCGTCGTCTCAAAAGAAGGAATTCAAATAGACCCACTGAAGGTCCAATCCATTCTTGATTTTCTTGCACCATCAAATTTGCTTCAATTACAGAAAATTCAGGGAAAGTTTAGCTTCCTAAGGAGGTTCATACCCAACTACGCCAAAATGGCTAAAGGATTTACTCGGCTCTTGAAAAGGGGGATTCCCTTCCATTGGGACCAAGTTGTGCAAACTTCTTTTGATGTCGTCAAGGATACTTTTGTCCAGGCGTCATTAATGTATCCCCCCAATTATTAGAGTGATTATTTCTTATATATCGTCATGACTGATACGACCATTGCTATGGTATTGGTCCAAGTAGAAAATGGCATAGAACATACGATCTATTATTTGAGTCGTGATTTCAATGATACGGAAGTGAAGTATTCGTACGTAGAAAAGCTTGCCTCGGCGGCTGTTCAAGTTGTCCAAAGATTTCGCCACTATATCTTGTTCCGGAAGACCATTGTCATTTCAGATTGCAACCCCATGACTTACATCTTATCACGACAATTGTTGTGGGGCAAGTATTCAAAATGGATTTTCAATTTGCAGGAGTTTGATTTGGAATTCATCAAATCCAAGTCAAAGAAGTCTTTAGTTTTAGCTGAGCTTCTTTGTGACCTTCCCTCTGATAGTACTGCTACTATGTCGGAACCATCTATTCCTGACAAGTCTCTATTTCTAATCGGATCATCTGATCCTTGGTATGGGGATTTTATCATTTATCTGCAAATCCAGACTTTTCAGCCTGATGCCTCTTGCTCTGACCAACGACGTATTCGATACCAAGCCAAAGATTATCTGATAGTCGGCGATACACTTTATCGTCGTGGTGACGATGCAATTTTAAGAAGGTGCCTCACTCATGAGGAGGCCGAAATTTTTTTAAATGATTTTCATGCTGAGGCTAGTGGTGGACATTTGTCTGGATACGCTACTGCATAGAAGATACTCCACGTCGGTTACTTTTGGCCTACCATATTTTGCGACTGCATCCTTGCGGTCATAAGTTGTCATGCGTGCCATATATTTGACGTAAAATCCGCAAACCGCCAACGCCAATACATCATGTTATCTCTGTAGGACCATTTTCAAAATGGGGCATTGACTTCATGACCTATAACCCTCGTTCGTCCAGGGGGGGCATGGTTATATTATTGTCGCAGTAGACTACTTTACCAAGTGGGCCGAAGCGATGCCTACATTCAACAACACAGGACAAACATCTGCATTGTTTTTCTTTAATCATGTCATTGCACAGCCTGGGGTCCCACAGGATATAGTCACAGATCATGGTAAGAATTTTCACAACCATATTATGAATGAATTGACTGCCAAATAGGATTGTTACATGATAGTTCTACTCCTTATTATCCATAATAAAATGGACAAGTTGAGGCTATTAACAAGATTCTTAAATGAATGCTTTAATGAATGATAGGAGCTCATAAATGAAATTGGCATTTAATCATGTACTTGGCCTTATGGGCGTACCGAACCTCGGTGAGAAACGCAACCGGATTTACCCCCTTTCAATTGGTGTATGGTTTGGAAGCTATCTTGCTAATCTAATGTGAAATACCGTCGTTAAAACTCGCAATCGAATTGTTACCTGACACCTCTGTTGAAGAAGCATGTTTTTTTAACCTCATCCATTTTGATGAAACACGTCGTGAAGTGAAATTGGCCAACGAAGCGCACAAGAGACGTATAAAGGCACAATACGACAAGCATGTTCAGCCTTGAATTTTCTCAGAGGGTGACCTGGTCCTTATTTATGACCAGGAAACTGATGTAATAGGTACAGGGAAATTTTAGCCATTATGGCATGGCCCCTATATTGTCAAAAGAGTTCTTGATAAGGGTGCCTACGAGTTGGTAGATTACGATGGAATTCCATTGGCGCAGCCCCGAAATGGGTTGTATCTGAAACGTTACTATGCTTAATCATGAGTGTAGTAATTTTGTGTATTATATTGTATATATATGTTGTTGACTTGAATTTAATTTCTTAGTTTGTTTTTTAGAGTTTTCTTGACGTTAGTAATCCGCTTTACATTTCATTGTAGAACTCTGAATCTTTGGAACCATTTTTTGGGTATGTTGATGGTGCTAGTCGTAGTACGCAGAATCTATCCTTGGAAGCGTGGGCCATTTTTTCTCCAAACGATGAGTTAGTGAGTTTTCAAGGGATTTGTATCGGTCGATCTACAAAAAATATCGTTGAGTATAGCGCGTTGATCAAGCTTCTCTTTGATGCCATTTCATTTTGTATTAACTGCATAATCATAAGGTTAGACTCACAACTTGTGGTATTACAACTTACTGGTGTTTATACTATTAGAAATCCAACATTGCATCGTATGTTCCTAACAGTTCGACTTTTGGAAAGAAATTTTCATTTTATCCAATATCAACACATTTCCAGAAACTTGAACACGTTAACTGATTCTTTAGCCAATTATTTTATAAAAATTCATTTGCAACACATGTAAATATACATTCACATAATTGAATATGATTGCACAATAAACATAGGAAAACACTGAAATAAAATAGATAGATAGTTATAGGTTTTCACAAATTTTGTGCTCGACACATTGGTCATCTGACCTCAAAATGTATGCAAAATGTAAAAATTAAACTAGTGGTGCTCATTATAACATGTTACTGATCTATCTATCCTACGCAGTAACCGCATCCAGCGATTAGGAATGCCAATAGTGTGGCGTTGTAGTCGCATGGGTAACTCTTCGATCCAGAAATTCGGAATCTCAAAGGTCAACTCCTGTATATGTTGCTGAAGCTCAACAAGAGTCTCAGCCATATCTAAATCCTGAAGGACTGCTCTCCTGACAACCCTCTTTGCTGGCTCATCCGCTCCATGCTCTGGCTTTCCCACTGGTTGAACTCGACCCACATCTGAATTACATTAAAACTTTAGTTTAGTCTTGGGAAAACATTAAAATACAAAAACATGTATAAACCTTAGAAAAGTCAAAAAACATGGTCAAAACATTCTTATCTATTGCACCCCACTGAGCACCTTCTAGTAAATCTAAGTTCGGATCTCCTGGGAAGTCGACACCTGAATATGCATAGTCATCGATGGCGATAATTTGTCGCTTGAACCAGGGGAAGAATGCAGTGAAGAACACGATCGGCGATTGGCCTACATGTCTAGCCATCGGTTCTACCCATCTCTGCATCCTTGGATCTCTAGGGTTAGATACACCCAGCGTCACATGTTGAGGCTGCATCAGTGGAATCCTCTCTAAGGCACAAGAAATGAGGATTGAACCATATTTGAAATTTTTCTACCTTCCTCCCTTTTCCTTGCTCAGTTGTTCTTTCATTTGAGAGAGTATAGCTTCAGCCCAGTTAAAAATGGTTGGTTCCATGCACTCCAACGCATACTACATATAAGATATGTTCGTTACATGTAGTGTATCGATACCAACAAGATTTGTGATCGTGAATAAGATGGTTCTCAATGGAAAATCACGAACGTCACAGATGTTATTTTCCCAGACTTGCTAGGCTCTACCCGTGGATAGAAATACTGCAAAATATAGTCTCTCACCATCTCTCCTCTGAAAGCAGACCCTGAGAGAGAAATGGGTAGCATCTCCTCGACAAGCGTGTCAGAAAAAATATATCCTCTACTGAAATTGGGACCACTTTGTTCCCAATATGAAATGCCTCAAATGTCGGATCCCATGCATGAACAAGGAACTCCAATAGTTCCATATGTTGCCTCATACCTGATAGACAAAAGTAATTCAATAACCCACAGTCTCTGAGGGCTCTTACAGTACCCAGATCATTAAGGGCAGTCATGTTTTTTTCTTCATGCTCTCTTTCCCTCCAAGTAATTGTCATTTTAGTCCATTGAATCCCTGAAATACAACCAATAGATTCATTAGGACCCTTTTCATGCAAAAAATTAGGCAAAATTTGGGTACAATGCAAGAATAAAAAATGTGAATTGCGCCCAACGCAGCCTTAGACAAGAGACAGTGTGTTGCATATGCACCTAGCCTTCATTTCAGGTGCATTCCAACGCATGTTTCGACATCCAAGGGTGTGTTGCCCTCTTTTGACAATAAATCTACCCTATGGGGTCCAAATCCCTAAAAAATTGCAATGAAATGAAACAAAAACACTACTAAAGGAAAGAGGAGGTTTATGGCACCAACCTGGATCAAACAACGAGGAAAACCATCCACAGAATCGATCGCAATCAACAGCTGAAGTTCGGGAGGAAAAATAGGTTCAGAGCTCCAAAATGCAAATGGTAACTTTAAAATGGTAAAAATGAATAGTAAAACTCTTTTAATTAGTCATTTGATTATTTGCAAATCATATTTATTACTGTGACTATGGTTTTATTCAATTTGTATCATGAAACAGGTATTTTTAATCCATTTGATGTTGTTCTGAACAGGTTTGCAACTGATATAGTAGATTAGTCGTGCATATTTATTTTGAGAATGATTTGACCACAAAGCATAATTTTATCCTTATTTTTCTAGCTTTGATAAAAAATAAAAAGGACTTGAAGTGCACTTTTATCTCTTTTTCGAGCTTCGATAATAGTGAAAAAGGAACCCCTGGAGTCTTCTTTTAGCTATTTTCAAACCCTGATAATGTGAAAAGATTGCCGAGCACTGGTATTTTTGAGCTCGTAAAAGTAAATGAATTGATATCTACTCAGTATAATTTTAACCCTTTTCCGGACTAAGATAGATTATTTACGAAAAAGGAAAACCTTAGTCGGACATGGCTAGGAGGTTCTCTCAGATATAATTTTACACTTTTTCGGAGCTTAGCGACAACTTTATGAAAAAGTACTTATGGAGTTTTATTTTGTCCTCTTTTTCAAACTCTCTAAATATGAAAAAGGACCGGGTTGTCACTGTCGTTAGGCTCGTTAAAACATAAAATAGCGACAGGCTTGTCAATCATGGCAAGAATCGAGTTTCATTCATCTCTAGACTCGTTAAATTATTAAATAGCGATACATTATTCGCCCGAAGGGTTGAATTATAGATCAAGGATATGTTATCCTCCTCAAGCTTGTTAAAAAATAAAGAGGTATTGGTCGACAAATGACCAGGGAAAATTTGGAAAAGTGAACAAAACTTTTACGGTAGTAGGTCACTCTTGAACATGAAACTTCACTCCATCATCGTGACTATTTGGGTTGGGTAATCTTATTAATGGTTCATTCATAACTATGGTTCATCATACCTTCACTTCGGTTTTGGGTCAATGCTGCCAACTCATCTCAGTGTCGCTGATATGTTCAAGAGAAGTCATCCAGTGAATACTCATCCTTTTGCAATACTCATAAACCTTCATTCTCATGAAAATCATCCCTAAATATTGCTATATCAAGTCACATTTTGTCTTCAAAATCAGTAACTCTCATTTTGCGATAAAGTGGCTTCCTGTCAACATCAAATCATCATCCAGGAATTTTACTTAGAAACATCATCTTACAGTACCATGAGGCTTGTTACAACATCGACAAGATCCTCGCTTACAAACTTTTGATCGAAAGATTTTTTTTGGCGTTCAGCATCAAATCATCTATTCATGCCATATGAAATGTATTGCATTACCTTGAGAACCATTAACATCAATGGTGGTTCTCTCGCGTTTGTTAACAACTCACATCATTAGCTAGTAATCAAACGATGTCTTACCATGTTCGACTACAAATCATTATTCGCATGGCTAGACTTGTACCCGAATGATCGAGTGAATGAGATAATAAGACCCTAGATCTAGTTTCAGCCATCCAGGTTGCAATTTCAGGATTGTTGTACACATCATGTGTACGGTGACCTTACATACAGATCATCATCCGAACATGGGCCTATATCTCTAGGCATGTCTGTATTAGGAAACATTCCAATATAGAAGACTTTCTGCACTATATACATGTTATTAGATAGTTTATGTGCTGAGCATGGGAATGAATCCCTCAGCAATTCATGATCAAAATGACAATATCATGATGTAATGTATTGTAATATTGATGTAGGTCGCCACTCCACTTCAGTTCCAACTCATCACATCGTAAAGCATCTCATTAAAAAATGTTGTTATTCCAACTTCATGCTTTAGGGGGCAACTATTATAGGTCAATTTGGGCATCATCCCCCATGACCTTGTCAAAATGGACATCATCCTGAGGACCAATGAAATAGGGCCTATCATCCCCTTACATTTCAGTTGCTATATGCCCTAAGAGAAGAAAAAATCATTCATGAATTTTATTGTGAGATTTCCAAGGTTTGAAGTATATGTTATATCACTTATGAGCTCACCAACGCTGCCTCTCAAGGGACTAACTGTGTTGCATATGCAGCTCCCTCCATTCAAGGGTGCACTGTAATGCACTTCCCAACATTCAAGGGTGCATTGGTCAAATGGGAGCGAAATTCTCATTGTTCCAGAATCTCCACATGGCCAGTGCCTTCCAGAAGAGTCCACATGTGTCAAACTTTGAATCCAAGTGTCGATATAACTCCTATAATATTGGGAACATGTCTTGCATATTATTATAAAGTCATTGATAAACTACCATCAGTTTCCTTATAAATTGAGCACGGATCCTAGTGCTAGGAAAGGAAGAATTTTGGTAAAGAAATGCTATTGGATTCTCAATTGAGAGAGTGAAAGAAGTGACATGCTGTTGGTGAGATGTTGATTATGATTAGGCTGGGATGAAGCTAGAGCTGGTGACATAAAATCGATCATTAGTTGTAACCTCCCCCTTCTAATCTTTAATAAATATTATTGTTCATTTTCCCATATATGTATATGTTTATGTTTCTATTTCTCATGAAATGGACTCTTGAATGATATATATGTTTCATGTTTAATCGATTTAGCTGAGTAAGATAAATAAGCATTTGTATATTGCAATCCCTTTTTTGTTCTTTGTTTATACTTGTAGGAATCAATTTGGTGAACTAAGTTGGATTGGAGGCTGCAACAAAAGCGACAGAAGGAGAATAGGAAGCACTTGGATCACAAGTAGGTTCTTCTATATTTTTGTGTGTCTATTTACTCTTAGAGAAATTGATAGCAAAGTCTTTAATCTGTTGTTCTAAGTGCATAACACCACACTTAGGGAATTTGATTTATTCGTAGATCATAATTCTGCATAGCACTTGTTATTGCCTAAATCTACCTCAAGCTGAAGGAAGGCAGAGTCTAGGGTAACATCAAACCACGCTTAATCTGGTCGCTAGCCCTACCAGATCAGGAGAGGGCTCTCTCTAGGTCAATCTCAGCAAAAATAATTAGTGAGGCTGGAGATGACTTAAAATAAAGGCTGATTTTAGGCTAGGTATATATGTGAAAGAGTTTGATTTGATTTTTGGGGGTTTTGTTGGAATCAAAGGGAAAGGCAGATTTTGGGTCCGGGAAATGATCAGTTTTGCAGAGGGCTGAATGGGGCAAGAAAGGCAATTGATTTTATGCTTCAAATTTGAATGAAATGGATAGATCAGACTGGTGAGGAGTTGAAGAGGGCAAGAGGAATTCAAGAATCCTCTTCAGACTGTTGAAAACATGGAAAATTAAACAAAACTTCAAGGCAGAGCATTGCTAATCTAATGGATTCCACCTTTATCACTCATTTGTTTAATTTAAGAAGAAACAAGAAGGGAAATTATACACATGAAACTTCAATAAACATACAATCATAAAGAGAAACACATCCCAAAGAGTGCTGCAAACCCTGGTCTATTCCTTTGCCAAAATTGCAGAGATGAAATGTACAATGAAGTGCCAAGTAATCCCAAGTGTCCAACATATGCTAATGACTGAAAAATTACAAGATATAGACCACACTAACTCATCCCCAACCTCTAGGGGTAGAGCTCACAATTTTAGGAGATGTTTCAACAAGATCCAAACTAAGAACTGGAAAATAGGCAATGAAACAACTTGCCTCTATATGATAGGAAACTGATTCATTCACTTACATTTCACTTTTTGGTGAATGAATCTACTAAGATGAGTAAAAATGTGCCAAAATTACATCATAGTCATGAAATTATATCAAGTTAGATCAAGAGTTACATGAAAAAGTCAAACTAGGCGAAAAACTGAGCTGTTGAGTGAAAAATAGGCCAAATTTCCCAATGCGCCGCGCCTGAAATCTCTATGCGTAACACAAATTTGAGGCTGATTTTGAAGGCCTTCCTGAAGTCAAAATTGAGCATAGGATAGCTCGTTGGAAAGCCCTACCTTTCTACTTTCCAGCCCAAGTGGAATTTCTGGATTTGGTTTCCATTTGCCCCTCCAAAAATCAAATCTCCCAACATTGCTTCATGTGTGTCCAAAAAGTGGCAGAAAGGTCATTTATAGGGTGTTTTTGACCCTTTAGGAAACCCAAAACTTGTCAAAATCCTTAGGTAATGGGTAGGCATGCATAAATTTTCATGAAAATCCATAAATGCAAAGTTTTCTTCAATAGGAGCTGCCAATTATAAGCGCGAGCCAAGTGGCGCTACGCGTTGGGCAGGAAAATCTGTGTTTAGGCCAAAAAAACCAAAATTTGCAAAAAATTTCTTGAAATTTGGGCTGAGTGTCCTCCATTATGCGCTATGCTGGGCCAAGGAAGCTTCGGCCAAAATTTGAAGTTTATCGTGCCTTTTCCGACGCTTTAATGCCCTCTTTAACTTTGCCTTCAAGATCTTGATTCGTGCCTTGCAAACATGATTCCTCGCCCAATAATGATTATTCATGTGCCTTAGCATGTTATTTTCCTTGTTGGCCTTCAAGGTACATGTAGTTCAATGGTGGAATCACTGTCTCGGTCATAGGATGTATCAATATCTGTCTCCATGATGTCCAAGGTCTATGCAAGGTCTATGTTGTCTTGTATGAGAATTTTGGTGTTCTTGATTTGATTGCCAAATATAGGAGCGGATATGGAGGAATAGGATAGTGGGAATAATGGATTATTACCAAGTGAAGATTGAAATTTCCACTTGAAATTTGTGTGTTAAGGGTTTAGGGACAGCCACTTAGTTTTTGGGATAACTTGGGATTTGGGAAAAATTTACAAGTGGGATGGGGAGGGAATGGAATAGGAATGATTGACTAGGGATATAAGGTGAACAATGAAATGGGCTATTGTGTGGATATAAACAATGAGGAGGGGAAAAAACAATGTGATAGGAATATTTTGCACAAAACAAGTTTCAAAACCCTAAAGGAGACAATCCTCAAACAAGAGAATAGGGTTTGAGTTTTTGCTCATTAAATCACCCTAAGCACCAAGAGAAATTCATTCATTGGTCATGGAGGGATGTTAAATTATTTGGGAAATGAATAGTTTAGAAATTTGAAAGCTTTTGTGGAAGATTTGAATGGATTTCAAGCTTTTTAGCCCAATGCGTAGCGCCATCTCAATGTGTAGCGCCAGTTATAAAATTACACTGCAAACCACTGCCCAATGCGTAGCGCCTTTTTGCAGGAGGATTTTGGAGAACTTATTGGTGTCAAAATTTGGTTCAGGATAGCTCGTTGGAAATAGTATTGAGTCTACTTTCCAACCCAACTGGAATTTTTCAATTTGGAGTTCATTTTCCTTGTCAAAAATCAAATCTCCCAAGACTGGTCAAAATGAGCAAAATGAGGCTGCCTCAAGGCAGAGTGCTGTTGCAGTCAACTTTTGAAGGTCTTCCTCCACTCCAAATTGAGCTCATGATAGCTCATTGGAAATATCTTTGTGTCTAGCCATAATTTGACTCATCAAGAAAGTCATTTGGCTAACCAAGCTAGGAGAAATCTTTATTTTCCCAAGGTCACTTCAGAGGTGCATCAATTCTCCTGAGGCAACTGTATTTTTGAAATTTCTCTAAAACCATGACACCTGTGTAAAAAGTGAAGGATTTTTTTATTCCTTGGCCTATTTTGGAAAAAACCCTCTCTCAATTTTCCAAAATTCATCTTTTTTTGCTCAGAAACATCATTGGAGTAAAACTTATCCCGATATGTGGAACAAGGGATTTGTCGAAATGAAGGGGATAAGGGGCTTCAAAATTCTTGAAAATTTTTTGGGAAGTAGGGAGGGATGTTAGGAAGCAGGGGAAAGTGGAATTTTAGAGATTGAGTGAGGGGAAGGGGTCCAAAAAGGCAAAACACAGGCCTAGCCTAGAAAATTGCCAAGTTGTAGCAAGAAACTAGGGTTTGTGCGAAAATGAGGAATTTGGGGGATCTCAGTGATGGGAAGTGTTTAATAAGGTACATTATGGATAAGGAAAGGTGTATGAACATCAGGATACAAGTTTTGCTGATAATTTGACCATCCAAGAGAAATAACCTCCAAAACCCTAGGAGAGGGAAATGAACCTTACCTAGGCACAACTGAAGCATGAACAAGGTGTAAAATGACCCATTGGAACTTGACATGATGATGAAAACCTCTGAATGATGGTACACGTAGCTAAATGGTGACATGGACCGACATTTGGACAACTTTGAAAGGCGTGTTAGCAAACGCTAGACCTAATACCTAGTGACCAAATTTTACTTGAAGACTCACTGAAATGACAAAATTTGACCTTGACACCTTAAAATCACCTTGTAAAAGCATGTTTGATCACTGGAGGAAGGCTGCAAAGGCTGACACTAACAACACTAAGTCTACAAATTTAGTTATTTCTAGCTATTATGGATGCATAGCAAGGGGTGAGAAGCTATACCTGAGTTTACTTGTTGTTGTCAAGGCGTTTGCAGGAGCTGGATTTGGAGACAAGCCTCTTATATGCTGCGTTCTTCCTTATTTTCCTATTTTATGAGTGTGCAGCTTGCTGAATGAGAAACTCTCTGAGTGAGCTGCTGATATTTCTTGTTTTTTCTTCCCGTTGTAGATGTTGTGTGGGGGTGCTCCAGATGCCATTGGTGGCACTCTCACCCTCTTGGAGTTTGTTATACAGCTTTTGTTCTTATTTTTATTTGCATTCCATGAACAATTTGAAGGAACTTCTTGGTGTTTGTAGCAGTTTGTGGCTTGCTTCCTTTTGCTACATTGTGCTCATGAATGGAGGAATATGGTGTATGGAGGTGATGGAAGGGGTTATGAAAATGAAGGGAGTGAATGATGGGATGGATGGTAAAATAAAAGAATGGAAAATAATATGAATGCTTCCTTGTGTTTCCAGAAACCATTAATAACCTGTAAAACAACAAATACAGAAAACATAGAGATGCAAATGTGTTTTTTTGTTTTTTAAAGAAAGTGGGCTGCCTCCATGGAAGTTTTCAACCCACAAACTTTCCTTGGGCACCTCAGAGAGGTTTTCACCCATGGATATTTATTCTCTTTTCTTCTTTTTTCTCTTTTTCTCTTTTTTTTTTTAGCAAGTGAGCTGCCTCCATCGAGGTTTTCAACCCACAAGCTTGCCTTGGGTGCCTCAGAGAGGTTTTCACCTTTTTTTTTTTTTTGGAGGTGTGGGAAACTATGGAGTTTCCCATCACATACACCTCTCTTCTAATTGAATTTATGAACTTTTCCCTTGACAAAGACTTCTTGTAAATTTTAAGCCTGTGACCATTGACAAGCAAGGGGATTCCTTCCTCATCTATGGTTATGATTTGAACTACACTATTATCCAAACATTTTTTCACTGTGTAAGGTCCCAACCTTATTTTCATTAGGTTTCCTTTGAAATATTTAAACCTTGAATCATACAACAACGCCCAATATCCTTCTTGGAAGGTCTTTTCTTTGATGTTCTTGTCATGCGAGACCTTCCTTTGCAGTTGAACTACCTTCGTGTGAAGAAGTGCTTGCATTTTGAACTCATCCAATCCATTTAGTTACAACAACCTCTATTTTTGGGCATTTGATAGATCAAGATTTAATTCAGCTGCCATTCTTAAAGTATTGAATTCAAAATCAACTAAAAGTAGAGCCTTCTTACCATAGACTAGTTCATAAGGAGAGAATCTTGTTGTTGTCCTCCAAGTAGTGTTGTAGGCCCAAGTAGCTTCTACCAATCTGTCTACCCAATATTTTCTGTTGCTGCTCACAACCTTGGTGAGGATGCTCTCTAAACCTCTGTTAGTTACTTCTACTTGGCCATTTGCCTGAGGGTGATAGGTAGTAGAAGTTATATGCTTAATCTTGTGCTTCCTCAAAAGATTCTCAATGAGGTGAGAGGTGAATTGTTCTCCCTGATCAGTGACTATTTCTCTGGGGTATCCGAACTTGTAAAACACATTCTCCCTCAGAAATTCTGCTACTTTCTCAATGGTTGCTACCATCACTATTTTTTTTCACCCCACTTTGTCAGGTAATCAGTGCGGACTACGATATACTTCTTTTGTCTGGATGGTGGATCGATAGGTCCAACAAATTCCATGCCCCACTTGTCAAATGGCTCAAGAGACACCTGAGGGTGCAAAGGCATGTCATCCCTTTGCGTGGGTTTCCCCATCCTTTGGCACTAGTCACACCTACTGGTGTATCTTCTGGAATCTTGGTGAAGGATGGGCAAGTAGCCACCATGGCAGACTTATCAATAGAAGCCCTTCAGCAAATATTCCCTTCTGACTCATATGCTTTGTACCTCAAGGAGCAATGGATCCTATTCCAAATCAAAACCCTAGCCTCCCATGGATCCCTACCTTTCCAAGATTGTAGGAAATTCATGGATTTCTACAAGCAAGCTAACATGGCTGATCAAGCAAAGATGACAAAGTTTTATGTGCATAACCTTATGCTGACAAATTTGGATACTTGGGACCCCAATCCTACAATGGGAGATATGCAGTTGATGGCTTTAGTATCGTGGATGATGAATGACGACACTAGATCAAAAGAGATATGGACGGTCATGAGAAGAAGAAATAGAGAACCCTTACATATCAGACCGAAATTGTTCAGCCCAAGAGGAGTCATCCTTAACCGTCGAGAGATTGAAAGGGACCCGACACTAGTTGAAAGCTACCTTTAGACTCAAACACAGTTAATAGGCCACTTTGATGATGTTTCTAGGCACATAGAATATGAGTGCATTATGGCCAGCCAGAGGAGATGGAACAACCTCCCTCACAGCCTCAAGAACAGGGAGTACCAAACTCCAGAAAGACTGAGGGGTGCATTGGAAAGGGCACCATTATATAGGAGGGCCATGCAGGCCAAAAAGATCCAATGGTTGGGACTAAAGCTCAACCCACCTTTGCTGTTGGGGCTGAATGATGAAAAGGACAGATGCACAAGATAGAGAATGGGAGAATGCAAGAAAGAATAATGGTTTTTACCCCCTTGGGGAAACTCCCACACTTCTTTCTCAGGAAATCAGGGGGGTTGCCAAAGCCTTAAAGGAAATGCAGGAGGAGGATTAGTTTCTCAGAGGATGAGCAACCATTCAGTACGGGGGTGATGATGAGCTCCATCATTAGACATACTTGGAGGGGTTAATGGTCGCCTTTTTGCCTTCTTAGATCTCTTTTTCTTGCGTGTTTATTATTATTTGGTTTTATGATGCTAGTATAGGTGGTGATTAAGGCTAACATACTATGAATTCCTAATATGAGGTTGAGTGCAGAAAATCATGAATTTTTAAGCATTTTTATAAGGATTTTATCATAAATACTTGCAGGAGACATCAAGATAAATTATGGGATGCTTGTCCACCCTCTTTAACTCTCAAAGGAAGCCAAAGGATCCCAAAGATTCTCTCTAGAAATTTGAATTCTGAAGGCAGCCAAAGGATCCCCAAGGATTCTCTCCAGCAATTTGAATTCCAGAGGCAACCAAGCAACTCAAAGAGGAGTTCACCCAATCTTTGTTTACTTGGAGTCAAGTGGACTCAATCACCATTTTATAGGGATATGTTGGTAGTTTTCGTGTATAATAAATACAATAGAGATAGAGCTAGGAAGGGGTTGATTCTAGTCAAAATTTTGTTGCAAGCTATTGAGATTTTTATTGTTTCACTCAGTGATCAAACTTTCATAAATGTATGAGGTTATTCTTTTATGAAATGAGCAGACTGATTTCATTTTACTGATTTAAGTTTCAAAGAGCTAGGCTCGTGGGTTAAGGCCTAATCCATGTGTGCTAGCCTCTCTGTTGTATTCATTGTCTGCTTTGTGTCATTTCATTTGCTTTGCTTATGATAATTTCACTTATGTTTCAAGTTGTTTTGTTTTGCTTTCAGTGTGATGCTGTAGTTTTTCATTTGCTTATGAGATTAATAGAATAGAGGAAAACCAAAAAGCTATGGATCAAGACACCCTTCTCATCTTTGTCAATAGGGCTCGAGGAGGGCGAACCTTCCCAAAAAACGAAAAACTGATTTATGTTCACTATTTCTGAGATTAAAAGTAAAATTGCATTACCATTCCTTCCCACAGACCCAAAAAATTATTTATGTTCACTATTTATGAGATTAAAAGTAGAATTGCATTACCATTTTCAGCCTTCCATTTTATATTGCATTTTTCACGCATTTGCCTGTTTTTCATTCATAGAACAACATAGTTGTTTGCAGAAATTAGTGATAAAGCCCCAGAGCAGCTCCATGGCCTTCCCACTTCATTTTCCATCTCTGTCTTCAAAGCCTGAACACTATTTTTATGCCTCTGTTTCCCTCCTTTTCCTCTTATTTGTGAATGTTGCACCCACCTTGTTTTCTCAAAACACTTAAACCCTTCAACCCACCTCATTCCTTTGTTTTTTTATCATTCATGATTTCCTTACCCCTTCCTAACGCAAAATGCTTGAAAACCATTGGAATTCGACCTTCCACCCTTGCTCCTTGAACTTCCCGCTGCCATACATCGCAAATCGCAGTGTTTAGTTTCTTCCTTTAAGACTTACCGCTCCTTTTTTCTGATTGTGATATTGCGATATCACATATTGCACTTTGCACCTTTTCCATTTTTGTTAAAACACTTATCGCTTGCAAACACCGATTGTGATATTGCAATCGCGCTCCGCCGCCACGTCACCTATCGCATTTCGCACTTCGCAAATTTTCTTGAACAACACTTCCGATATCCCTCCAACTTTACGATATTGCGATTGCAATATCACATTTCGCACTTCGCAAATTTTATCCCGTTGCATTTCACACTTCGCACTTCACATTGTTTCCCTTTTTCTTTAAGACTTACCGCTTCCAAACGCCGATTGTGATATTGCGATCGTGCTCCACCGCCACGTCACCTTGTCGCAAATCACATTTCGCAACATTTTCCCTTTTCTTATAAGACCTACCGCTCTTTTTTACGATTGCGATATTGCGATATCGCATATCGCAGATCACAAACTTTTCGCATTTCGCATTTCGCAGTTCTTTCCCATCACATTTTGCACGTCGTAGCTTTTAGCCCATCACACTTTGCAAATTTTTCTCCATCGCATCTCCGCCATCACACTTTTCAAACTATTCCACTCTGAAGTAGTTTTGCGCTGTAATAAAGTTTTAATCAGGTTTGAACCCCCGCTTTCCACTTCTAAGCCTTGTTTCATGTGTTAAGCCCTCCATTGCCCTCTTTAGCCTTTTTTTTCCTCCAAGCTGCAAATCAACACTTTTTCAATCAGAATTAAGTCATGGATAGCTTAGCTGCATGGATATAAGCATGGTAGATAAAGCATAAGATAAGTAGGGTGTGTTTAGACGATTGGTCATGTTTAGTGTGGTTTAAATTAGTTTCCTTTCAACAATTTAGTTTAGTTTCCTTCCTGTCATTTTTTAAAGCAATTTAATTTAAGTTTATTTCTATCATTTCCTTTCTGAACATTAAATTAGTTTCATTTCCATCATTTCCTTTCTGCAAATTAAGTTAGTTTCCTTTCTATTGTTTCCTTCCAACAATTTACTTTTAAGTTTTCATCATAGTTTAAGAAATAACACCCTTTCGTAAAGCAGAAAAGGATGACATGAACATAATGCATCTGCTGTGTAGATAGCACTGTCACCTCCAAGTTTTTACGAACCCTGGGTTGATAAAGTAAAGTAGGGCAGCCCCTGGGAGTTGCAACATTCTTGGTGCAATACCATGGCTCACCACTTTTGGTGAGCCCTAGTATTGCACCAAGAGTGCTGCAACTCCAAGGGGCTGCCCTACAAACTTGGAGGTGACAATGCTATATACACATTAGATGAATTTTGTTCATGTCACCCTATTTTGCTTTACGAAAGGGTGTTATTTCTTAAACCATGATAAAAACCGAAAATTAAATTGCTGGAAGGAAATGACAGAAAGGAAACTACTTAATTTGCAGAAAGGAAATGATGGAAACGAAACTAATTTAATGTGCAGAAAGGAAATGGCAGAAAGAAACTAAATTAAATTGCTGAAAAGAAATGACAGGAAGGAAACTAAATTAAATTGCTGAAAATAAATGGCAGAAAGGAAACTAATTCTAAACCACACATAATTTGGCCAAATGGCTAAATGCACTCTACTTATCCTCTGGTCTATCTATCATGCTTCTATCCATGCAGCTAAGCTATCCATGACTTAATTCTGATTGAAAAAGTGTTGATTTGCAACATGGAGGAAAAAAAGGGCTAAAGAGGCCAATGGAGGGCTTAACGCATGAAACAGGGCTTAGAAATGTAAAATGGGGGATTAAACCTGATTAAAACTTTCGTATAGCGCAAAAATACTTAAGAGCGGAATAATTTGAAAAGTGAGATGACAGAGATGCGATGGAGCAAAAAGTTGCGAAATGCGATGGGTTAAAAGCTGCGACGTGTGAAATGCAAAAAGGGAAAATTTTGTGATATGTGATATGGGATATCGCAATATCACAATTGGAAAAAAGAGCAGTAGGTCTTAAAATAAAAGGGAAAAGGTTGCGAAATGTGACTTGCGACGGGAGACGTGGCGGTGGGACCGACGGCGGAGTACAATCACAATCGGTGTTTGGAAGCGGTAAGTCTGAAAGAAAAAGGAAAACGATGTGAAGTGCGAAATGCAACAGGATAAAATCTGCAAAGTGTGAAATGCGGTATCGCAATATCGCAAAGTTGGAGGGATAGCGAAAGTGTTGTTCAGGAAAATTTGTGAAGTGCAAAATGCGATGGGTGATGTGGCGGTGGGATCGATGGCAAAGCGCGATCGCAATATCGCCATCAGTGTTTGGAAGCGGTAAGTATTAAAGAAAAATGGAAAAGGTGTGAAGTGAGATATGCGATATCGCAATATCGCAATCGGAAAAAAGGAGCGGTAAGTCTTAAAGGAAGAAACTAGACACTACAATTTGCGATGTACGGTATCAGGAAGTTTGAGGAGCAAGGGCAGAAGGTCGAATTCCAATGGTTTTCAAGTGTTTTTTGTTAGGAAGGGGCAAGGCAATCGTGAATGACACAAAAACAAAGGAATGAGGCAGGATGAAGGGTTTAAGTGTTTTGAGAAAAAAAAGTGGGTGCTGCATTTGCAAATAATAGGAAAAAGAGGGAAATCGAGGCATAAAATCAGTGTTCAGGCCGTGAAGACAGAGATGGAAAATGAAGTGGGAAGGCGCCATGAAACTTCTTTGGGGATTTATCACTAATTCTTGTAAACAAATGTGCTGGTCTATGCACGGAAAACATGCAAATGCGTGAAAATGCAATATAAAAAGGAAGGCTGAAAATGGTAATCTAATTATACTTTTAATCTCAGAAATAGTGAACAGAAATCAGTTTTTTGGTCTGTGGGAAGGTTCACCCTCCTCGAGCCCTATTGAAAGAGATGAGAAGGGGGTCTTGATCCACAAATTTTTGGTTTTCCTCTATTCTATTACTCTCGTAAGAAAATGAAAAACTACAATAGCACACTAAAAGCAAAACTAAACAACAACTTGAAACATAAGTGAAATTATCAGAAGCAAAGCTAATGAAATGACAGAAAGTAGAGAAAAAATACAACAGAGAGGCTGAGGCACATGGTTTGGGCCCTAACCCACGAGCCTAGCTCTCTGAAACTTAAATCAGTAAAATGAAATCATTCTGCTCATTTCATAAAAGAATAACCTCATACATTTCTGAAAGTTTGATCACTGAGTGAAATAATAAAAAGCTCAATAGCTTGAAACAAAGTTCCGACTAGAATCGACCCCTTCCTAGCTCTATCTCTATTCTATTTATTCTACAGGGCAGCTACCAACGACTCCCTAGAAAATGGTGATTGAGTCCACTTGACTCCAAGAAAACAAAGATTTTGTGCACTCCTCTTTGAGTTGCTTGGCTGCCTTTGGAATTCGAATTGCTGGAGAGAATCCTTGGGGATCCTTTGGCTGCCTTCGGAATTCAAATTGCTGGAGAGAATATTTGAGATCCTTTGGCTTCCTTTGAGAGTTAAGAAGGGTGGAAAAGGCTCCCATAATTTCTCCTTATTGTCTCCTCTAAGTCTTTATGATAAAATCCTTATAAAAATTCTTAACAATTCATGATTTTTTGCACTCAACCTCATATTAGAAACTTAGAGTATGTTAGCCTTGATCACCACCTATACTAGAATAATAAAACCAAATAATAATAAAAATTCAAGAAAAAGAGGTCTAAGAAGGCAAAATGTGACTGTTAACCCCTCCAAATATGTCTAATGATGGAGCTCATTAGATAGATCAACGACTTAAAAATTAGCCTCTTCAAGGGGGCAACCTCCTTTAAATTACATAAATGAACAATTATTTGATGATACAAATGACAATACCTCTTTTGTATACATAGGGGTATAAGAGGTCACAATATACTCAGAGCCTACATAACAATAATAATGTAAGGGCACAACAATAACAATACGGGGGCTACATAGGCACAACAATAACAATAATGGGGTTATACTAACAATAACCATAAGGGGGCTACACTAGTATTATAGGGACGTAACATGCCCCTCTCATTCAAAAAAGTGTTGTCCTCAATGCTTGAGTAGTTCTGGATGCTTCTATATAAAATTCTCATCCTCCCATGTGGAATATTTAGTGGGTAAGTTCTTCCACTTAATGAGATTGTAACACCCTACTCCCACATATACCTAAGTAACCGACCAATCGGGGTAAATATGTGACGAGAGCCTACTATGATCTTAGTCAACTCCCCATGTACAATTAAGGAAGTGGAACTGACAGAACACAGACAACCTGACCTTCTACACATGCAACAAAACCCCTGGGAGCCATCCAACCCATCTAGGTGACCAGCCCCTTAGACAAACTGACATTTTGTTGAATTAGAGCCTCATTCGCTCCCTTTCCATGGGCATGCATGCGACTAGGACCCTCCAGTGGCTCCCACAACAAGACATGCCTGCGATTGGGAATTTTCTTGATAGTACTATGCTAGCGACTCTAGATTTTGTTCTAATTTTTTAGGGCCAAGACTCAGGCCACTGCCCAAAACTCCATGAAACTTCTAGAAAATAAAAGTAACATCGAAACAATGATACAAATGCAAATACTTGAACAAGGAATTGATTGGACCCCTACTAGCCATGACATGAATTTTGGCAAGAATGTCACAAATATGAATTCTACAGGTTTAAACAATAGATCTGAGCATAGGGGTCTCATACTTATATGAGAATCGCTAAGAAACATTGATGCATTATCATATTAGTTGCATTATCATCTATTAGGTCACAGATTCATTGTTCATTCATTTATAAATCAAACATGATGAGAGCCATACATCATCACTATCATAAAACATATTCATAACCAACATATATATAACATAAATAATGAGGATACAACAAACATAAATGCCACATATGAACCAATAAATTTACACATTAAATACCAAGGAAAGGAACTATTATTAATGAATGCAAAAGCCAACACAATATGGGACTACCACATTCTACCCGACCATAGATTGGTTGAGCCAAATCTCTCTTAAGCCAATCACCCCTGTGCCATATTTAAGCATTAATGTGGGACTTAAAACCAAAAGAACCAACTAGGGATTCTTGAGGCTAAACCACCTCACCCTCATCAATAGAACCAGGCTTTACCGCAATCCTCGTCGGATCACTATGCCATAAACAAGCATGGATGCCATCAGATCTCTCCGACTAAACCGTGAGGAATTTTTCTATCTCAACCTCTCTGCTTTACCGTGTATCCTGCCATTACCGGTCAAGGGATTCCTAGGCCTATTAGGTCTCCACCCTCTGGGCTTTACTATGTATCCCAACCCGGGATTCCTAGGCCCAATCAAGAGAAATCACCACTGAGATTTATCGTGGTCCCACCATTCACCAATCAAGGGATTCTTAGGCTCACTCAAGGTTTTCACATACAGGCTTTACCGTGTATCCCATCCTGGTATTCCCAGTCCTTGTGAATAATCTTGAGACCACCCCACTCAACTTCGAGTCCATCTAGCAATCCAGCTCAACCAAAACATGAGAACCCCTCACACCATGGCTATTCGGAAATGGAAAGTCAAGACTAAATAACATTGACACACCTAGAAAAACCCATGCCAATGATAGCAAGAGAATTACCAAGAACACCCATGCATAATCATGCATGCCAAATATAGCAAGGAAATCATACATGCAAATCGATACCTGCAATTAAAATTATTGTAGTTTCTTGATCCTGCTCTTCCTTACTTGATCTTTGCACCATCTTTTCCTTCTTTGATTTTCTTGATCTAATGTTGAAATGCTCCAAGGAATCACTAAGTGTCCAAGAGTGTTTGAGAGACAGAATAGAGAGAGAGCTCCAAAACTAAACTAACAAAAAGCCATGAACTCATCCTCATAAGCCTTTTTTATTAATGTGGCCTCTATTTTCTTCATTTCCATTATTTTCCTTCATTTTCCTCCTCACATGTAACATGTGACCTTTCACCTTCATTTTCTTCTAATTTCCATCATTTTCATAAATAAATTACCAATTAATGCCTCTTTCCTTTTCAAATACTTTGCCATTACTGTTGCCAATTTCCTTACCCATAATAAACCAAATGAACACCCACACTAGGATGTTTTTGCCCAACATTCAACTTGGAAAAAATGTCCCATAGCTGTGGTTATTATTTTTCCTTTATTAACTTTCATTACATGGAATTTTCACCAGGGTTGTTACAGAACCTTCCCCTTTGGGGGAACACTATCCTCGGTGTTCAATGACACATATAACCAACAGGGCTATTGAATTAAAACATACTGCCCACAGAGCTTTATAATTTAGCTCATTGCAATATTTATAGTGATCAACCTGCTGAGAAACAACCCAACATGACAACATAACAATATGACAACCAAAATGACATGACACCATACCACTTATTGGAGCTTTACAATACAACTCATGGTGGTATTTACATCCATATATATAATACCACTTATTGGAGCTTTACAATACAACTCATGGTGGTATTTACATCCATATATATATATACCAAATTATCACACCAAAGCATATACCAAAACACATATCAAGGAAATTCTCTCAGTTGGCAAATAGAGAGGGATACATAGCCCGCATCTGATCCGCCATCTCCCATGTAGCCTCATTGGGCCCAAAGTGATTGTAATGACCCATACCTAATTGATAAGTAGGATAACCGTTAAAATTATATGAGGATGAACCAATAAAATAATAATATAAATTAATTAAGGCAAATAAATTAATTTATAAACGAGCATAAAGTCATCACACTCATTTCTAATTTATAAATGAAATAATTTAATTAAGCCAAAATTAATTAAGTTATTAAACAAACATAATACAAATTGAGCTTTCCCTAAAGTCATCATATACGTAACTGGATGAGGACTCAACGAGGATATTTGATGCACTTTATCCCAAAAACTTATCTCAACATTAAATGCCCCCTTAAATAAAGATAAGGTCTCCTTAAATGGTTGCAGACCCTCATAAATATGATAAATATCTTCGGGAGTTAAAGGCGGTGGAGAGATGGATATAAGGGGGAGGATGTGAAGGAGGAAGGGGACGGTTGGGAGAAGAAAAATTCTACATTTTGGCCAAAAAATGGATTGAAGGATACAAAGAGTTCTGGAAGGGAGTTTCACCGTTCTGGGATTTTGGGCACGGGGGCAGAAGAGTAATCTTCTGGGTCTAGGATTGTTCCTAGATCGGCTGGGAGGATTATTGTTTTGGTGATCTGTTAATTCTGTCCACAGGAGGAGTACCTAAGGAGCGCCACCATTAATTCGTCTACTGCATTCCAGGTATTTCCCATGTAGCTAAAACTGAAATTTCATTCCTGAACTGCATGAAATCGTATTTCTATTGATTCCTGTTTATATATGCTTAGATATATGCATGAAAATGATCTCCTAAACTATATTCAGGGGAAAATGATAGTCTGTAACTGCTGTCTTAATTAAATTACATAAACATGGATTAATCCTTAGAAACAGCAGTGATTCCCTGTTAATTGATTTAGCAAAGCTCTGAAATTTTCTGAAACTAAGTGAAGAATTGTGAAGAATTTAGAAATCCATCATCTAGGCTATTACAGTGATTCCACTGCACTTTAACCTGCTCGATTGCTTGATTCCGGAGCATGAGCACCTTTCTCTACAACACACATTGTGGTTACGGTTGGAATTCTCCTTATTTCCCCACCTGCAATACAGACCAGTCAATCACATGATCAACATCTTTAACATACTTCTTAAGCAATGACACGTGGAAAAAATCATGGAATTTCATTTTCGAAGGCAGTGAAAGAGGATAGGATACTGGCCCAATCCTTTCAAGAATCCTGAAAGGTCCACAAAACTGAGGTGCCAGCTTGGCACACGATCGAATCCACAAGGAGATCTTCTTCGGCTTGATGCGCAAGTACACATGTTCCCCAACCTGAAACTCCTTAAATAACTTTTTTCGATCTGCATAGATTTTCTGCATGTCTTGTGATACCTTTAGATTCTTCTTTATTACCTGCATTTCTTATTCCATTTATGCCAACATGTATGGTCTAATCAATACCATGTTCACTGAATCATTCCAACTAATGGGTGTATTGCTACTCCGATCATACAATGCCTCAAACAGACTCATGATAACCATTGTTGTAAGCAAACTCAACCAAAAGAATGTAATCCTCCCTATCCTCTGGTGATGCATCACATACATCCTCAAAATGTTCTCAAAAATATTGTTGACCCTCTTTGTATGTCCATTTGTATGTGGATGATAAGTTGCACTGAAGGCAAACTCTGTACCTAAACCTGCAAACAACTCCTTCCAAAACTTGGAAGTGAAATTTGCATCCATGTCTGACATGATCTTCTTCAGAACACCATGAGATCTGACCACATCTCTGATGAAGACCTGTGCCAAATCACTAACTAAATACATAGTCCACCACAACCATAATGGAATCATGTTGTCTAGATGTCCTCGGCAAACCTATAATGAAATCCATGGAATTGACCTCCCATTTCCACTTTGGAATCGCAATTGGCTGTAGAAATTCACCTAGATGTTTACACTCCACCTTTACTTGTTGACAATCTAAACATCTAGCCACAAACTCTTCCACATCCTTTTTTCAAATTCGATCAATAGTAGAACTTATTTACTATTGTCAATGTATTCTGGTATCTTGGGTGACTTGAATATGGTTTTGCATGAAACTCCCTCAAGATAATATTCTTGTGCTCACTACTTTCTGACACATATATCTTGTCCCTAAATCTGATGAAGCCATATGCTGAGAGATGTTAATCCACATCCTGTGCACCTATACCACTACTTGTACATGTACTTGTACCTATACTCAGTTGTAACATGTGCATAAGCTCTCTATACCGGTCACCTTGCTGTAAAATATGATCCTATAATTTTGTCCCATAAGAACTCATAGCTTTTGTTATCACCAAACTGAGACTAATTGGGTTTCTCAATAGTCAATCTGATGTAACTATTTCAAACCGCTTAGGGTTGGAAGTTAACCCTTCCAACCAGAGAGGGATCTCTCAAGAAAATATATGATGTTCAATAATGAAGCTTAAAAAAGAAGATGGATAACTCTCATATGTCTTTTGGATATTTTTTTACAGGTGAAAGATGTGTGATGGCTACCATTAGGCATGGAGTAAGTATGAAACTCAATTACATAAAAATATCATTCATGGAAGTTGAGGCATATGAGCTCTTACAAAAATAAATCTAACAACAAACAAGATACATAAAGGAAGTTGGAGCATAATAATTTATGAAGTAAGCTGAATTAACATTGAATAGATAAATGAGACAAACACATAAGAGCCCAAAAAGAATCTCAAGTTTGAACAAAATTTTCTTGCAACTGTATATTAACTAAGTAGAAAAAGATTACAATACAAAATTATTCATAACATCCATCAACCTTTCTCTAACTCTAAAAATCCTCTATTTATAGAGCGAGGACTCATAAAAATGGTTTACGACCTTGCTAGATTCAAATCCCTACCTCAGAGACCTATTTCAAATAGGATTACATCACTTGGAGACTTGAGTTTGAATACAAAAAGGACTCTTATTTCATTAAATAGTTCAACAAATCCCTTTAATAACCCTTATCAAATGAAACCAACTAATTTGGAGTGTACTATACTACTGATGTGTCATTATTCCATGTGGATGTTGAGCTGGACCTCTTCCAAGTCGAATTTTACAATTTTTACACAAATCTGGTTAGTGAAATCTATGAAAAATAACCCTCAAAGATGAGTGCATAATTTCCAAGCCCTCATTTATTTGCTAAAACTGAGAGAGTTTTTTGTAGATGGGCTTGTGCTGAATAAAAACCTCCATATTTCCAAAATTCTTTTTCGTTTGATCAGAAATGGAACTTGAAGTTAACTACTAAAACAGTCATGTACATGAAATTTCGTAGCGCTCATTCCGTAGCGAACTCCAAAATCTAAATTTTGCATAACCTTTGACCTTTCTGACTATTGGAGGGTATTACTTAGGTAAAATAAGGTAAACACATGCCTTCATTCACCCTTGCCATGATATTTTATTGGAATTTTTACCTCAAAACATTCTACAACGAGTTCGTAGCGAAAACTCGGCTTCAAGCCTAGAGCTCGCTACGAACTTGCCTAACTTTTTCAGATTTTGCAATTTTTACTCTTTATCTCCAAAAAACATGCTTACAACTGTGTAATTTATTTTATAGAGTATACTAAGATAAAATTGGTCAAAAAGTGTGTCTTACCATCTTTCAAGGGGCAGTAGGGTCATCCACTACAATCATCTTCAAACCCTTTTTTCTTCAATTTTGCTTGCACAATCTCCATTGACCCGAACTGTCATGATGTGGTGTCAACAACCATGATCATGTGGCAAACTGTCATGCTAGATTTCAGGTCCTTGTATTCCAAATTTGAAGATGAGTTGTGTATTTGTGAGGTGGCAAAAATGATGTGCTAACAACCATGTCATCATTTTGCTAAGAGATCTTCATCAACAGGTGTCCCAATGACACTCCTCAACTCTTTTGATGACTCATATTCTCTTTGAAATACATTAAATTCTTCAAAAATACCAAAACTTCAGCTCTCTATAAAAACAGAGTTTGTAGGCAAGTTCGTAGCGAATTATGACTGTTTTACATTGATTTTGCTATGAACTTGTGTAGAAGTGCCAAATTTACATGAAATGGCCAATTTCACTTATGCACGAGATATTTTGGGATTTTTATTTGACATTGACACCTATCACCTTAATGATGACCTTTAAGACCCTCGTATATGTACATTTTTTTGAAAATTAATGAACTTCATGACCTTATTTCAGCCTAATGACCTAACCTAACTTACCTAAGACCAACCTAGACAAACCTAGTTGTTATCAAGGATAATAGTTGCTATATGATTCACCTGTATCTGCTTGCTAAGAGTATTCACAACCTTATTCTCTTTTCCCTTGATGTACCTAATATCGAAGTCAAACTCATTGATTGTGGCCAACCTTCTAGCTTGCCTGGAATTCAAGTTCAGTTGGTCAAACAAGTATCTCAACGCACTGCGATCAATCATCAATACAAACCTCCTGCCTAGAAGATAGTGCCTCCACAGCTTCAACACGTGAATGGTCGTTTCCAACTCAAGGTCATGTGTCAGATAGTTTTGCTCGTGCTCATTTAATTGTTTCCATGAATAATAACATACTACTTGTCCTTCTTACATGAGAATGCCACCATGCCATCTCTTGCAAGCATCTGTACATACTACAAACGCTTTTCCATATCCAAAATCCTTAACATTGGAGCATTTTGTCAACAATTGTTTCAATTGTTCAAAACTTGTTGTACATTCCTCTTTCCATTCAAATTTATTACCTTTCCTCTGTAGTGACGTGATAGGATATGCAATGCGAGAGAAGTTCTTGATGAACCTCCTATAATAGCCTACTAACCCCATAAATGATCTTACCTCATCCACATTTCTAGGGACTTCCCACTCCATGCTATCTCTTATATTCTCTGGATCCACTACTATGCCATCCTTGGAAACCACATGCCCCAAGTAGTGTACCTCTGTCTGAAAGAAACTACATTTACTAATCTTGGCATACCATTTATGCTCTCTTAGCAGTTTCAATACTACTTCTAAATGCCCAACATGTTCTTCCTCATTCTTAGAAGATATCAATATGTCATCAATGAATACAATAACAAACTTGTCTAGATAAGGACGCAACACACTGTTCATCAAGCACATAAAGGTAGTTAGAACATTAGTCAAACCAAATGGAACTACAACAAACTCATAATGCCCATACCTGGTCTAAAAATTTGTCTTGTAAATATCCTCTTCCGTGATGCATACTTGATGATATCCATAAATCAAATCAATCTTCGAGAATATTTTTGATCCCTTTAGTTGATCAAATAAGTCATTAATCCTCGACAACGAATATTTGTTCTTGATGGTCACCTTGTTCAACTACCTGTAATTAATGCACAACCTAAGAGTACCATCCTTCTTCTTCATAAACAATACCGGTGCACCCAAAGGAGATACACTTGGCCTAATGTATCCCTTGTCAAGCATTTCCTTCAACTGCAAATTTAGTTCTACTAACTTTGGAGTGCTCATTCAGTATGGTGCCTTTAATGCTGGTGTTGCCCCTGGCACCAACTCATTGGAAAAGTCCACTTCTTTGTAAGGCAAAAACTCAGATATCTTTGCTAGAAACACATCTCAAAAATGTTGTAAGATCGAGTCCCTGCTCAATATCTCTGCATCCTCATCCTCCTTACCTTTATCACTACAAACGTGCATTGCAAATAACACACACCCTTTTTTACGACTACGCTTTGCTTGCATAGTTGTCACCATCCTAACTGACATTGTTTTCTTCTTACCCTGTGATATTATTTGTTCTCCATTTTCATCCAAGAAATCAACGGTTTTGTCATAATAGTCCACTTTGGTCCTATGAAGATATAGGCAGTCGTATCCAAAAGCATACTATACGAACCCAATGACAATACATTCAATTGTGTTGATGTAGGCATACCAGTCAGTTCAAATGCACAAGATTTTACCCAATGATGAACTATTTTCTTGGTACCTATAGCCAACTGCACTAACCAAGATTTTGCATGCACTTATTTATTCAAACCACACTTATTCACCAAGTTAGGGTTAACATAACTATAATTAGATCTTGGGTTAATCAAAATGAAAACAACCTGATCACAAAGCTTATCGTCCATCTCAATGATATATGCATGATGATCTACTTGCCTATTATCCAGCACTGCATAGATACGAGGAATGCTCTGCCCAACATCCCCAAAAGTCTGTGCCTCCTGTGCGCTATAGATTTGAGGCCTACCACCTTGATACCGCAAATAATCTCTCTTGATATGCTCCTTACCACATATCCAATATTGCAATTGTTCGGTACCATAATCCAGGCTGTGACCCATGTTCTTGTCTAGTTATGTTGAACTTCTTATAAGGTGCAACATTTTATTTCTTTTATTTATTATGAGGCCTTGTTTGTTTCAGCTGCCATTACCTTTACCTTTATCTTTCCCTTTCCATCCTTGCTGATATTTTGTCTTATGCTTTAACTGTTCATAGCAATGCTTTAATTTCCCAATAACTTCCTCGAGTGACTGAGGCTCATCATACTCAATCTGATCTCTAAATGTTAATGGAAATCCACTGACAAAATTCTGAACTTTAGTATTTTCATCCCTAATATACGATACATACCTCAATAGCTCCAGGAACTTAGTCTTATACTCTCCATCTGTCATTGATCCCATATTAAGCTCATAGAATTCTTGGGATTTGATGTCGCAGTACCTTTCTGATAAGTACTTCTTTCTAAAAAGTCTCTTGAATTCATGCTAACTCAACTCTTTTGTCCTGATGTCTCTCACTCGCTTCACATCTTCCCACTAGATATCTGCTTTACCTTTCAATCTTAAGATAGCAACTCTGGCCTTCATATTATTTTTGTAATTATGCAGTTCAAAGAATTTCTTCTTGCCAAGTAACCAAGCCTATGCATCTTCTGACTTCTTCAAATCTCCATCTAAGGTACGTGGCTTAGCTTTAATAAGCTCATTTGGTAAGTATCCCTTGCCACTCCTCCTATAAGGGTGATAATGATGACGATCATAGTGCTCGTCAGAACCATAACTAGAATGGTACATGTGTTCATCACCTCTCCTATCTAGAGTATCCAAGGATCTACCATCTCTAATTGTGTCATCACTATCTGACATTTGACCACCACCATACCTACTACCATATGACCAACTAGTCCCATCCTCCTATCCTTAGCTAATCCAAAGAGGTCTTTGTCGCTGCAATTCTGACAAACTCTAAAGAGTCACTGCATTGACTTCTGCTTGTTTCTCTTATGTGTGCATGATTTTGTCATTATTTGCTTTGCAACTCCTTATTTATTCCTTAAAACTCCTTAACGTGTCTGCTAAGTCAGAAGAGTTCCCAACACCACGTTGCTCATATGATTCATAGGTAGAATCTTTACAGTCTGCAATCTTGCTAGTCATCTTCATCTCTTCCTGCAAGGTATAATATGTCAGCTAAACCAAATCATAAACAAACCAACGTACCTCGGTATAATTAGGGAAGGATATATCATCTGCAAGACTGATTATATATATAATCAAGTCAACATATAAATATCATACTATCCATAGTCTAGTCGTGAATGCATGACCATACCAACCACACATCATGACCTCAGGCATGAAAAATTCAACCATATCAATGTATGGACAAAACATATAAATACTGACATGCATAACCAATCATACACTCATGACGACACATTCCACAACAACCCCATCAATTTTCACATGGTGACACCATTGAAAGCATGACCACCACCATGCATATGTAACGAGCACATGGACCATAAGTATAAGGAACACATACGTAACCGGCATGAATGCACGACCAACACACTCCCCATCCAGTCCAAGGGGTGAACCTTGCTTTGATACCACTCTGTAACACCCTCCTCCCACATTTACCCAAGTAACCGACCAACTGGGGGAAGTATGTGACAAGAGGATACTATGATATTATTCAACTCCCCATTTACAGTTAAGGAAATGGAATCGACAAAACACAAACAACCTGACCTTCTACACATGAAACATAAACCCTAGGAGCTGTCCAACCCATCGAAGTGACCAACTTGTGAAACAAATTGACATTTTACTGCATTAGAGCCTCATTCGCTCCCTTAACATGAGCATGCATGTGACAGGTACCCTCCAGTCACTCCCACAATAAGGCATGCCTGTGACTGGGGACTTTTATAGGTAGTTTTGTGCCAGCAACTCCAAATTTTGTGCCACTTTTTCAGGGCCAAGACTCAGGCCACTGCCCAAAACTCTATGAAACTTCTAGAAATTAAAAGTAACATCAAAACAATGATACATATGCAACTACTTGAACAAGGACTTGACTGGACCCCTACTAGCCATGACAAACATTTGATCAAACATGTCACAAATATGCATTCTACGAGTTTAAACGACATATTTGAGCATAGGGGTCTCATACTTATATGATAATAGCTAAGAAGCATTGATGTCTTATGATATTAGTTGAATTATCATCTATTAGGTCATAGATTCATTGTTCATTCATTTATAGATCAAAACACGATGAGAGTCATACATCATCATTGTCATAAAACATATTCATGACTAACATATAAACAACATAAATAATGAGGATACAATAGCCATAAATTTTAAATATTAACCATTACATTTACACATTAAATACCAAGGAAAGAAACTCTTATTAATGAATGCAAAATCCAACTCGATATGGGACTACCACGTTCCACCTGACCATAGATTGGCTGAGCCAAATATCTCTTAATCCAATCACCCCCGTGCCATATTCCAAGCATGAATGTGGGAATTAAAACCAAAGAACCAACAAGGGCTTCCCGAGGCTAAAATACCTCATCCTTATCAATAGAACCAGGCTTTACCGCAATCCTCACCAGATCACTAGGTCATAAACAAACATGGATGCCACCAGATCTCTCTGCCTAAAAATTGAGGAATTTGTTTACCGTGTATCTTTCCATTACCGGTTAAGGGATTCCAAGGCCTATGAGGTCTCCACCCTCTGGGCTTTACCGTGTATCCCAACCCAGGATTCCTAGGCCCAATCAAAGGTACTCACCACTGATATTTACCATGTATCTCACCATTCACGAATCAAGGGATTCCTATGCTCAATCAAGGGTTCACATCCAGGCTTTAGTGTGTATCTCATCCTGGGATTCCTAAACCTTGTGAATAATGTTGATACCACCCCACTCAGCTTCAAGTCCATCCGACAATATAGCTCAACCAAAACATGAGAACCCCATCACACCATGGCTATCCATAAATGGAAAGGAAAGACTGAAGAACATTGTCACACTTGGAAAACTTATGCCAGTGACAACAAGAGAACCAAGAACACACATGCATAACCATGCATGAAAAATATAGGAAGGAAATCATAGATGCAAATCAATACCTGCAAGTAAACCTGTTGTAGTTGCTTGATCCTGCTCTTCCTTGCTCGGTCTTTGCTTCCTCTTTGCCTTCTTTGCTTTTCTTGATCCAATGTTGAAAGGGAAACTCTAAGTGTCCAAGAGTGTGAGAGAGAGATTATAGAGAGAGAGAGATCCAAAACTGAACCGGCAAAAAGCCATGAACTGATCCTCAAAAGCCTTTTTATTAATGTGGCCTCTAGTTTCTTCATTTTCCTCCTCACATGCAACTTGCGAACTTTCACCTTCCTTTTTTCCTAATTTACATTATTTTCATAAATAAAATGCCAATTAATGCCTCTTGCCTTTTCAAAGCATTTGCCACTGCCTTTGCCAATTTCCTTAGCCATAATAAACCAAATGAACACCCACACTTGGATTTTTTTTCCCAACATTGAGCTTGGAATAAGTGTCCCATAATTGTGATTATTATTTTTCCTTTATTAACTTTTATTACATGAACTTATCACCAGGGTTGTTACATAGATACTCTGAAATTGATTGATTTCGTAGTCGTTGGGTTCTTGTTTCCGTGACTACTTTAGGCTCAAATATGATTTTTCCATCTTCGTCAAGTTTTGGAAACATTGTTTGAACTGGAAGCTTTTCACTGATAACCTTCTTTAAGCACAAAACATGGAAAATTGGGTGTGCTCGGGAAGATGCAGGTGGCTCCAATTTGTATGCCAAAGTACCAATATTTTGCAACACTTTATAGGGACTGTAGTACTTGGGTGATGATTTATTATTCTTCTTATCTTGCTTGAGGGAAATTTGTTTGTATGGTTGTAGCCTTAAAAATACCCAGTTACCTACATAAAATCTTCTTTTACTATATGTTGATATGCATGTTGCTTCATTTGATTTTGTGCTAGAGTGAGGTTATCCTTTAAGAGTTGGGGAAATTTTTTTTGATGCTCGATGTGATATTCCACTGCTTGAACCTTGGAATTTTCTCTTAAAGATGATGTGATGGATGGTGGATTATATTCATAAAGTGCCATAAACAGGGTAATTTCTTATGTAGTATGGAAGGAAGTGTTATACCACCATTCCGCTAGAGGTAACCACTTTACCCACTATGTTTGTTTATCAGATACAAGGCAACGAAGATATACTTCCAAACATTTGTTCACTATCTTAGTTTTCCTATCAGATTGAGGATGATAAGATGAGCTATGAGCTAATTGAGTACCATGACAATAAAATAATTTTGTCAACAAATTTACAATGAAAATGGTATCTCTATCACTTACTATAATATTTAGGTTTCCATGAAGCTTTTGAATTGTTTCCATAAATGCAGTAGCGACTATACTAGATTTAAAAGAATACGATAATGCACAAAAGTGTGGATACTTGGTAAGTCTATCAAATACCACCATGATGACACTCTTTCCTTCAAACTTTGGTAAACCTGTGATAAAATCCATTGAGACCTCCTCCCAACACTAACTTGGAATGGCTAAATGTTGTAACAGACCTAAGGTCTTAATTGTCTCAACTTTATTTTGTTGGCAAACCAAAAATTCGTCCTCAAACTTTTGAATATCATATATAAGGCCTTCCCAAAAAAATTCCTTCATGACCTTGTGGTAAGTTTTTAAAAATCCCGAGTGCCCTCCTAAGGGAGAGATGTGCAATTCCAAAAGAATATTTTATTTGAGTTGAGAATTCTCACAAAGATATAAGCGATCTTTGTACCATAATGAATCATTTTTCCAACTAAATGTATCAAATGTACTAGGATATTGCTGCAAATTTGAATGAGTGTAAACACCTCTTCCTCATTCTTCCATTCATCCCTTGCTTCGACTATCCACTCAGGTTGGATAATAGAAATGGCACAAAGCAATGCTTCCACATTCTCAACCTTTCTTGAGAGTACATCTGTAACAACATTTTTCTTCCCTTTTTTGTAGATGATTTCAAAGTCACAACCCAACAACTTTGTGACCCATTTTTGTTGCTCTTATGAAGATAATGTCTGTTCCAAAATGAATTTAATACTATCATGATTTTTTTTTACTATGAAGTGTCTTCCCATTAGGTAAGGTTGCCATTGCTTCCCAAACCTCTTTCATATGTTCAAACTGAATCTTCTGTATATTATGTTTCCTTGCCTCCTTCTTCATGAAAAATATTTCATGATTAGCCAGCTTCAACTATTCTTTAAGGAGTTCAAACTCTGTTTTTTCCACTACTTTCTCCTTTCCTTTCAATGGCTTGCTAACTGGATCTTTTTCTGCAGGTGATGAAAGATCAATAATGTCTTGTGGTGGCTGGACTATGTCAGTAGGTGGATGAACCTCTTTACTGCTCTCCAACAACTTTCTAGCATGCCTTGTCATGGGCATCCTAGCCTGAAACATAAAACCTGCATATTCACCTTCAAACTCTAGCTTCTTTGCAGTTTTAGCCTTCTTGGGTTTTTGTCCACCTTCATCTATATCCTCAGCGTGAACTATAGGAGTCTCCTCAATATCAATGGCATGTAGTATGTCTTCTGAATTTACTTTGGCCATTGTTTTGTCTTCTAAAGCCACTATTTGACTCCTTGTAATCCTTTTTCTTCCTTGTTTACTCATAGCTTGTTTTTGTTTTGCAGGTGGGACAATGGGTGTATCAAAAATCTACAATTGCTTTGTTTCTATCATGATTGGTTCACTTTTATCTACTCTTGTTGGTTCAATTTGTTCTGCTACTAAAGGTGATGGGATACCCCTAGGTGTAGGAATTCTTATAGGGGCAAGGGTATCCATTTCAAAACCACTAACAAACAGGAAAGAAAACTAGTCTTTGCCTAGTCTTTGGAGCTCATCTAAAACCAGCAATTTTATTAAACCATGATGAAACAATGAGGTTTCACTTCCTTCAGATTTTTCTTGGACCTTATCTACCATTTTTGCTAAACTTTTGTGTAAATAGAAAGGCAGATCGAGAGGAATCTTACCAGCAAAGTGTAGGAGAAGCTTGAAATGATAAGAATAGACTTTGTGGTATATCCCTTCACAAGTTAAATATTCCTGGATGATAAGCACCAACTTTGAGTAGTTATCCTTCACACAACTCCTTGGAATGGCATTTTTAAGGTCCATTTCACTGTTTTCTGGCTTGATAAACTCTTTGCACTCCTCCATGTTGAATTTGAACCCTTTGAACCATTTCTCTTGTCCCCTTGGAATCCTTGTTGTTGCTGCAATGTCCTATGGTGTAATGGTGAGATTCAGCATCCCCACTTTAGTAGCTGTTCCACTGAAATTTAGAGTAAATTCTTTGGAAACTTGTACATGGTAGCCTTGTAGTCTTTCACAAAACTATAAATATCCTGTCCTTTTGAAGACCCTTACAACTGTTGGGTCTTCATTGATTAGATTCATATCTGAGACATTGGCCACCCTTATTTGTCTTTCTTTTTGCAGCCATAGTTTCTTTACTGTCTTCTCTGCCTCGCTTGATAGTGCTCTGCCTTGTTTAATCATTGATATCTACAACCTTTGAAAATACCAGCCACAATTTTGGCTTAATGAAATGCTCTCTAGAGATCAATATCACGTAAAGAAGGAATGAAGAATGAGAAATGACTTAATTTGGAAAGATTTTGAAGTTCGATGCCCACTCATAACACAATGATGACTCATACATGCTTAAAATGGCGATGATGACTTCAACCCTCACCATGTACCTTGATATTTACCCTAACTGACTCGAATGGTACTTAGCTTATCCCTTTCAAATGATTTTCTGACACCTAACAGCTAATTTGACATGACAGACAGGAAACCTCACTTTCGTAGCGTTCTTAGTGTATTTCTGGGCATTTTCACTATGATAGCATCAGTATTTTCGTAGCGAAAAGTGAAAATTCTCAGTGTATTTTGCTACGAAACTGTGGTTTCTTGGCTAATATGACTATTTCGGTGCTAAAACCTTGGGAATTGAAAACTGTCTGAAAATTATGAGTGATGTGACATGAGGGGATTTAAAATAGAGTGAGTTTAGACCTTAGGGTAAGCTTAATAAGAAAAATTAAAAATTTTCCTTGACCAAGTAATGAAAAATGAACCCTATAACCCTACCTTTTACACATGAACCTATATGCCTTTGTCAAATGATGCTTCATTTTTTCTGAGTGATAACAGTGGCTCCACTTGGGATGGTGTGCCCAGTGGTACACCAAAGAACCTATAGTTCCAGTGCTGCTATCCATCTTCTTGAAAACAAAAAACTTTCAAATTCGCCAAGCTTTCCTTCAAACTCTAATGGCCTTCACCTCAGGATCAAGCTTGATGATCAACTTGTCATTATTAGCAGAAAAACATATAAAATGGAATATATACAATGGAATGAATGAACAACATAATTTAAGAAGAGTAGTGCTTCAAAAACCTATCATTGACATGCCCTCCAGCACATGGTTGTCCATCCATCTCTTGCAAAATGTAAGTGTTGTTCCCATGAAATGTAGCAACTCTGAATGGACCTTTCCAAATGTTCTCAAAATTACCATGTTTCCCCTTCTCTTTAATCCCGACCTCCCATTTCAAAACCACATCTTGGATTTGAAATTTTTATTCCTTGACCTTCTTGTCAAATGTCTTCTTGATTATGTTCTGAGATTGTTGATTATTGTTATAGAATTCCTCCCTTTTCTCTTGCAAAGCTATCAACTGATTAATCCTCCTCTGAATTGCATTTGGCTCCTCCTCCAATCCTTGTAGCAGCTTCATGATAGGCACTCCTAATGATGTAGGAAAGATGGCTTCAGCTCCATATACCAACTCATAAGGTGAAGTTCCAATTGACCTCTTTGTGCACACTCTATCAGCCCACAGAGCATACTTCAACTTCAAATTCCATGACTTCTTATTTTCCTGCAACACCTTCTTAATAATCGTCACAATGCTTTTGTTAGAAGATTCAACAAGACCATTACCTTGTGGATAATATGCAGTAGAATTCCCAAGTGAAATGTGATATTGATGACAAAAACTAATCATCTTCTTAGATTTGAATTCTTGTGAATTAGCAGTAATTATCTTCATAGGGCAGGCAAACCTAGAAATATATATTATTTTCCAAAAATGAAATGATAGCAGAATCATTTGCTTGCCTAGTTGGTATTTTTTCAATCCATTTGGTGAAATAATCAGTTGCTGTAAGAATCCAGCGATGCTGACCTGATGATGATGGATGAATCTCACCAATAAAATCTAGCCCCCACTGCTGAAATGGTGCTTCAACATAGATAGGCATCAAGGGTAAAAGTACAAGCTTATTCTTACCATAAAAAATCTGGCATTCATGGCAGGCAACAATATTTTTGTAGACATATTTAAACATTGTAGGCCAATAATACCCTGCTCTGAGAATCTTGTTTGCTGTAGCCTTCCAATAATGATGACCTCCACAATCTCCTTTGTGAAACTCCTCAATCACTTTTTCAACCTCCTCTTCTGGAAAACAATTCAACAAAATACCACTGGTATCCTTCCAATATAGATTTTTGTCAATGATGCAATACCTCAAAGAATTTAGCTTCACAAACCTCGCCTTGGACTTTGTTAGCTCAGCACGTGCTCTATGATGATGTAAGACAAAAACAATGTCTTTGTGCCAATCTAAAATGATGTACTTTTCCTCAATGGGAATCAACTCTACATCTTCATCTAAAATTTCTGGAATTTCTGCAATTAAGTTCATGTTAAGACAATCAAAGTTTGATTGTGCCATCAACTTTGCTAGGCCTTGACCTTTGACCAATTTTGTGGGCTTGATCTCTATGTCATATTCCAACAAGTTATCAATCCATTTCCCCCTCTTACCATCAGGATCAAATTGAGTTAGAATGTCTTTCACAACAGCATTAGGAACAAAATCTATAATATGAGAATGCAGAATGTAAATTATGAAATCTTTGATGGCCTTAAACAAGGCATAAGCTTGCTTCTCTAATATGTTGTACTTCATCTCAGAGTTAGCTAATGTCCTACTAAAAAATGAAATGGGCTGCTCAGTTCCTTGGTTTTCTTTCTGCAACAAAACTCTAGCAATTGTATTTTGTGATGCAAATGTAAAAACCATAAATTCTTTAGAAAAATTTGGGCTGATCAACACTGGTGCTTGAGTGAGTGCCTTCTTAATCTCCTCAAAAGAGTGCTTTGCTTCTGCTGTCCACTTGATGTCAGCTCCTTTCTTTAGCATCTTTGTTATGTCCTTTACAATCTCCGCAAAATTAGGAATAAACTTCCTCACAAAATTTACCTTTCCAAGGAAAGACTGAATTTCCTTTCTGCTTCTAGGCAGATCCACTTTCTGAATTGCATTGAACCTGTTTGGATCAATCTTAATCCCATATTTATAAATAATATGTCCAAGTAATTTACCTGAAGTTAGAGCAAAAATGCTTTTAGTGGGATTGAGAGAAATGCCAAACCTTCTACACTTCAGCAGCTTTAAGTGATCTTTTTCTCTCCTTGAGAAGACTGTTATGTCATCCAGATAGACAACCACCATATTGTCCTTCTTCTCAGCAAAATAAATGTCCATTTCTATTTGAAAGGTAGCTCTTGCATTCATTAGACCCAAAGGCATTTTGGCATACATGAATGTGCCCCATGGTGTGGTAAAGGTTGTTTTTTCCTGATCTTCTAGATGCACAATTATTTGGTTGTACCCTGAAAAACCATCAAGCATAGACATCCTTTGGGAACCAACAATATTCTGCAAAATTTGGTCCATATTTGGGAGAGGATAGTTGTCCTTCAGAGAGGCTTTATTCAAATTTCTAAATTCAATGCATATTCTGATTTCTCCACTCTTTTTTCTGACTGGAACCAAGTTTGCAAGCCACTTTGAGAATCTGATTGTAACAATAATTTTAGCATCAAAGAGTTTCTTGATTTCCTTCTCAATCAGAGGCATGAGAAGTGGATTAATCCTCCTCAGCTTCTGCTTGAAAGACTTTTCATTTTATTTCATAGGAATGGTATGCTGAATAATAGTGGGATCATATTTCTTCAAATCGGCATAAATCCAAGCAAAAACATTTATGAACCTTTTCATCATCTCAATATATTTCTGTCTCATATCAATTGAAAGGAAATTTGAAAGCTTAATCATTTTTGGCATAGCTACTGTACCAAGGTTACAACTCTCTACCTCTTCATCACCAGCTTGTATCCTAGGAGACTTGAACACATCATTCTGATCAAAAATCCTCTCAAGAGGTATGAGACCTTTGGGTATAGAGTTATTATTCAGCTGTAATACTTCAGAATTTCCCTTAGATTCAACAAGCATGTTTTGCTGATATACTTGTGTACTCTCAAACTCTTCTTTCAGATCTATAAAGTTTTTTAATTGCTGGTCATCCTCAAAAACTTGCTAATGGATAATGTTATCAGGGATATCAGGTCTATGGTGAACTTCTACCTCATATCTTTTAGTGGAATGAATAGGTATGATAATTAGACTTGCAGAGACATCTAGGGAGTCAGCTACTGAGTTTTGGTCCCTAGTCTTCACTATAAATGAATGTTCTTTGAAATTTTCCAACATGTCCATGACTAGATTTCTGTATGCCCTCATTCTAACATCCTTAGTTTGATACACACCCTCAACTTGCTTAATAACTAATTCAGAATCTCCACAAACATAAATATTTTGGGCGCCCATTCTTTTCAAAATTTATAAGCCCAAAATTAAAGATTCATATTCAGCCATGTTATTTGTGCAATCAAAATTCAATTTTTAAGGAAAGAACTTACTTTCGTCTTCTGGAGTTGTGATCCAAATTCTTGCTCCTGCCCCCTCTCTTCCTGTTGATCCATCAAAATGTAACAACCACCAACCTTCCACCTTCTCCTCACTAATTTACTGATTTGTTGTGTGTTGATTTTCTGTCTGCTGAATTACTGTTTGATGATTTATAGTTTGCTGATTTTCTGCCTTCTTTTCAACCTCTGCTTCTTCAGTCAACTCATTTAAAAGAATATCAAATCCAAGTTCAGTATCAAAAACATATATTGGAAATTTCCGAGGTTTATCTTTACTACTCACCATGTAAGCCATCCTTGTTTCTCTATAAAGTCTTTTTTGCTCACCAAAAACAGGGATAGTGGCATAAGTTAGGTCCATCTGAATTGTACCTTTGATTTTTGCTGCCCATGACCCTTATAACAGCATGCCAAACTTATGTGGAATGTCTGCTACCACAATGTCCATGACCACTGTCTTGGCAGGGACTTGTGTAAGACCAACAATAACATATTTTATTAAACCAATGCATTGAACTGTTTTGAATCAAAGGAAAACAAATCCTTATATGGTCTAGTAATTTCTAACCCCATCCTTTCCATCATTACTTTGGGCATAAGATTATGAGAGGCTCCTGAATCCAACATGGCATTATGCAATTTCATGTCATGAATGCTAAGGCTGACATAAAAAAGGAGGTGCCTCCTCATTCTGCTCATCCTCTAATCTTGGACCCAAGTATATGGTTGGATGATCTTCTTGAACATTTAGGATATTAGCAGCTCCTGATTGGGAATTCAACATTTTCACAATCTTACTTCTATATTCATTCACCTTAAGAATTTCTCCAAAAGGTATTGGGATTTTGATATTAGAGATCTCACTCTCCAAACTGAAAACAAAAGTAGATTTTTCAGTCTCTTTAGCAGGAGGAGGAGGTGGTGTATCTTTCCTAACTTCAGCAGCCTTGGGGGCATCTTTCTTGGGTTGTGTTTTTTTTGCAGTAATTGACGCATTTCTGTTTTTGAGGTTGTATTGTTTCTGCATCTCAAAGATTGCATGTTGATACCCTTTAATATAATCAGATGGTTCCTCACCCTTGTTTACATCATGATATGACTCATCATGTTCCTCCTTAGTTAAAAACATCCCTGACATGTTTTCATCTAAGCAGTGAATTGAATCTTATTATATTTCAGGATGATCTTCTTCATTAACTAAGTTTTGCTGAAAAGAAGGCCTTACTTGAGGGTTAGGTGGCTGATTTATGTTTTCCCTGGGCCTTTGCTGGTTTTGAGGTCTTCTGAATTGAGGATTTCTAAACTGAGGTTCATGTTGTGCAGGAGGAGCAGAGGCATTACCAAGGACAAGCCTATCCATCATTTTTTCCATTGTCTTCATCATGGAATCAAATTTTTCATCAGAGGTGGAAGGACTATCTTCTTCTTTCAACTTAGTCTTACCCATCTTGGAATTTTTTGCTGCTATCATACTGACCTCCACCTTCATTGCATCATTTTTAATTTCAGCAAGTGAAGGGGATTCTCTCTCTCTCAGCAGTATAGAAAAGTCATAATCAAAGGCTTCAACATATCTTAGCTAAGATGCTCCCGGAGGAGGCTTTAGATGGGTAGGGATAGAGTCATACACTTTATTAAATCTCTTTGAAAATAATACTCAGTGAGGGCTTGTACAGGGTTGGTTCTATTTCCCCACTTCCTCAAAAAGCTATCTTCAAATTCATTCCAATTATGTAAGCTTCCAGGAGTAAGGGATTTGAACCACTTCCTAACTTCACCGGTGAAGCTCTGAGAAAACAATCTCATCTTGACATCCTCATGGTAAACCTCCTCCCTGTCTATAAAGTCATTGAATTGATCTACATGCTCTTCAGCTGTAATCTCTTCATCACTTCCCCAAGTTTTGATTCTAGCAGAATATTTGCTAGGAACACTAGAAAATTTGGCGGAATTTCCGATGGCCAATTCGTCGCTATTCCGACACATAGTAGTCGCAAGAGTGACAGTTCGAGGGCGGGAAAAACGTGGTTTTCCATACCGTCGTAGTTCCGACAAACTTAAAAAGTGTTGCACTATCGACACCTTTTCCGTCGCTTCCGAACAAGCATCGCTCTTCCGACGTTTCCCAATCCGTCGCACTTTCGACCTTTGTAAACTGTCGCACTTCCAACGAAATGTGGTCCGACGTTTTGAACGTCGCTCTTCCGACATTTGTAAACTGTCACAATTACGACGAAATGTGGTCCGACGTTTTGGACGTCGCTCTTCCGACGTTTGTAAACTGTCGCAATTCCGATGCAATGTGGTTCGACGTTTTGGACGTCGCTCTTCCAACGGTTGTAAACTGTCGCAATTCCGACGAAATGTGGTCCAACGTTTTGAACGTCACTCTTCCGACGTTTGTAAACTGTCGCAATTCCGAAGAAATGTGGTCCGACGTTTTGAACGTCGCTCGTCCGACGTTTTTATACTATCGCTCTTCCGACGTTTTTAAGCTGTCGCAATTCCGACGCTTACAAGGCGTCAGTATAGCGACGACGGGTTCAATTTTAAAAAAAAAAATGAAACTTTAAAAGAGGAAAAACACTGTTTTGAATATATTATATGAAGTAAAACAGTCCATGAAGTCATTACATTTTCACATCTGAAGATTGGAACCAAAATATCCATCCAGAAAAGTGGAAGTCTCAATTCTTTGCACAATGATAGAAAAATACCCCATGTCACACACAGTGACATGATATAAATAATATAAAACCTGGGAAGAATTCATTCGACATGGAGATTATCGACAATCCGAGAAAGCATCCAAATATGCCCGAGGCATCTATAAGAAAGTGAAATAGCAGTATGTAGAATAGTAAAGCAACAGATAGAGTACCGACGTCCATTGTTCCAAATACAAATTAAAGTACCCAAAATCCTTGAACAGAGAAAAACGCCAATCATGTGAGGAGTGTGATATGTCCAAAATATAAAAAGACCATCAGACCATATCAATAAACCAGCAACATAGACCAGCATCGCTAGTTTTGAAGGCAGAGTGATAAACATTAATCATTTTTTTTTCACAAGAGAAAAAACGCCGTTTTGAATATATTATATGAAGTAAAACAGTCCATGAAGTCATTACATTTTCACATCTGAAGATTGGAACCCAAATATCCATCCAGAAAAGTGGAAGTCCCACCCCAGACAGTGATAGAAAATACCCCATGTCACATACAGGGACTTGATATAAAACCCAGTAACGGTCCACATGGAGATTATCGACAATCTGAGAAAGCATCCAAATATGCCCGAGGCATCTATAAGAAAGTGAACTAGCAGTATGTAGAATAGTAAAGCAACAGATAGAGTACCGACGTCCATTGTTCCAAATACAAATTAAAGTACCCAAAATCCTTGAACAGAGAAAAACGCTAATCATGTGAGGAGTGTGATATGTTCAAAATATAAAAAGACCATCAGACCATATCAATAAACCAGCAACATAGACCAGCATAGCTATTTTTGAAGGCAGAGTGATAAACATTAATCATTTTTTTTTCACAAGAGAAAAAACGTTGTTTTGAATATATTATATGAAGTAGAACAGTCCATGAAGTCATTACATTTTCACATCTGAAGATTGGAACCCAAATATCCATCCAGAAAAGTGGAAGTCCCACCCCAGACAGTGATAGAAAAATACCCCATGTCACATACAGGGACTTGATATAAAACCCAGTAACGGTCCACATGGAGATTATCAACAATCCGAGAAAGCATCCAAATATGCCCGAGGCATCTATAAGAAAGTGAAATAGCAGTATGTAGAATAGTAAAGCAGCAGATAGAGTACCGACGTCCATTGTTCCAAATACAAATTAAAGTACCCAAAATCCTTGAACAGAGAAAAACGCTAATCATGTGAGGAGTGTGATATGTCCAAAATATAAAAAGACCATCAAACCATATCAATAAACTAACAACATAGACCAGAATCGCTAGTTTTGAAGGCAGAGTGATAAACATTAATCATTTTTTTTTCACAAGAGAAAAAACGTTGTTTTGAATATATTATATGAAGTAAAACAGTCCATGAAGTCATTACATTTTCACATCCGAAGATTGGAACCCAAATATCCATCCAGAAAAGTGGAAGTCCCACCCCAGACAGTGATAGAAAAATACCCCATGTCACATACAGGGACTTGATATAAAACCCAATAACGGTCCACATGGAGATTATCGACAATCTGAGAAAGCATCCAAATATGCCCGAGGCATCTATAAGAAAGTGAAATAGCAGTATGTAGAATATTAAAGCAACAGATAGAGTACCAACGTCCATTGTTCCAAATACAAATTAAAGTACCCAAAATCCTTGAACAGAGAAAAACGCTAATCATGTGAGGAGTGTGATAACCATCTGCAGAAGCCCAGGCTCGCTTGTAAGATCAGGCTCGCTTGATTCCAAAATTGGTAACCATCTGTTGCATCCGAGATGTAAGGTTTAGGCTCGCTTGTTTCCATTAGTAGCCCGCTACAGCATCCACCCTGTTCATAGCAAAAAGGTTCCTGTAGATATACAGAGAAAGAGCATAATACGTAGACCATATAAACATGGCTCTGTATTTCAAAAAACAGGTTTAAAATAGAAACAAGGCAACATTTTTTTTTCTAAGTAAAGTTAATCTATTAACAGTGGGAATAAAATTACACTGAAGTCAAAATCATTGCCCAGACTCATGGAAAATTTGTCATCAAAAAATAAAAAAATTAAGAAGACTGCCCTCATGCGGGGAAACCAGTCTTGAACGTTTAATTTACAGAATTCAAAAATATTACAAAGGTCCAACACAGTAAAATAATCTAAAAGCAGCCCAATTAAGTGGGCCGCGAAGGAAGAAAAACAAATTAACCAAACTACTCCTCCGGCTCCTCGACGATTCGGCACCATCCTTCGGAAGGTCCAGGATCGCTAGGTGCTACCTCCACATTCATGCCACGACTCCCCTCCTGAAGGCCCGAATGCTGGCCGGCTTTTTCCGAGCTCAGACCCGCCAGACGGGTGCATTCTTCCTCCGTTTGGGCCTCCTCGCGGAAAACCACAGTGACTGAAGCTGTGATTCGTGGGCGGTTGAGAGAGCAATTAAAGGAAAATTGCGCAGTGCGCGTTGTGGGAGAAGGTGAACTAGCGGTGGGGAAATGAGGAGCAAGGGAATCCATACGGTGGCTAGATCCTACAACTTGACCCTGCCCACTCCTAGTATTTGGATAGCGACCTGCGTAATAATCACTGGACTGGCCGGAAGACAACTGGGTTGAGGGGCTGGAGGGAGCATGCAGGGGTTGACCTCTAGTGCTCCCCCTGCGCCAACGCATCCTTTGACGCACGCGAGGCATGGGTGCAGTCTCACTAGCAGTGGGCACAAGAGGAGACGGAGAAGCATAATTCCAAGAAACAGAGGAAGACAGACAAGGACTAGACCGAGAGAAATGTAGATATGCAGCAAGGTCTACGCAGCAGTTCAGCTGGCCACTTCTCCTTCTCGTCACAGTGAGCAGGTAGTGTAACCCAGCAACCGGCTCGTTTGAAAAACCATAGGGAAATGCCATTTTATCGACCCAACTGCAATGCAATCGAAGGACGCCCATCATAATTAATCTCTGATCATTAATGAGAGCCGAAGGCCGGATCATATTGGAGCATGCAGAATCGCTAACAGGAGTGGAGGTCCGATCTTGAACAGTGTTAAAAATTAATGCGATTAGATGTGAAAACCTTGGAACTTAATTGAACAGCGTTAAAACTTAATGCGATTGATATGAAATCGCCACATCCATGTCCCATCGCCTTAAACGCCATCGAATGCACCCGCAGCCAGGAGCAGGGCAAGTTCTGATTGAGGACACGTGGCAGAAATTGATTGGAGCGGATCTTTGTTTGGGCCGCTCGCGCAGTGGAAATCCGGACCCGAAAAATATTAGGGCGAATTTGATAAGAAATTTGCGTCACAACTCTCCCTCCGTACGTCAGCCCAACTTTGGACCCGAAAAATATTAGGGCGGAATTCATTTGGTTTTCGCGTCAAATTATTGAGAAAAATCATTTTTATGTAAAAATATCCAAATGTGCTTTTGGGAAATAAGAATTCGAGTATTTGGTTCATATTGTTTTAAAGGAAGGAGTGAAGTTGGAGCCTCCAAAGATGCAAGCTATTACAAAATGACCTATTCCTAAGAAAATCAAGGTTCTTAGAAGATTTTTTAGACTTACATGATATTATTGATAATTTGTTAAGAATTATGCATGCATTCCAAGTCCACTCACATATCTCTTGAAGAAAATATCATTTATATGGAATGATGAGGCTACTTTGGCATTCTCTCTTTTAATGGATGCCATGTCTTCTACACCAACATCGGTTGCACCTACTTTTGGTAAAACATTCATAGTAGAGTGTGAGGCAATAGGACAAGGAATTTACGTAACATTAACACAATAAGGGATATCATTGGCTTTTAAAAGCAAGGAATTCAAAGAAAATATTTGGTGAAATCTACATATGAAAAATAAATGGAAGCAATATTACATGCAATAAAAAATGGGGATAGCATATCATTGGGAGGTACTTTAAAGTCAAGATATACCATGATAGCATAAAGTATTTTTGAAGCTATGGATTTCATTGGAAGATTAACAAAAATGAGGAGAAAAAATGCAAAGTTTTAATTTTGAGATAATCTGCAAAAAGGGTAAGGAAAATTTAGTACATGATGCTCTTTCTAAAATAGAAGAGGCCTCAAATTTATATCCATTTATATTTTCTATTCCTAGGTGGCTAGAAAAAGCTTGCCATAATTGGAAAATGAAAATAGTACTAAAAAAAAACTAAAATTTATAAAGGATGGGATGAACTCTATGGTGCATTGGGAGTGAAAGAGAGATATACTTTGGTGCAAATGTAGAATATTTTTATGCACGCAAGCATATTTTAATAAACAAATATTAAGGGAGTTCCATGTCTCTCTGATGGTAGGACGCAGGGTTCCTTAAAACATCTCAAAGGATCAAAAAATATAGTTTTGGAAGGAATGAAGAAAGATATTCAAAATTTTGTAAGAGAAGGTCAGGTTTGCATAATAAATAAAAGAGAGATAGTAAAATCTCTAAGGTTACTTCAACCATTCCACATACATATTCAAAGACTAGAAGATATATCAATAGACTTTATTACAGGGTTACTGAAATATAAAGGTAAGTATTACATTTTGTGGTCATTTATATAGACAAATTTTGTAGATTTTTTTTGTAGAGCTCAAAGTACATAAACAACAAGCCAAGTGGCAGAAGTGTCCGTGAAAGAAATTCATAGTCTTCATGGTTTTCCTAAAGTAATAGTAACAAGAAACTCTTGGAAATAATTATTTAATATGAGTGGAGAAACACTAGCTGCCATGAGTTCTACATATCAAACACAATCAAATGGTCAAACAAAAATAGTTAACAAATGTTTTTAAGGTTATCTACAATGTTACTCTTTAAAAAAGAAATATTAATGGATGAAGTGGGTTCCTCAAGGAAGAATGGTAATATGATACTATCATACTACCTATCACACATCTACTAAAATTTCCCCATTTAAGGCCTTTTATGGATATCCAACTCCTAGTATCTCATACTTTTTGCAAGATAAGTCCAAAGTATAGGAAACAGAGTCACATATGGAAAATACTAAAGAAACTTTGAAAATTATTATGGAAAACCTTCAAATGACATGAAACATGATAAAACAACAAGGGAACAACATTGAAGTGAAAGATAATTTGAGGAGGGTAATTGGGTATTTTTTAGATTATAGCATTATAAGCAATCTTCATTCAAGAAAAAGAAGAATAAAGAATTAGCTCAAAAATGTTATGGCCCTAAATAATTATTCATAGGATTGCACAAGTGGTATAGTAGTTATATTTTCCTTCTTCTTGCATTCATAAGGTTTTTCATGTATCTTGCCTAAAAAAGGTTTTGGGAAAAAATATGCCAATGTAAATAGAACTTCCAAAATTAGATGAAGAATGAAAGTTGATTCTTGAACCACAAAAGTTATAGATAAACATTATGTATCTCTTTGACATATAACCATTATGAAGTACCTAATCAAGTGGAAGAATATTCCTCTAGAAGAAGGTACATGGTAAAATGATCAATTCGTGATGAAATACCCACAGCTAAAGGGTTCGTTTGAAGTTTTAACAAAGGTTTTGTTATATGTTTTATATAACGCGCGACATAATAGTTTTATTGTTTGTTAAGGTCCCACACAGTGATCAAATTTGAAGGGCAGGTCCGAATTTCAATTAGAAGGGCATATATCTATGTCGCCCTTCCATAATGAAAAGCTTAAAAAAAAAACTTTTCAATTGACCACAATAAATTATTTTTACATTTCATTTTCAGAAAGACAAAACCATCAATCTTTATATTAATAAAAGATTGTTACATATACAACAATGAAGAAGGCTCCATCTTTCATTGCTTAAATATCTCATTGGCAATTTCAACATAAGTCTTGAAGACACTATTATAAGAGTTTGGATACATACCACCGGGATATAGGAGATTCTTATGTGTCAGATTGTGTAATGCAATTTTGACTTTGTCTCACAAGGAGCAGCAGCATGGAGGTCTGGATTTTTCTTATAGAACTTTATTATTATTATTTTAAACGTTGTTTATAGATATGAAGACAACAATGAAATTATGAGCATGGTGGACAATTAGTCAAGCTCATGATGCCAAACCATGATGATGTAAGTTTGGAATTTAACATTTTTACATGTTAAAGACAAATAGTCAAAATCACTAACAACTTAGTATGCCATAATTAATAATCATTCCCTGTTCACTTTTGTTCATAGGTTTATGTCACACGATGATCTCTCTTCTCTGGCATTTACTTGTATTGAAGATCACTATTCTAGGAATAAGGAGTTATTTTCTCCAAAAATAACCCTAGCCAAACATTGACAATGCATCATGGATATCTTTCTATGCTTCATAAGTACATATGTTCTACTTCTAAATCATGTCTTGGAAGTGGTTGTTTTGCTGGAAATTATTCACCAGTTGGTTTCATACCAAATTCTTTTTCTCATTTTCAGCATCCAATACATGAAAAAGATAATGGTTTAAAACAACATAAATATTTGAAATTTTGCAAGAATTGTCTGGCACACTTTGAATATGAATTTTGAATTCGAGTGCATGATGTTGTATAGGATCAAGTGTCATTTTGAATACCAAATGTTTCACAAGAAACTTCTCAACATGCTACCCTGCAGTAAGGATTAAATGACAATATTGCATCAACTATTTCCATAATAAAAGTGCACCTCGGCCATAAGAGTAAACAACTACAAATGTTGTAGATCTAACAAGACCACACAATCAAATGTATTCCACAAGGCCAATACTGTATGAAAAATGAAAAGGAGTTTGCAACCAAAAATACCTTAGGCAACTAATTCAATTAGATACACCAAACCATCAGCAAAAAGGAAAACCAGCCTACTCAAAAGGCAAGCGTTTACCTCCTTTGAGAAAATTTTGAGTTCTGAAACAAGGGCCTTTATTGTCTTGTCAATGCCCCTAGTAATTTGAATGGGGTTTGCACCTGCTGCAACAACCTAAACAAAAAGGTTTCATTTCAAATTATTTTCCACAAATTTAAGATACAACCATTGTCAGTTTTGTATTTCCTAACAAGCTCATAAATTTTGACAAAGGAACCAAATTTTTTTAATACCTGATAGCAATTTTTTCACTCAAAAACTATCTTAGACTCAATAAGCCCAACCCAAAACTAAAAAACCAAACACCATAAGACCCTACAAAATGAATAGATGATCTTAATCCAGTACTATCGACAAAAATTTACCTTTACACCCTCACTTATTAAACCCTGTGCTGTTGAATTTTAACTTCAACTGCTGCAACAGAAGGACGGATGCAGCAGCAACATTTTTTTTTGGAGGTTGCTTGCATGCCATCCAGAAATTTAATTCAGCATTTAAAATTCCTGAAAGTTTTTTTTGTAGACGGCCGCAGCCATATTTCTGTACAGGATTGTATTTAAACACAACAACCAGCATTAACGCAATTCACCAACCAGAAATTAAACAAACAAAATTTACCCCCCAATTTACCCGACAGTTTTGTAAATTCAAAAGGAGGCCACGTGGAGCATTAATATTGGATCGCATGAAATTGAAGGGAATCTGAAAACCTGAAAACCGGACCCGAATTTTTTATAGGGCACATTGGATTGAGAATTCGAGTTAAAATTAGGCAGACGTCAACATCCCATTTTGGAACGCGAATTTGTTTTGAAATTCAATCTATTTAGACTTTTGAAGTCTGACGGAAAGGGTTCTTTAATGTTTTGATAGTTTAATATATACATATGTTATATATATATCATATGCGAAATGAAAGGTGGGCCATAGAATTTAGTTTTAATTTTATTTTTTTTAAAAGAGGGTTTATTATAATATGTTTTATATGTTACGGCATATAAAAATAAAAAGGACAAAAAATCTTGGTAGTTCTTTTTATAGACAGTACGTAAAAATTTTATTACACAGAAGTGTGTAAAAAGTGAAATACTGAGTGTAACTTTTTAAGTGTGTATGCACAGCAGTGCGAAAGTGAAAAACACAGTAGAGTGTTTTAGAGACAGAGTATATTTGTTTTGAACAGACGGTGAGTTGGTTTTATGCACTACGTTTTGTAGCAGTCATAATTTTGTAATCCCTCTCAGTGAGGAAGAAGTGTAATAGTTTTTTTTTGAGTTATTGAAGGGAATAGAAGTTTGTTTTCAAAGTATTGAAACTCTGTCTCCTGTCAAAGAAATTTGTATTTTCTCTGTGTTAAAAGAAGGGAGATTTATTCTCCATTCATTGTTCTGGAATTTTTCAATATTCCAACATGTGCAAGAACAACAGATGTTGTGGTTCCATCCCCAACTAAATCATTTGTCTTTGCCGCAGCTTGCCTTACCAACTTGGCCCCAATATTTTCAACTGGGTCCTCTAATTCAACCAATAAAAAGGCCAAAACCATAGCATTGAGATACATTTCATTACATTGTCAATAACAATAAAATTTGACTCAGCCATAACCCTTTCCTTTTATTGTTGTGAAAAACTTTATGCATTACTCTAATGTGGCTAGTCCATAGGCCAAGTAGACCACTAGGTAACAAATATGTTTCCTTTCACCTTTGATTTTTCAAATTATGCCTACCAAATCTAAGACATTTAAGAGGGGGAACTAATACAACGTTAAAAAGAAAACCAGAGCACACATCTACAAATTACCTCCTTAGCTATTGTCACACCATCATTAACTATTTTCGGAGAACCATGCTTGCTCTCCAAGACAACATTTTGCCCTTCGCCCCAAGGGTGACTCCAACAAGATCAGCAAGTTTGTTCACACCGCCTGCAAGACAAATTGAAAATGATTTCAGTAAGTGTGCAATTGAATGCCAGACCATATGCCAAAACAACCCTCCATGAAAAATTAAAATAACACATTAAAATCGAATATAAGTGGACAAGGAAAGATCCACCGTAGTGAAGTTTCACATGCAGGTGACCTTCCTTTAAACATAATTTTTTCTCTGACCTGCAATTTTTTTGTCACTGAGACATCCTTGTTGAAGTACAACTCCTTTTCCATAGCTCTTGTATTAACTACCTTCTCTCTGTCGCGTAATCTCAGAGTCCCTCTTCTGCTTGAGCGATTAAAGGAAATGGGTGAAAAAACTGAAAGAGAAGACAATTGTCTGCCATAATTATCAAACATTGCACCCAACTTCTTCCCCTTTCCATTGTTACCCAATGAGGTAGATGTGGCAATTATTGTCATACTGCCCAAAGCAGAGGCCATATTCTCTTATCTTGAATATAGAATTACAAGATCTTCATATTAGTATGAACCTTAAAAAACATGACTCCCATTGCTAAAAACCACTTTTAAGTTGTAACAGGAAAACTAAACAACTATCGCAACTTTTGGCAACTTCTGGAGCATTAAGAGAGAAACAACCAAAGATAAACACAACCACAATCCTCATTTTAATGAGACCAGACTATATATTTGCATTAAGATAATAGAAATAAATCACAACTATATTAAGGCTAGCACAAAACAATCTTTAACCAATGTCTCTCGCGGCCTTCAGGTTGCCATGCTAGAGGTTGCATATTTTTAATTTAAATTCTTGACCTATCGTGCCCATCTATGAATGCATCCAATGGGATATCTACATCAAATTCTCCTTTATATCCCCAAAAACAAATTCCCTACTACAAGAGCACCAGTATTGATGGATCACCCCACACCATCCCACCCACTAGAAACGGTGAAAAAGGAAACCCGAGAAAACTTCTGAAATATATCAAGATGACTATATGAGTGGTTCTTATGAATCACCCAACCATTCAGAACATGCTCATCAATCCAAACCATGAGTATTATGTGACGATATTCAAGCAGGCACTGAATCGGATTTCTGAAGCTATGTTAGAGAAACCCTAAACTCTCACTGAAAATAGGTCAAATGTGGCACCACTAAGAGATTGACATGTGCCAATTGGTACAAGTGGTAGACAATTGGCATGCTCAAACAACGAGGTGATGCAGGAATGACATGAGGGAGAAAATATCAGAAAAGCCCCAAATCTAGAGAACTAAAGCTCATCACCAACTTGAGATTGACAACTTTACATGATGTAACCTATGAAATCGTAAATGGAGAAATCATAGTAACAATAAAGTAACCTATGTAACAATAAATTCGGATTCATCCGGGGAGTGGTAATGGGAGAAATCATAGTGAACAACAGGAAACATGCATAGTTGCTTACAATCAAATAGATGAAAAAACACATACAAAAAACCTAGATAATAATCTTGAACAAGCTTAATATTGAATTATGAACTGTAAAGGAACTTACAAAATGTGACATTACGAACTTGGTCAAGCGCACAAGAAAAAATATCCTGGACATGACCCTGGTTGACAAGTTGTATTGCTCATGATGCAAGAGGATTTGTACCTGCACTGCCAAGTTAATCAAAATCCATCATTATCTATACAATAAATACAAGTAATTGATGTAGTATTTTTTACTCTAAGATGCATTCTTATGATAATGTTATAACATATGTTGAAAATGTCAAATCATACCTGAATAAGCTCCTCTTCGTTTCAAGAACAATTTATTGGAGTCGCATGAACTTGGAACAAGCCTCCCACGATCTGAAAGAGTAGCAACTAAGTCAACAGTGACTTTTTTGTTGCTACGCTGGATCAAGGGAGGTTTGCTCCAAGATTAAATCGCTCCAATAAATTATTCTCTACTAAACCGGGCCAACCACGTGAAGGTGGAAGCTCTTATGGCCCCTCCCCCCCCCCCCTCACATCACTCTCAATTCCCCAATACCCAATCTATATTTCATTTTTTACTTTCATGAGCATAAAAAAAAATATTCAATAACTAATTAAAAAACAATTCAACAAAAAGTACGCAAGGAAACATTGCAATTAATGCTTGACATAAAAATAGTATGATAAATGAGTTTTTTATATAGCGCAAAAAACGTTCCAAGTATGGTAACGTTTGTCTTATAATAATACAATATTTTACATTATACAATTTTCTTTTTCTTCTTCCTATTTCTAAAGCTCCTAAGTACATCATCAATATCATCATGCTCTGCTCCTGTATTGTGCCTTTCAACCCGCACTGCTGACCTAGTTGCGTAGTCACGATGTCTGGTCTCATCTAGTGACGGGGCATCGCCTACAAAAACAGATAATATTAAATTTTAATTGTCAGTTTTTAAATATCATTGAACTAGTTCGGTAATATTAATAAAAAAAATTTCAATGAGATTATTTACCTGGTGCACCAGTTGTCGCCGCTGACCTAGTTGCGTAGTCACGATGTCTGGTCTCATCCAGTGACGGGGCATCGCCTACAAAAACAGATAACATTAAATTTTAATTGTCAGTTTTTAAATATCATTGAACTAGTTCAGTAATATTAATACAAAAAAATTGCAATGAGATTATTTACCTGGTGCACCAGTTGTCTCCGCTGACCTAGTTGCACAGTCACAATGTCTGGTCTCATCCAGTGACGGGGCATCGCCTACAAAAACAGATAATATTAAATTTTAATTGTCAGTTTTTAAATATCAATGAACTAGTTCGGTAATATTAATAAAAAAAATTGCAATGAGATTATTTACCTGGTGCACCAGTTGTCGCCGCTGACCTAGTTGCGTAGTCACGATGTCTGGTCTCATCCAGTGATGGGGCATCGCCTACAAAAACAGATAATATTAAATTTTAATTTTCATTTTTTAAATATCATTGAACTAGTTCGGTAATATTAATAAAAAAAATTGCAATGAGATTATTTACCTGGTGCACCAGTTGTCGCCGTTGGGACTGTTGCCCTGTCTTCCTCTCTGGTGGTAAGATCCTCAAGGGAAAAATTCTCTGTCATTTAAACAAAAAAATTTATAAGGACAACCATCAAGGTATAATTAGAAAAAATTATAAGTGGAAATTAATTACCGTCACGGCCCTCACTGATAGTAGCATTGTCAGCCTGGTCCCCACTACAATGATCAGGTTGCACGTGAGGATCATCTACATCCGGCTCTAAAACTGGGTTATTTGCCTCGTCGGTAGTGCTGCTCCCCTGATTTAAAAAAAGTTGTTAGACATTAAATTTATGGACGAAAACAAACATATTGAAAGGTTAATGTTTTACCTTATCAGGCATTCTGGATCTTGGGACCTGCCCCAAGCTTCTGCGATGTTCAACTACGACTTGATAGCCGAAATGGAAAGCGATATTTTTATCTTCCTCTGTAGTTTCTGTTCCGAAGTCATCACCCTACATTACATATGATTGTGTATTTTTAATCATATTTGATAGGATTACAAAAACGTTGGAAGGCGATATAATTAATTATAAGATGTTTAGCTACTTAATTACAATTCTTGCAGCTAATTTCAAGTAGTCGCCCTGGCCTAGCTTGTGATGGCCCTTTTTTTCAATCCTAGCTTTGGTTGCCTTTGAGGTGTCAGGCAACCTAGCATCAAAATATTGAAGTCAGATATGACGTAGCACACTTTTATTTTAGACATAGAGAAAATTAAAGCTATTGAATAAAAGTTGTAATTTACCTTGTGGGTCCAGTTGGCATTTTTCCTTCTTTCTTTGCCCTTTTCTCCTTTCCATCATGGATGAGTGCTCTCCACTCACTCTCTGGAACTATGAGAGGACGCTCGTATCTAGGGTTAAATTGCAATTGCGTCCTATAGGTGTCCCTGGTATATTTCAAATATTTTCCGGCTACCCGAGCCACCGTTGTTCTGTCAAATCTGCCGACCCAAAAAAGTGCTTCTAGATAATCTAGAAGTTATTTTTTCAGGTTGGAATTCTGGGAATTCCACCCTGTGCATATGGTTGGGCCAAAAATTACCAACGCATGGCTCTCCAAAAACCTGTAGAACTCATTGTTTCCTACACAGAAAAAAAAATATATATTATCATTAATTTAAAAATAAAAATCATGATAAATTTCTTTTAGATAAAGTACATGAAATAGTTAAAATATTGAAATTTACCTGGGAGTTGTACGAGCTTTATAGGGACACCTTCATCCTTCACCAAAAACGTGCCATTAATTTTCCATGTGGAGCTGACACGTGTAGCTCCAGGAAAAGAAATAATGTAGTTGGCCATATCAGCCTCATCATTGCCAACACGTTCAGCGGTTGGCTGGGTGTCTGCTTGGGCAGGGTGTGTTTCTTGGCTGGCACCTAAAGGAGTAGAAGGTGTATGAGAGGGTTGTTGGGAAATCTCTTGCCCTTGTGTCCCACTACCACCAACACCGATTTCAGCAAGTGCCAGTAAACGCTACATACAAAAGAACTTTTTTTTAGTTTAGTCAATGTAAAAATTAAAAATCAAACTATCACACTTCATCTCATGCAGAGAAAAAAAAATATCCTTTTGAATTTTTATTATTACCTGATATGTTTCTAGATGGCTCATAATTTTTTTTATCCTCTCTTATGTTTCAGGTGTTTGAGGCACATCTATCAAAGTATTAAATTCTGACCTTGCATCTCGTGCCTTTTGTCGCAACAAGAACACTGGAGATAGGGATGAAGAAAGCTCTTCCTCAAAGAGGGAATCATCAGGCGTACCATGGCTAGGTGTCTGCATATTTGAACAAAATTAATATTATTTCAATTATGTAAATAACTAAAATACCTAAAGATAGAGCAATGTTGGCACTTTACATGTTCTTCCGCTGGCCTCTTTCCGCGATCATCCTGTCTCGGGGTTGTTCCTGCACTGCTCTAATCAGTCTGCCACATTGCAATAAAATTATAAATGTAAAAACTTGAAAACAATATCTAACTTGAAAACACAAAATGAAAAATGAAATAATTTCTAATAAGACACCGGAAGACAGAGTTAGAGTTTCAAATATGCCTTGCATTGAATTTAGTCCTGGAAACATGTCATTGCACATTAAGGCACCCAAACAAGAGACGAGTTGACAATGAAGACCTTATTGAATATATTGTTGGAGCAACTTCTAGCAAACTTGTTGTGAAGACCTTGAGGACATTTTTGGAGCAACATTGTTGAAGCTGATGGTATAGCATTGTTGGAGACGATCTTGAAGGGCCTTGAAGTGAAGCTTTTGGAGCAACTATTGAAAAATCCTTAGAGCATTTAAGTAAGGCACTTTCTATCTTCCATCACTTTTTTCCTTTCAATATCCTTTAAAAGATTTTGTTGATATTTAATGTTTGAAATCACGTTATAATTCCTTGATTATATGTGTTTGGGGACTTTCCCTTTGAAATTACCCAAAAATACCCTGGCAATTTTATCTTTAGGATGCATGTCTGACCCTAGTGTTCAATATTTTGATTGATAGTAGTAAACATAGAGAGATAGGGGGCTCTTGACTTGGTTTGGTTGGGCCATTATATCCCTAACATCTACTAGGGAGAACCCCCCTTGAGTTGGAGGAGAGCTAGCCCGAAGTGAAAAGCGGTTGGTGAGGTGACAATGGGGCTATTGAATTACACATGGTATCACACTTTAGCTTTAGGAATTTATCTTGAGAAGTGCGAGATTTTGCTATATAAATTCTCAAATTGTTTACAACACTATTGTTAAGAACTAATAATAAGTGATGTTGAGGGGTTTTTGGGTATAAGAAACAATACCATTTAAAAACAAGGGTTCTCAGTCCTTGGCATTCCTTCACCTGGGCCTAGGGGCACACTAGAATAATTTCACACTAAACCATGCAAACTTAAAAGTAACTTAACAGATCCATAAAGTAATAATAATCATAATTCTTAATTTCCTATTGTACGATATGATGCAAATTATTCAAACATGAAGCAATGAAGACATGCAATGTCCGAATTTCAAGATTGATGAACCAATACAAGAAGTTAGAAACTACAACTTTGATTCAATACTTTGTGTCCTAACTCCAGGAAGGAATCTAGTTTGTAGTACAGAACATGCATCGTGTATTATCAATTCTTAATTGACAACAACTGAAGGACATCTACCTCATCAATTCCTTCCCATTTTGTGTTTTTATGTTATATTCCTTATAAAAAGTGTCAAATTTCTCTCAAAGTAAGCAACCACTAAATAAAATAAAAAATAGTTAAGATATGATTGAGGAATGGTCATTTATTTCTTGAAAGGATCTTCACCATTTCTTTGGTTGTTTTTCATCTCAAGAAACAAGAAATGACCTAAGAAACTATCGTGATGTAATATAAGAAACAACACGGTGCAATGGCCATTTTCAAAGCCAAATGATGTCCATTGAGGACATGGCCTTTATTTGGTTCCTGTTTCATAGGAGTTTCGGTTAGAAATGGAACTTTGTTGTACCATTTCCAGTAGTAAAAAGGGAAAACCTTCTTTTTCCATGGGAAATAATTTACCTTTCCTTTTTCAAGATAATCTAAATCACAAAAAATATGAACTATAATGCACACATTCTTGGATAATGTGAAAGTGGAAAAGGAATACCCTACACAAGTGATGCACACATGTACATTTGAACACTAATAGATTTTTGTAGTTGAAATGCAATGCTCGTTTTCATTTAAATGTAGGGTTTTTAAAGCAGGGAGAAATAATGGCTGCCAAATTAATAAGCGTTTCTTTGGGAAAAAATTAAATCTTGTATTGGGTGATGAAGATAATAGAGGGTATTGAATCTAGATTCTTGACATCTAGAGAGAACCCTACAGCCTACCAAAATCTAATGGAATTGACCAAAAAAACCCAAATAGAGTCAACCCTACTATAGGAGGAAGGGCTTGCAGTAAGAACTTACCATTTTGCAAGAGTTGAGGGCGAATGCTGTTCTGCAAGAGCTGAGGGCGAACGCTAAGGGTGAATGCAAGGCGAATGCTGTTCTGCAAGAGCTCAGGGAAAATGCTGAAGGCGAATTCTGTTCTGCAAGAGCTGAGGGCGAATTCTGAGGGGGAATGTTGTTCTGCAAGAGCTCAGGGCGAATGCTGAGGGCGAATGCTGAGGGCGAATGTTGTTCTGCAAGAGCTGAGGGCGAATGCTGAGGGAAAATGCTGTTCTACAAGAGCTCAGGGTGAATGCTGAGGGAGAACACTAATAGATTTTTGTAGTTGAAATGCAATGCTTGTTTACATTTAAATGTAGGGTTTTTAAAGCAGGGAGAAATAATGGTTGCCAAATTAATAAGCGTTTCTTTGGGAAAAATTTAAATCTTGTATTGGGTCATGAAGATAATAGAGGGTATTGAATATTGATTCTTGACATCTAGAGAGAACCCTATAGCCTAACACAATCCAATGGAATTGACCAAAAAAACACAAATAGAGTCAACCCTACTATAGGAGGAAGGGCCTGCAGTAAGAACTTACCATTTTGCAAGAGCTGAGGGCGAATGCTGAGGGTGAATGCAGGGCGAATGCTATTCTGCAAGAGCTCAGGGCGAATGTTGAGGGCGAATGCTGTTCTGCAAGAGCTCAGGGAGAATGCTGAGGGCGAATGTTGTTATGCAAGAGCTCAGGGCGAATGCTGAGGGCGAATGTTGTTTTGCAAGAGCTGAGGGCGAATGCTGAGGGAGAATGTTGTTCTGCAAGAGCTGAGGAAAAATGCTGAGGGAAAATGTTGTTCTGCAAGAGCTGAGGGCGAATGCTATTCTGCAAGAGCGAAGGGTGAATGCACGCGTGATATCAGACATTAATGTAGCTATTGTGACAGATATAAGTTTCGTATTTTTAATAAAATCATTTTTATGTAGCGCGCATATAAGTTTCGTATTTTTATGTAGCGCGCAAGTAAGTGTCGTGAGAATCATCCTCGAAAATCACAGCAAGGGATAGAGAAGATGGAGGAACAAAGGGGGATTTTGTTGGATAACATATAAGAACTGAGACAATAGGAGAATATATAGCACCCAAATTACTGAAAGATACCATATACCCTGAACAAATATAAGGCATAGACTCGAGAGAGTGAAAAGAGGATAATGAAATACAATTAGGATTAAGACATGAAGGGGGGAGAGAGCTACTGGGAAGGAGTGATGATGAAGACAAACCCAAGTAAATATCCAAGGGAGCAGCCCAACCTTGTGTCGTAGATCACTGCCCCCCAGATTTTCCTGCTTCCTTTGATATTGTTTTCCAAGCCATTTTTTATTGAGAGATAGGTGTCGATGCTCCTGCTATCGCATTTTCAACCTGTCCATGAGAGCCCTCTTCTAATGCACCATCTCCAACTTTTCCCATCGATGGAAAGGGGAAATACTTTTTTATGTGTCCCCCCTCATGAGATCCCTGACATTGCAAGGGAACTCCCTTTTAGTCCAACTTCTACATCCTGCAATATCCCCGCCATTGCAACACCAAACTCTCGATGAGACCTTCCCTGGTGCTTAGATGCACCAAAATCCGAGCATATTCCATTCTACCAATTTCTTATTAAGTCTTGTCATGATCTAGATAATGCCCTAAATCATCCCTAATCCTTTTGAATATGTTCTCCTACCAAAATTGTAGCGGTAACCTGGGAAATAGAAAACAAATCAGACCAACCCCCAGTTGTTCTTGCTTTGGGTCAAATAGGGGAGACCATATTTTCAACAAAATAAGGGCCACATCTATATGCCAGTATTTGGAGAGAACCCATGTTGCATTCTCTGCCCTACTGAAGTGGAAAGAAAACCATCCTCTAACCATCGTGCATACCGTAGGAAGAACATATAAAACCTAACCCCGTACTTCTTGAATCCACTTCTTAAGGTGAGTAGTTATATAAATTTTCCCTCGAACTCTCCCAACTAGAACCATATCTGTCATGTCCATAATCTCATCAAATTTTATGCCCTCCCCAAGTACAAGTAGTCAACCCTTCTCTTTTACCTTCGTACTCTTATAATTCTTACCTTTTTTCTTATGTGACACTCCTACCACATGAGATGGCGAGGATGGAGGTAGGTTTTCCACGTTACTATTTTTATGGCCACCCACACTTGATGGATAATCCCCCACCACATTACCCTCAAAACAACCATACGATGGTTGAGTGCCTTTACCGCTAAACCTTTTACCTGAACAATCTAAATCCCTTGTTACATGTCCAATACCTCCTCCAGATGATTGATCACATTCACTGTTTAATTTAGGTCCCACTACCATCCCCTGAATATATTTTTGACCAACACAACCCTCCCCCATAGTGCCTGAGGGTATTTCAATAGAATTCCCAGGAGATGAACTAGGGTTTATGCATGTTTCAACGAAAATATGGGTCGTCGGGGAAGCCACAACTATATGTCCTGATTTTCTAGAGAAAAATCCCAATTATAACTCTCAGAAACCCCATACCCTGAAAACCCTAGAGAGATCTGAGAGTCTAGAAAAATAAATTTCACTGAGTACAAGCCCTGAAAAGAGGGCTCACCAAAGCCTTCAACCGTATTTGGCATCGAGGAGAAAATATCTTGCTCCAATGATCCATATGGAAATGGTTGCTCCATTTTAGGTTGCTTATGTGGAGATTCTTTCTAGATAGGCACAGATTCTAACGGGCCAGAGGAATAATCAACCAATTCTTCATCCATCTCAACAACTACCCGAGCTGACAGTTGAGGTTGATGTAAGTTCCCCCACAAAGCCTGAAAGTAACTTCAATATAATTGCCCGATTCTACACATGTTCACCTTGAAAAGCATTGTGGACAAGAAAACCTAACAATAAGAAACATTCTCTACCACCTTTCATTTAGAGTGGATCATCTGATGAGAGGGTTAGACATCCACACCAAAACTATAGCAGGAAATATTACCCTAGCCCCTGCGGTTTCTCAACCCGCAATCTTCTATGTTTCCGAATTGCAGAGCCATCCTTCCCTTTTCACGCACACCAAATTCTATGAAAATGTTGCACTCCATGCTATAACATAAATATTTTTTATATAATTTGATTAGATTTTGTTTTAACGTTAATTTGATTTTAAAATAAAATTTAAAATTATTTGTAATTATTTTTCTTATAGATATAGATCATATTTTATAGTGGACCCAGTGAACCCTAATGATGGCGGCTTCGCCTTGGAGATGGAAGTCACCTCGAGCACCAGGCTCCTTTCTTACTCTCATCGGACGAGGCACCAGGTTTTGACTTGGGACTTTCGAGCTGTTTCGCAGGCCGGTTCTCAGTTAGCAGCATTACCCTATTTTCCAGGTGATGAGGTATTATTTTATCTCTTAGTCTCATGTTTATTTTTCATAGTGTGTTTATTATATTCCCTCCCCCTTGCTCCTCGCCGACACTAGGCTCAGTCGTCCACGCGAGAGAAGGGAGATCACAGCTGCCATCATGACTATCCTAATACTGTTCAACCCATCTCTTTCCATTGTCCCGACAGTTCGACAGAAGGGCTCTAATCATACCTTAGTCATTCACCCTGACCCGAACATACGGGCTTTGCCTGTCATTTTGAATTTTTACCTCAGAACAAGGTCAGTTGGTGCGAAGGGGGTTTTTTACTTTCAAGAACGAGGGTTTCTACTGCAAGGAGTAGAATGAATGATTATGAGGTGGATTATTCCTCGGACCATTTGGAACCCTCCCAAATATGGCCTGGCTTATCTCCCCATAGGAAAAGTGGGACGATTAATGATGTGGATCTGGGGATCATGGAACATGTGGCCATGGAAATTAGGGAACCCTCCATGTCACAATACACATTGGAGGAAATGGTCCCGCCTTTATGGCGGTTAGTTCGAAGCCTATTTTGACAGCTATGGCATCCCCGACATACTCCATTCCATCAACATCGATTCTGAGATTATGGGAGCAACATCACAGGAAACTCCAGGTGATTTGGGCCTGTTTGTGGAGGGGTTGAGATTTGGTAGCAGTGTACAGGAAGGAACCTTGGGGTTCGAACAGTTGGGTATTAATCAAGGGGATCAACCATCTGCACACCTGATTTGACAAGAGGTGCCTCCCATCGTCGCGACATCAGGGTGCTTCGGAGGAATATCGTACATTCCCCCCCCCATTAGAAGAGAACAAAACATCCGACTCGGATGATACACTAGAAGAGGATGACATCGAGAGGGATAGATTCTATAACATAGCTGGGAAGAAGAAACAAAAGTGCACCAAAAGCAGAGCAGGAAGAAGGGACTTGGTCTTTGGACAGGGTGTTGGCATGGAAATATTGGAGCACACATCTCAAACTGTACTGGTTGGTAGAGTTTGAGGTAGGAATTACTCCACAACTAGACTCAAAATATGGACTGCAGAAATTTGGGGGAACACCCAGGAAAAACTTCTGGGAGTTCTCACAATGAACAGAGGTTTTTTTTCTCTTATATTCTCACATACAGACATGGTTGAATGGGTCCTCACTAAATATTGGCATATTTATATGACCCCTTTATTACTGAAGCATTGGACGACCTTATTCGACCCAAACAAGGAGAAGTCTGGTGCAGGACCAATCTGGGTCAGACTACCCAAGATACCATTACAATTTTGGTCTGAAGAAGCTCTCTTCTTCATAGGTGAGGACTTGGGGGTATATTTGGACCACGATAGATCCTATCTCGAGACAGGGAACATATCGGTGGCTCAAATTCTTGTTCATATGGACACGTGGGAAGGTCTCGTGGAGGCATTCAATCAACACTTCAATGACATGGTGCAGGTTCATATCATGGACTACAAGGGCGTAGCATTTAGATGTAGGCGTTATCATGAGGTGGGTCACCTGTACAAGGAGTGTCCACTTATCATTGCGGCCTCTTCCCCTACAAATATTTTGGTGCACGCGGGGACACAAACAGATAATTTGGGGGAGGCGATGCGGGCACAAGCTTTGGCTCCAATTGAACCTGCACCAGTCACTACCTCTGGCTGCACCTCAGCACCATCTACACAATAAAAGGTTCAGCACCGTACTGCTAATCCTCTGGAGGAGGAAAACACTCCGATATCAGGTACTCCTCTTATTACTTCCCTTTCGCTTATTTCTAAATTTCATAGTTTTGTTTCCCCTGATATATCTGCTACTCCCCATAATATTGATTTAGTCAATTGTAATTTGGATCCCTAGTAGATTCCTTGTTGCAACTACCCCTCCTATTGTTTCTTGGCCCAACCCCCACACCCTTGTTGGAGAATCCTCATCCCATTCCATTCCTAGCTCATCGTGTCCATATGTTGGACACCGATACAATCTCAGATCTATCTCTAGGGCCATAAACCCTCATGACTTCGGTCTTGGTGCTGACTCCGGTGAATTTATCCCTAAAGCCATGAGGAGAGGACCCTCCTCTATCACCCAAGTAAATCAGAAAGGTTGGAATGGAGGTGGCGGCTAGGATACAATCCTCCATTAATCGGGTTCTTAGAGCAAATAACACTCGAGGTAATGGTGATCCATGATCTATCACTAGAAAATTTGGCGGAATTTCCGACGGCCAATTCGTCGCTATTCCGACACATAGTCATCGTAAGAGCGACAGTTCGAGGGCAGGAAAAACATGGTTTTCCATACCGTCACAGTTCCAACGCACTTAAAAAGTGTCGCACTATCGACAGTTTTTCCGTCGCTTCCAAACAAGCGTCGCTCTTCTGACGTTTCCCAAACTGTCGCCCTTCCGACGTTTGTAAACTGTCGCACTTCCGACGAAATGTGGTCCGACGTTTTGAACGTCGCTCTTCCCACGTTTGTAAACTATCACAATTACGACGAAATGTGGTCCGACGTTTTTAACGTCGCTCTTCTGACGTTTGTAAACTATCGCAATTTCGACGCAATGTGGTCCGATGTTTTGGACGTCGCTATTCTGGCGTTTGTAAGCTGTCGTAATTCCAACGAAATGTGGTCCGATGTTTTGAACGTCGCTCTTCCGACGTTTGTAAATTGTTGCAATTCCGACGAAATGTGGTCCGACGTTTTGAACGTCGCTCGTCCGATGTTTCTATACTATTGCTCTTCCAACGTTTTTAAGCTGTCGCAATTTCGACGCTTACAAGGCGTCGGTATAACGACGGCGGGTTCAATTTAAAAAAAAAATGAAACTTTAAAAGAGGAAAAACGTTGTTTTGAATATATTATATGATGTAAAACAGTCCATGAAATCATTACATTTTCACATATGAATATTGGAACCCAAATATCCATCCAGAAAAATGAAAGTCCCACCCCAGACAATGATAGAAAAATACCCCATGCCACATACAGGGACATGATATAAAACCCAGTAATGGTCCACATGGAGATTATCAACAATCCGAGAAAGCATCCAAATATTCCCGAGGCATCTATAAGAAAGTGAAATAGCAGTATGTAGAATAGTAAAGAAACAGATAGAGTACCGATGTCCATTGTTCCAAATACAAATTAAAGTACCCAAAATCCTTGAACAGAGAAAAACGCTAATCATGGGAGGAGTGTGATATGTCCAAAATATAAAAATACCATCAGACCATATCAATAAACCAGCAACATAGACCAGCATCGCTAGTTTTGAAGGCATAGTGATAAACATTAATCATTTTTTTTTTCACAAGAGAAAAAACGTTGTTTTGAATATATTATATGAAGTAAAACAGTCCATGAAGTCATTACATTTTCACATCTGAAGATCGGAACCCAAATATCCATCCAGAAAAGTGGAAGTCCCACCCCAGACAATGATAGAAAAATACCCCATGTCACATATAGGGACATGATATAAAACCCAGCAACGGTCCACATGGAGATTATCGACAATCTGAGAAAGCATCCAAATATGCCCGAGGCATCTATAAGAAAGTGAAATAGCAGTATGTAGAATAGTAAAGCAATAGATAGAGTACCGACGACCATTGTTCCAAATACAAATTAAAGTACCCAAAATCCTTGAACAGAGAAAAACGCTAATCATGTGAGGAGTGTGATATGTCCAAAATATAAAAAGACCATCAGACCATATCAATAAACCAGCAACATAGACCAGCATCGCTATTTTTGAAGGCAGAGTGATAAACATTATTCCTTTTTTTTTCACAAGAGAAAAAACGTTGTTTTGAATATATTATATGAAGTAAAACAGTCCATGAAGTCATTACATTTTCAAATCTGAAGATTGGAACCCAAATATCCATCCAGAAAAGTGGCAGTCCCACCCCAGACAGTGATAGAAAAATACCCCATGTCACATACAGGGACTTGATATAAAACCCAGTAATGGTCCACATGGAGATTATCGACAATTTGAGAAAGCATCCAAATATGCCCGAGGCATCTATAAGAAAGTGAAATAGCAGTATGTAGAATAGTAAAGCAACAGATAGAGTACCGACGTCCATTGTTCCAAATACAAATTAAAGTACCCAAAATCCTTGAACAGAGAAAAACGCTAATCATGTGAGGAGTGTGATATATCCAAAATATAAAAAGACCATCAGACCATATCAATAAACCAGCAACATAGACCAACATCGCTAGTTTTGAAGGCAGAGTGATAAACATTAATCATTTTTTTTTCACAAGAGAAAATACGTTGTTTTGAATATATTATATGAAGTAAAACAGTCCATGAAGTCATTACATTTTCACATCCGAAGATTGGAACCCAAATATCCATCCAGAAAAGTGGAAGTCCCACCCCAGACAATGATAGAAAAATACCCCATGTCACATACAGGGACATGATATAAAACCCAGTAACGGTCCACATGGAGATTATCGACAAATCTGAGAAAGCATCAAAATATGCCCGAGGCATCTATAAGAAAGTGAAATAGCAGTATGTAGAATAGTAAAACAACAGATAGAGTACCGACGTCCATTGTTCCAAATACAAATTAAAGTACCCAAAAATCCTTGAACAGAGAAAAACGCTAATCATGTGAGGAGTGTGATATGTCCAAAATATAAAAAGACCATCAGACCATATCAATAAACCAGCATCGCTAGTTTTGAAGGCAGAGTGATAACATGTCAACACATAAAATAGTATCATAAAGCGGATACAGGAAATGTGCAGAGACATGTACTATTGATATACACCTCACACAAAAAGCATCCATGATAGAGCAAACATATGTATAAACCCAGGGTTGATTGTATGTTCTGGCTCGCTTGTTCCCGGAAATAAAAACCATTTGCAAAAACCCAGGCTCGCTTGATTCCAAAATTGGTAACCATCTATTGCATCCGAGATGTAAGGTTCAGGCTCGCTTGTTTCCATTAGTAGCCTGCTACAACATCCACCCTGTTCATAGCAAAAAGGTTCCTGTAGATATACAGAGAAAGAGTATAATAAGAAGACCATATAAACATGGCTCTGTATTTCAAAAAACAGGTTTAAAATACAAACAGGGCAACATTTTTTTTTCTAAGTAAAGTTAATCTATTAACAGTGGGAATAAAATTACACCGAAGTCAAAATCATTGCCCAGACTCATGGCAAATTTGTCATCAAAAAATCAAAAAATTAAGAAGACTTCCCTGATACGGGGAAACCGATCTTGAACGTTTAATTTACAGAATTCGAAAATATTACAAACGTCCAACACAGTAAAATAATCTAAAAGCAGCCCAATTAAGTGGGTCGTGAAGCAAGAAAAACAAATTAACCAAACTAATCCTCCGGCTCCTCGATGATTTGGCACCATCCTTCGGAAGGTCCAGGATCACTAGGTGCTACCTCCACATTCATGCCACGGCTCCCCTCCTGAAGGCCCGAATGCTAGCCGCCTTTTTCTGAGCTCAGACCCGCCGGACGGGTGCATTCTTCCTCCATTTGGGCCTCCTCGCGGAAAACCAAAGTGACTGAAGTTGTGATTCATGGGCGGTTGAGAGAGAAATTAAAGGAAAATTGCGCAGTGCGCGTCATGGGAGAAGGTGAAGTAGCGGTGGGGAAACGAGGAGCAGGGGAATCCATATGGTGGCCAGATCCTACAACCCTACCTCGCCCACTCCTAGTATTTGGATAGTGACCTGCGTAATAATCATTGGACTGGCCGGAAGACGACTCGGTTGAGGGGCTGGAAGGAGCGCGCAGGGGTTGACCTCTAATGCTCCCCCTGCGGCAATGCATCCTTTGACGCAGGCGAGGCATGGGTGCAGTCTCACTAGTAGTGGGCACAAGAGGAGACGAAGAAGCAGAATTCCAAGAAATAGAGGAAGACAGACAAGGACCAGACCGAGAGAAATACAGATATGCAGCAAGGTCTATGCAGCAGTTCACCTGGCCACTTCTCCTTCTTGTCACAGTGAGCAGGCAGTGTAACCTAGCAACCGGCTCGTCTGAAAAATCATAGCGAAATTCCATTTTATCGACCTGACTGCAATGCAATCGAACGACGCCCGTCATAATTAATCTCTGATCATTAACGAGAGCCCAAGGCCGGATCATATTGGAGCATGTGGAATCGCTAACAGGAGTGGAGGTCCGATCTTGAACAGTGTTAAAACTTAATGCAATTAGATGTGAAAACCTTGGAACTTAATTGAACAACGTTAAAACTTAGTGCGATTGATATGAAATCACCACATCCATGTCCCATCACCTTAAACGCCATCGAATGCACCCGCAGCTGGGAGCAGGGCAAGTTTTGATTGATGACACGTGGCAGAAATTGATTGGAGAAGATCTTTGTTTGGGCAACTCGGGCAGTGGAAATCCGGACCCGAAAAAGATTAGGGCGAATTTGATAAGAAATTCGCGTCACAACTCTCCCTCCGTACGCCAGCCCAACTTCGGACCCGAAAAATATTAGGGAGGAATTCATTTGTTTTTCGCGTCACAAAATTGGCCGACGTCAGCAGGCTATTTTGGAACGCGAATTTGGTTTGAATTATGGTTTATCGCCGTTTGAAGTCCGGCGGGCTCGACTTAAGAACAATTTTGGTTGATCCCATCTTACAAACTTTGTGTTGGTTTTCTTTTATAATACACATATTTATAATAAATCATGGGAATACCACACTAAACATGTGGAAAAGTTATATAAATTATTGAGAAAAATCATTTTTATGTAAAAATATCCAAATGTGCTTTTGGGAAATAAGAATTCGAGTATTTGGTTCATATTGTTTTAAAGGAAGGAGTGAAGTTGGAGCCTCAAAAGATGCAAGCTATTACAAAATGACCTATTCCTACGAAAATCAAGGTTCTTAGAAGATTTTTTAGACTTACATGATATTATAAATCATTTGTTAAGAATTATGCATGCATTTCAAGTTCACTCACATATCTCTTGAAGAAAATATCATTTATATGGAATGATGAGGCTACTTTGGCATTCTCTCTTTTAATGGATGCCATGTCTTCTACACCAACATCGGTTGCACCTAATTTTGGTAAAACATTCACAGTAGAGTGTGAGGCACTAGGACAAGGAATTTACGTAACATTAACACAATAAGGGATATCATTGGCTTTTAAAAGCAAGGAATTCAAAGAGAATATTTGGCGAAATCTACGTATGAAAAATAAATGGAAGCAATATTACATGCAATAAAAAAGGGGGATAGTATATCATTGGGAGGTACTTTAAAGTCAAGATATACCATGATAGCATAAAGTATTTTTTGAAGCTATGGATTTCATTGGAAGATTAACAAAAATGAGGAGAAAAATGCAAAGTTTTAATTTTGAGATAATCTGCAAAAAGGGTAAGGAAAATTCAGTACATGATGCTCTTTCTAAAATAGAAGAGGCCTCAAATTTATATCCAATTACATTTTCTATTCCTAGGTGGCTAGAAGAAGCTTGCCATAATGGAAAAATGACAATAGTACTAAAAAAAACTAAAATTTATAAAGGATGGGATGAACTCTATGGAGCATTGGGAGTGAAAGAGAGATATACTTTGGTGCAAATGTAGAATATTTTTATGCACGCAAGCATATTTTAATAAACAAATATTAAGGGAGTCCCATGTCTCTCTGATGGTAGGACGCATGGTTCCTTAAAACATCTCAAAGGATCAAAAAATATATTTTTGGAAGGAATGAAGAAAGATATTCAAAATTTTGTAAGAGAAGGTCAGGTTTGCATAATAAATAAAAAAGAGATAGTAAAATCTCTAGGGTTACTTCAACCATTCCACATACATATTCAAAGACTAGAAGATATATCAATAGACTTTATTACAGGGTTACCGAAATATAAAGGTAAGTATTACATTTTTGTGGTCATTTATATAGACAAATTTTGTAGATTTTTTTTGTAGAGCTCAAAGTACATAAACAACAAGCCAAGTGGCAGAAGTGTCCGTGAAAAAAATTCATAGTCTTCATGGTTTTCCTAAAGTAATAGTAACAAGAAACTTTTGGAAATAATTATTTAATATGAGTGGAGAAACACTAGCTGCCATGAGTTCTACATGTCAAACACAATCAAATGGTCAAACAAAAATAGTTAACAAATGTTTTTAAGGTTATCTACAATGTTACTCTTTAGAAAAGCAATATTAATGGATGAAGTGGGTTCGTCAAGGAAGAATGGTAATATGATACTACCTATCACGCATCTACTAAAATTTCCCCATTTAAGGCCCTTTATGGATATCCAACTCCTAGTATCTCATACTTTTTGCAAGATAAGTCCAAAGTATAGGAAACAGAGTCACATATGGAAAATACTAAAGAAAATTTGAAAATTATTATGGAAAACCTTCAAATGACATAAAACATGATAAAACAACAAGGGGAACAACATTGAAGTGAAAGATAATTTGAGGAGGGTAATTGGGTATTTTTTAGATTATAGCATTATAAGCAATCTTCATTCAAGGAAAAGAAGAATAAAGAATTAGCTCAAAAATGTTATGGCCCTAAATAATTATTCATAGGATTGCACAAGTGGTATAGAAGTTATATTTTCCTTCTTCTTGCATTCATAAGGTTTTTCATGTATCTTGCCTCAAAAAGGTTTTGGGAAAAAATATGCCAATGTAAATAGAACTTCCAAAATTAGATGAAGAATGAAAGTTGATTCTTGAACCACAAAAAGTTATAGATAAACATTCTGTATCTCTTTGACATATAACCATTATGAATTACCTAATCAAGTGGAAGAATATTCCTCTAGAAGAAGGTACATGGTAAAATGATCAATTTGTGATGAAATACCCACGGCTAAAGGGTTCGTTTGAAGTTTTGACAAAGGTTTTGTTATATGTTTTATATAACGCGCGACATAATAGTTTTATTGTTTGTTAAGGTCCCACACAGTGATCAAATTTGAAGGGCAGGTCCGAATTTCAATTAGAAGGGCATATATCTATGTCGCCCTTCCATAATGAAAAGCTTTAAAAAAAAACTTTTCAATTGACCACAATAAATTATTTTTACATTTCATTTTCAGAAAGACAAAACCATCAATCTTTATATTAATAAAATACTGTTACATATACAACAATGAAGAAGGCTCCATATTTCATTGCTTAAATATCTCATTGGAAATTTCAACATAAGTCTTGAAGACACTATTATAAGAATTTGGATACATACCACTAGGATATAGGAGATTCTTATGTGTCAGATTGTGTAATGCAATTTTGACTTTGTTTCACAAGGAGCAGCAGCATGGAGGTCCGGATTTTTCTTATAGAACTTTATTATTATTATTTGAAACGTTGTTTATAGATATGAATACAACAATGAAATTATGAGAATGGTGGACAATTAGTCAAGCTCATGATGCCAAACCATGATGATGTAAGTTTGGAATTTAACATTTTTACATGTTAAAGACAAATAGTCAAAATCATTGACAACTTAGTATGCCATAATTAATAATCATTCCCTGTTCACTTTTGTTAATAGGTTTATGTCACACGATGATCTCTCTTCTCTGGCATTTACTTGTATTGAAGATCACTATTATAGGAATAAGGAGTTATTTTCTCCAAAAATAACCCTAGCCCAACATTGACAATGCATCAAGGATATCTTTCTATGCTTCATAAGTATATATGTTCTACTTCTAAATCATGTCTTGGAAGTGGTTGTTTTGCTGGAAATTATTCACCAGTTGGTTTCATACCAAAGTCTTTTTCACATTTTCAGCATCCAATACATGAAAAAGATAATGGTTTAAAACAACATAAATACTTGAAATTTTGCAAGAATTGTCTGGCACACTTTGAATATGAATTTTGAAGTCAAGTGCATGATGCTGTATAGGATCAAGTGTCATTTTGAATACCAAATGTTTCACAAGAAACTTCTCAACATGCTACCCTGCAGTAAGGATTAAATGACAATATCGCATCAACTATTTCCATAATAAAAGTGCACCTCGGCCATAAGACTAAACAACTACAAATGTTGTAGATATAACAAGACCACACAATCAAATGTATTCCACAAGGCCAATACCGTATGAAAAATGAAAAGGAGTTTGCAACCAAAAATACCTTAGGCAACTAATTCAATTAGATACACCAAACCATCAGCAAAAAGGAAAACCAGCCTACTCAAAAGGCAAGCGTTTACCTCCTTTGACAAAATTTTGAGTTCCGAAACAAGGGCCTTTATTGTATTGTCAATGCCCCTAGTAATTTGAATGGGGTTTTCACCCGCTGCAACAACCTAAACAAAAAGGTTTCATTTCAAATTATTTTCCAGAAATTTAAGATACAACCATTGTCAGTTTTGTATTTCCTAACAAGCTCATAAATTTTGACAAAAGAACCAAAATTTTTTAATACCTGATAGCAATTTTTTCACTCAAAAACTATCTTAGACTCAATAAGCCCAACCCAAAACTAAAAAACCAAACACCAAAAGACCCTACAAAAATGAATAGATGATCTTAATCCAGTACTATCGACAAAAATTTACCTTTACAGCCTCACTTATTAAACCCTGTGTTGTTGAATTTTAACTTCAACTGCTGCAGCAGAAGGACGGATGCAGCAGCAACATTTTTTTTTGGAGGTTTCTTGCACGCCATCCAGAAATTTAATTCAGCATTTAAAATTCCTGCAATTTTTTTTTTTTGTAGACGGTCGCAGCCATATTTCTGTACAGGATTGTATTTAAACACAACAACCAGCATTAACGCAATTCACCAACCAGAAATTAAACAAACAGAAATTTACCCCCCAGTTTTGTAAATTCAAAAGGAGGACATGTGGAGCATTAATATTGGATCGCATGAAATTGAAGGGAATCTGAAAACCTGAAAACCAGACCCGAATTTTTTATAAGGCGCATTGGATTGAGACTTCACATTACAAATTAGGAAGACATCAGCATCCCATTTTGGAATGCGAATTTGGTTTGAAATTCAATCTATTCAGACTTTTGAAGTCCGACGGAAAGCGTTCTTTAATGTTTTGATAATTTAATTTTATGTATGCTTTAATATATACATATCTTTTAAACATATGTTATATATATATCATATGCGAAATGAAAGGTGGGCCATAGAATTTAGTTTTAATTTTATTCTTTTTAAAAGAGGGTTTATTATAATATGTTTTATATGTTACGACATATAAAAATAAAAAGGACAAAAAAGCTTGGTAGTTCTTTTTATAGACAGTACGTAAATTTTTTATTACCCAGAAGTGTGTAAAAAGTGAAAGACTGAGTGTAACTTTTTAAGTGTGTATGCACAGCAGTGCGAAAGTGAAAAACACAGCAGAGTGTTTTAGAGACAGAGTATGTTTGTTTTGAACAGACGGTGAGTTGGTTTTATGCACTACGTTTTGTAGCAGTCATAATTTTGTAATCCCTCTCAGTGAGGAAGAAGTGTAATATTTTTTTTTCGAGTTATTGAAGGGAATAGAAGTTTGTTTTCAAAGTATTGAAACTCTGTCTCCTGTCAAAGAAATTTTTATTTTCTTTGTGTTAAAAGAAGGGAGATTTATTCTCCATTCATTGTTCTGGAATTTTTCAATATTCCAACATGTGCAAGAACAACATATGTTGTGGTTCCATCCCCAGCTAAATCATTTGTCTTTGCCGCAGCTTGCCTTACCAACTTGGCCCCAATATTTTCAACTGGGTCGTCTAATTCAACCAATAAAAAGGCCAAAACCATAGCATTGAGATACATTTCATTACACTGTCAATAACAATAAAATTTGACTCAGCCATAACCATTTCCTTTTATTGTTGTGAAAATCTTTATGCATTACTCTAATGTGGCTAGTCCATAGGCCAAGCAGACCACTGGGTAACAAATATGTTTCCTTTCACCTTTGAGTTTTCAAATTATGCCTACCAAATCTAAGACATTTAAGAGGGGGAACTAATACAACGTTAAAAATAAAACCAGAGCACACATCTAAAAATTACCTCCTTAGCTACTGTCACACCATCATTAACTATTTTCTGAGAACCATGCTTGCTCTCCAAGACAACATTTTTCCCTTCGCCCCAAGGGTGACTCCAACAAGATCAGCAAGTTTGTTCACACCGCCTACAAGACAAATTTACAATGCTTTTAGTAAGTGTGCAATTGAATGCCAGACCATATGCCAAAACAACCCTCCATGAAAAATTAAAATAACACATTAAAATCGAATATAAGTGGACAAGGAAAGATCCACCACAGTGAAGTTTCACGTGCAGGTGACCTTCCTTTAAACATAATTTTTTCTCTGACCTGCAATTTTTTTGTCACTGAGCCATCCTTGTTGAAGTACAACTCCTTTTCCATAGATCTTGTATTAACTACCTTCTCTCTGTCGTGTAATCTCAGAGTCCCTCTTCTGCTTGAGTGATTAAAGGAAATGGGTGAAAAAACTGAAAGAGAAGACAATTGTCTGCCATAATTATCAAACATTGCACCCAAATTCTTCCCCTTTCCATTATTACCCAATGAGGTAGATGTGGAAATTATTGTCATACTCCCCAAAGCAGAGGCCATATTCTCTTATCTTGAATATAGAATTACAAGATCTTCATATTAGTATGAACCTTAAAAAACATGACTCCCATTGCTAAAAACCACTTTTAAGTTGTAACAGGAAAACTAAAGAACTATCGCAACTTTTGGCAACTTCTGGAGCATTAACAGAGAAAAAACCAAAGATAAATACAACCAAAATCCTCATTTTAATGAGACCAGACTATATATTTGCATTAAGATAATAGAAAGAAATCACAACTATATTAAGGCTAGCACAAAACAATCTTTAACCAGTGTCTCTCGCGGCCTTCAGGTTGCCATGCTAGAGGTTGCATATTTTTAATTTAAATTCTTGACCTCTCGTGCCCATGTATGAATGCATCCAATGGGATATCTACATCAAATGCTCCTTTATATCCCCAAAAACAAATTCCCTACTACAAGAGCACCAGTATTGATGGATCACCCCACACCATCCCACCCACTAGAAAGGGTGAAAAAGGAAACCCGAGAAAACTTCTGAAATATATCAAGATGACTATATGGGTGGTTCTTATGAATCAACCAACCATTCAGAACATGCTCATCAATCCAAACCATGAGTATTATGTGACGATATTCAAGCAGGCACTGAATCGGATTTTTGAAGCTATGTTAGAGAAACCCTAAACTCTCACTGAAAATAGGTCAAATGTGGCACCACTCAGAGATTGACATGTGCCAATTGGTACAAGTGGTAGACAATTGGCATGCTCAAACAACGAGGTGATGCAGGAATGACATGAGGGGGAAAATATCAGAAAAGACCCAAATCTGGAGAACTAAAGCTCATCACCAACCTGAGATTAACAACTTTACATGATGTAACCTATGAAATCGTAAATGGAGAAATCATAGTAACAATAAAGTAACCTATGTAACAATAAATTCGGATTCATCCTGGGAGTGGTAATGGGAGAAATCATAGTGAAGAACAGGAAACATGTAGAGTTGCTTACAATCAAATAGATGAAAAAACACATACAAAAAACCTAGATAATAATCATGAACAAGCTTAATATTGAATTATGAACTGTAAAGGAACTTACAAAATGTGACATTGAAAACCGGGTCAAGCGCAAAAGCAAAAATATCCTGGACATGACCCTGGTTGACAAGTTGTATTACTCATGATGCAAGAGGATTTGTACCTGCACTGCCAAGTCAATCAAAATCCATCATTATCTATACAATAAATACAAGTAATTGATGTAGTATTTTTTACTCTAAGATGCATTCTTATGATAATGTTAGAACATATGTTGAAAATGTCAAAACATACCTGAATAAGCTCCTCTTCGTTTCAAGAACAATTTATTGGAGTCGCATGAACTTGGAACAAGCCTCCCACGATCTGAAAGAGTAGCAACTAAGTCAACAATGACTTTTTTGTTTCTACACTGGATCGAGGGAGATTTTCTCCAAGATTAAATCGCTCCAATAAATTATTCTCTACTAAACAGGGCCAACCACGTGAAGGTGGAAGCTCTACTAAGTCAACAGTGACTTTTTTGTTGCTACACTGGATCGAGGGAGATTTTCTCCAAGATTAAATCGCTCCAATAAATTATTCTCTACTAAACAGGGCCAACCACGTGAAGGTGGAAGCTCTTATGGCCTCTCCCCCCCCTCACATCACTCTCAATTCCCCAATACCCAATCTATATTTCATTTTTTACTTTCATGAGCATAAAAAAAAATATTCAATAACTAATAAAAAAACAATTCAACAAAAAGTACGCAAGGAAACATTGCAATTAATGCATGACATAAAAATAGTATGATAAATTAGTTTTTTATATAACGCAAAAAACGTTCCAAGTATGGTAACATTTGTCTTATAATAATACAATATTTTACATTATCAAATTTTCTTTTTCTTCTTCCTATTTCTAAAGCTCCTAATTACATCATCAATATCATCGTGCTCTGCTCCTGTTTCGTGCCTTTCAACTCGCACTGCTGACCTAGTTGCGTAGTCACGATGTCTGGTCTCATCCAGTGACGGGGCATCGCCTACAAAAACAGATAATATTAAATTTTAATTGTCAGGTTTTAAATATCATTGAACTAGTTCGGTAATATTAATAAAAAAAATTGCAATGAGATTATTTACCTGGTGCACCAGTTGTCGCCGCTGACCTAGTTGCGTAGTCATGATGTCTGGTCTCATCCAGTGACGAGGCATCGCCTACAAAAATAGATAATATTAAATTTTAATTGTCAGTTTTTAAATATCATTGAACTAGTTCGGTAATATTAATAAAAAAAATTGCAATGAGATTATTTACCTGGTGCACCAGTTGTCGCCGCTGACCTAGTTGCGTTGTCACGATGTCTGGTCTCATCTAGTGACGGGGCATCGCCTACAAAAACAGATAATATTAAATTTTAATTGTCAGTTTTAAATATCATTGAACTAGTTCGGTAATATTAATAAAAAAATTGCAATGAGATTATTTACCTGGTGCACCAGTTGTCGCCGCTGACCTAGTTGCGTAGTCACGATGTGTGGTCTCATCCAGTGACGGGGCATCGCCTACAAAAACAGATAATATTAAATTTTAATTGTCAGTTTTTAAATATCATTGAACTAGTTCGGTAATATTAATAAAAAAAAATTCAATGAGATTATTTACCTAGTGCACTAGTTGTCGCCGTTGAGACTATTGCCCTGTCTTCCTCTCTGGTGGTAAGATCCTCAAGGGAAACATTCTCTGTCATTTAAAAAAAAAACGTTATAAGGACAACCATCAAGGTATAATTAGAAAAAATTATAAGTGGAAATTAATTACTGTCACGGCCCTCACTGATAGTAGCATTATCGGCCTGGTCCCCACTACAATGATAAGGTTGCACGTGAGGATCATCTACATCTGGCTCTAAAACTGGGTTATTTGCCTCATCGGTAGTGCTGCTCCCCTGATTTAAACAAAGTTGTTAGACATTAAATTTATGGACGAAAAAAAACATATTGAAAGGTTAATGTTTTACCTTATCGGGCATTCTGGATCTTGGGACCTGCCCCAAGCTTCTGCGACGTTCAACTACGGCTTGATAGCCGAAATGGAAAGCGATATTTTTATCTTCCTCTGTAGTTTCTATTCCAAAGTCATCACCCTACATTACATATGATTGTGTATTTTTAATCATATTTGATAGGATTACAAAAATGTTGGAAGGCGATACAATTAATTATAAGATGTTTAGCTACTTAATTACAATTCTTGCGGCCAATTTCAAGTAGCCGCCCTAGCCTAGCTTGTGATGGCCCTTTTTTTCAATCCTAGCTTTGGTTGCCTTTGAGGTGTCAGGCAACCTAGCATCAAAAGATTGAAGTCGGATATGACGTAGCACACTTTTATTTTAGACATAGAGAAAATTAAAGCTATTGAATTAAAGTTGTAATTTACCTTGCGGGTCCAGTTGGCATTTTTCTTTCTTTCTTTGCCCTTTTCTCTTTTCCGTCATGGATGAGTGCTCTCCACTCACTCTCTGGAACTGTGAGAGGACGCTCGTATCTAGGGTTAAATTGCAATTGCGTCCTACAGGTGTCCCTAGTATATTTCAAATATTTTCCGGCTACCCGAGCCACCGCTGTTCTGTCAAATGTGCCGACCCCAAAAAGGGCTTCTAGATAATCTAGAAGTTCTTTTTTCAGGTTGGAATTCTGGGAATTCCACCCTGTGCGTATGGTTGGGCCAAAAATTTCCAACGCATGGCTCTCCAAAAACCTGTGGAACTCATTGTTTCCTACACAGAAAAAAAATATATTATCATTAATTTAAAAATAAAAATCATGATAAATTTGTTTTAGATAAAGTACATGAAATAGTTAAAATATTAAAATTTACCTGGGAGTTGTACGTGCTTTATAGGGACACCTTCATCGTTCACCAAAAACGTGCCATTAATGGTCCCTGTGGAGCTGACACGTGTAGCTCCAGGAAACGAAATAATGTAGTTGGCCATATCAGCCTCATCATTGCCAACACGTTCAGCGGTTGGCTGGGTGTCTGCTTGGGCAGGGTGTGTTTCTTGGCTGGCACCTAAAGGAGTAGAAGGTGTATGAGAGGGTTGTTGGGAAATCTCTTGCCCTTGTGTCCCACTACCACCAACACCGATTTCAGCAAGTGCCAGTAAACGCTACATACAAAAGAACTTTTTTTTAGTTTAGTCAATGTAAAAATTAAAAATCAAACTATCACACTTCATCTCATGCAGAGAAAAAAAAATATCCTTTTGAATTTTTATTATTACCTGATATGTTTCTAGATGGCTCATAATTTTTTTTATCCTCTCTTATGTTTCAGGTGTTTGAGGCACATCTATCAAAGTATTAAATTCTGACCTTGCATCTCGTGCCTTTTGTCGCAACAAGAACACTGGAGATAGGGATGAAGAAAGCTCTTCCTCAAAGAGGGAATCATCAGGCGTACCATGGCTAGGTGTCTGCATATTTGAACAAAATTAATATTATTTCAATTATGTAAATAACTAAAATACCTAAAGATAGAGCAATGCTGGCACTTTACATGTTCTTCCGCTAGCCTCTTTCCACGATCATCCTGTCTCGGGGTTGTTCCTGCACTGCTCTGATCAGTCTGCCACATTGCAATAAAATTATAAATGTAAAAACTTGAAAACAATATCTAACTTGAAAACACAAAATAAAAACTGAAATAATTTCTAATAAGACACCGGAAGACAGAGTTAGAGTTTCAAATATGCCTTGCATTGAATTCAGTCCTAGAAACATGTCATTGCACATTAAGGCACCCAAACAAGAGACGATTTGACAATGAAGACCTTATTGAATATATTGTTGGAGAAACTTCTAGTAAACTTGTTGTGAAGACCTTGAGGAAATTTTTGGAGCAACATTGTTGAAGCTGATGGTATAGCATTGTTGGAGACGATCTTGAAGGGCCTTGAAGTGAAGCTTTTGGAGCAACTATTGAAAAATCCTTAGAGCATTTAAGTAATGCACTTTCTATCTTCCATCACCTTTTTCCTTTCAATATCCTTTAAACGATTTTTTTGATATTTAATGTTTGAAATCACGTTATAATTCATTGATTATATGTGTTTGGGGACTTTCCCTTTGAAATTACCTAAAAATACCCTGGCAATTTTATCTTCAGGATGCATGTCTGACCCTATTGTTCAATATTTTGATTGATAGTAGTAAACATAGAGAGTTAGGGGGCTCTTGACTTGGTTTGGTTGGGCCATTAGATCCCTAACATCTACTAGGGAGAACCCCCCCTTGAGTTGGAGGAGAGCTAGCCCGAAGTGAAAAGAGGTTGGTGAGGTGACAATGGGGCTATTGAATTACACATGGTATCACACTTTAGCTTTAGGAATTTATCTTGAGAAGTGCGAGATTTTGCTATATCAATTCTCAAATTGTTTACAACACTATTGTTAAGAACTCATAAGAAGTGATGTTGAGGGGTTTTTGGGTATAAGAAACAATACCATTTAAAAACTAGGGTTCTCAGTCCTTGGCATTCCTTCACCTGGGCCTGGGGGCACACTAGAATAATTTCACACTAAACCATGCAAACTTAAAAGTAACTTAATAGATCCATAAAGTAATAATAATCATAATTATTAATTTCCTATTGTACGATATGATGCAGATTATTCAAACATGAAGCAATGAAGACATGCAATGTCTGAATTTCAAGATTGATGAACCAATACAAGAAGTTAGAAACTAAAACTTTGATTCAATACTCTATGTCCTAACTCCAGGAAGGAATCTAGTTTGTAGTACAGAACATGCATCGTGTATTATCAATTCTTAATTGACAACAACTGAAGGACATCTACCTCATCAATTCCTTCCCATTTTGTGTTTTTATGTTATATTCCTTATAAAAGTGTCAAATTTCTCTCAAAGTAAGAAACCACTAAATAAAATAAAAAATAGTTAAGATATGATTGAGAAATGGTCATTTGTTTCTTGAAAGGATCTTCACGATTTCTTTGGTTGTTTTTCATCTCAAGAAACAAGAAATGACCTAAGAAACTATCGTGATGTAATATAAGAAACAACACGGTGCAATGACCATTTTCAAAGCCAAATGATGTCCATTGAGGACATGGCCTTTATTTGGTTCCTGTTTCATAGGAGTTTCGGGTAGAAATGGAACTTTGTTGTACCATTTCCAATAGTAAAAAGGGAAAAACTTCTTTTTCCATGGGAAATAATTTACCTTTCCTTTTTCAAGATAATCTAAATCACAAAATATGAACTATACTGCACACATTATTGGATAATGTGAAAGTGGAAAAGGAATACCCTACACAAGTGATGCACACATGTACATTTGAACACTAATAGATTTTTGTAGTTGAAATGCAATGCTTGTTTTCATTTAAATGTAGGGTTTTTAAAGCAGGGAGAAATAATAGCTGGCAAATTAATAAGCGTTTCTTTGGGAAAAATTTAAATCTTGTATTGGGTGATGAAGATAATAGAGGGTATTGAATCTTGATTCTTGACATCTAGAGAGAACCCTACAGCCTAACACAATCCAATGGAATTGACCAAAAAAACCCAAATAGAGTCAACCCTACTATAGGAGGAAGGGCCTGCAGTAAGAACTTACCATTTTGCAAGAGCTGAGGGCGAATGTAGGGCGAATGTTGTTCTGCAAGAGGTCAGGGCGAATGCTGAGGGAAAATTTTGTTCTGAAAGAGCTGAGGGTGAATGCTGAGGGGGAATGTTGTTCTGCAAGAGCTCAGGGCGAATGCTGAGGGCGAATGTTGTTCTGCAAGAGCTGAGGGTGAATGCTGAGGGAAAATGTTGTTCTGCAAGAGCTCAGGGTGAATGCTAAGGGAGAACACTAATAGATTTTTGTAGTTGAAATGCAATGCTTGTTTACATTTAAATGTAGGGTTTTTAAAGAAGGGAGAAATAATGGCTGCCAAATTAATAAGCGTTTCTTTGGGAAAAATTCAAATCTTGTATTGGGTGATGAAGATAATAGAGGGCATTGAATCTTGATTCTTGACATCTAGAGAGAACCCTATCGCCTAACACAATCCAATGGAATTGACCAAAAAAACACAAATAGAGTCAACCCTACTATAGGAGGAAGGGCCTGCAGTAAGAACTTACCATTTTGCAAGAGCTGAGGGCGAATGCTGAGGGCCAATGCAGGGCGAATGCTGTTCTGCAAGAGCTCAAGGCGAATGTTGAGGGCGAATTAGTTCTGCAAGAGCTCAGGGAGAATGCTGAGGGTGAATGTTGTTATGCAAGAGCTCAGGGCGAATGCTGAGGGCGAATGTTGTTCTGCAAGAGTTGAGGGCAAATGCTGTTTAGCAAGAGTTGAGGGCGAATGCTGAGGGAAAATGTTGTTCTGCAAGAGCTGAGGGCGAATGCTGTTCTACAAGAGCGGAGGGCGAATGCACGCGTGATATCAGACGTTAATGTAGCTATTGCGACAGATATAAGTTTCGTATTTTTAATAAAATCATTTTTATGTGGCGCGCATATAAGTTTCGTATTTTTATGTAGCGCGCAAGTAAGTGTCGTTATACCGATAGCGGAAAAAGCATCGATATTGCAACGGATGCCTCCAAACGTCGCAATTGTGACACCCAGACATTGTGTTGCACTTGCGACGTTTGGAGGCATCCGTCGCAATAGCGACGCTTTGGGGCATAGTGTCGCAATTGCGACGTTTTCCTCCAAACGTTGCAATTGCGACACTTTGTATAAGTGTCGATATTGAAACACTTTTCTATAAACGTCGATATAGCGACGATTTCGGGCGGGATTGAAAAAATTTGTGGAAATTTCCGACATTTGGTCAAAGGCGTTGGAACCAAGTGTCGGAATTTCTCCCAAATGCAATAGTGTATCTAGCCCTCAACTATAGAGGTTTGGCCAGTCCTGACAAAAAAATTTCCCTTAAAAGACTTATGGCTATTTTTTGTGTGGATGCTCTCTTCCTTCAGGAAAAATTGGGTGAAGGATGTGATATAGCTAGCTTACTGTTTTCATTTCTCCGTGATTGGACCTTTTAGACCTTAGATTTCAGGGGGTGATCCGGTGGTTGTGCCTTAGGGATCAATAACAGAACTATACTGGTCCACAACTGGTGGGGCAGGGTTGGTATCCTGGGAGTTGACATTACTACTCGTGAATATGATATTCCTATTTTCTTAATCAACATATATGGTCCCTGTCAAAAGAGAGGAATTTCTGGGATGTTTGGATGCACAATTCTATTATGCAACGAGACAACATTATTATGGGCGGGGATCTCGATTTCTCCATTGGCCTATCTGAATCCTGGGGACCCTATGCCACTCCTGACCCAAAATCTGCATATTTTGAAAGGATGATTGATGAATATGACCTATTAAATCTAGCTATGCCAAAGAAGCTCCCCACTTAGAGGAACAGGATAACTGGGAGGTTGCATTAGCTAGAAGACTTGACCGTTTATTGTTCAAGGTTCCTTTGGCTGAAAATTTTGAAAAATCTAGGCAATGGGTCAGTGAAGGTGGCTCCTCGGATCACTCCCCCATTTATCTTGAATTTCAGTTGGGTGACCAAAAGCCTCGCTCCCCTTTAAAATTTAACTCAAATTGGCTCGAGGAGCCTGAATTTCATAGTTTTTTCAAGAGAAAATGGACTCACTGTGAACAAAGACCTGATTTGGAGCTTGCTCGGGTACTCTACAACAACTTATTTAGGATAAATGCCCTCACCATCAGATGGGCCAGAAGAAAGAAGAAAGTGGAGGAAGAGTCTTTATTGAATATAGAGACCGAACTTGGGATTATGACAGGCTTGGACGGGCTCGGTTTCCTCTCCTCGGAGACAAAGGAAAAACTCATATCTTTGGAGATGGAGAAAACAAGGATGCTTAGGAAACAAGAGGAAGAATGGAGGCTCAACAGCAGGGAAATTTGGCTACAAGCCAGATATGACAACACCAGATTCTTTCAAAAATGTGCAAAAGGAAGAAGGATAATAAACACCATTTGGGAACTAATATATCATAATGTCAGAGTGGCACATAATTACTCTCAGCTTGCAGACATGGACATTAGACATTTCTCCAATCAATATAGGGACCCCGGGACTGAAAATATTATGGAGATCATGCAGATCGCCCGTACGATGCATAGATTTATGGAGGAGGATAATTTGAATGACCTTAATGCACCAATCACTTTGGGGGAAGTGGAAGGGGTTTTGAGATGGTTTAAGAAGGACAAAATTCTGGGTCCAGATGGATGGCCCATTTAATTCTACCTTACGTTCTTCGAACTCATAGGAAAGGATCTTCTCCAGGTAATTGAAGCTAGCAGGACCACTGGTCAAGTATACGATGGTTTTAATGCTACCTTCATATCCCTCATCCCCAAGGCTGAAAAACCCCTATCATACAATGACTATCGCCCAATCTCCCTCTGCAACTGTATTTACAAGATCATTTCCAAGATTATAGCAAACCGAATCAAGCATATTCTTTCCGAGCTCATTTCCAAAGAACAATTTTCCTTTCTCAACCAGAGACAAATTCATGAAGCGATTGGTACTTCACAGGAAGCCTTACACTCCATTAAACTCAAGAGTCTCAAGAGTACCATTCTCAAAATTGACCTAGAAAAATCCTTTTATTGTGCCAATTGGAATTACCTGCAACTCATCCTCATACATATTGGCTTTCCACACTCCTTCACTAATTGGATTATGGGATGTATTGAAAATGCATCTTTCATCATTATTATCAATGGTGCAGCTTCTGATTTCTTCCATGCAGGTGGGGATCTTCGGCAAGGCTGCCCACTCTCCCCTTTAATTTTTTTATTGATTATGGAAGGACTATCCACTCTTCTGGACAAAGAAAAAATAGATGGATCCATTCATGGAGTCAGAATATCAGACCTCATACAACTGCCCCACATGTTGTTTGTGGATGATGTCCTCATCTTTCTTGATGGAACTTGTCATGCCAATAAAAATTTCCTGAATCTACTCAACATATTTTGCAAAGCTTATGGTATGGACCCCAATAATAGTAAATCCACCATTATGATGGTTCGCTACACAACCCTTGAATGCAAACATACCCTTTTCCTCTTTCATTTTGAGCCCAAGGAATTGGAGGATGGTATCAAATACCTTGGTTTTCACCTGAAACCAAATGACTGGAATTGGTTAATTTCCAAATTTGAACGCAGATTCAACATCTGGCAGCAAATATGGCTCTCCAAAGAGGGTAGGCTAGTGCTAATTAAATATGTCCTTGAATCCATACCAGTGTACTGGATGGCACTGTTATGGATCCCCAAAGGTGTCAGTGCTACGACCCAACAAATATGCTGAAGATTCCTTTGGAGAGGCAAACAATATGGTCGCACATATGCATGGATTGCGTGGAAGAGGATTTCAAAGGTTGGGGACTAAAATACCTCAACCTCTTTTCCATAACTCTGTCTGCCAAAATGGGTTGGCATTCGCCACAAATCCTCTATGGCAAGAAGTTACATATTACAAATACATTGCTCCTAGGACTACCATGGATTGTATCAAAGGCCACATACAACAATCTTATGGCACATCCATCATATGGAAGGCCATTACTAGATCCATTCACATTATTAAAAAAGGATTGGCATAGAAAATTGGATCGGGTGAACAGGTTAAGATTGGTGTGGATGCATGGTCGGGAAGTGGACAAGCGTACCAATTTACTTTGGGAATAAGAAAACATCTGGCTCTTTCTAGTTATCACTACATCTTAGAAATTGCAAACCCACTAAATTACACTTGGGAATCTCAGGCTTGGAGAACTGCAAATGAGTTTTCCATCCCCGAATATTGGCATCCGATCTAGAATCAATACCTCAGAGATCTTCGAACCACTAATATCTGGTTTACTAATTAAGAGGACGAATTATTATGGACCATCTCTCCCAGGGGACGATATACACCAAAGGAAGGTTATTCCTCACTGAGCGAACTACAAGAACCTCAGTTGAAACAGTGGTGGTGGATACACCTTTGGAAACTAAAAGCTCCCCCAAAGCTAGACTCTTCATGTGGGGCATCCTTTCCAATCGTACCCCCATGGAGGACAACCTCACCAATCGAGAAATTCATGGGCCATCTAGATGTAGTTTATGTCACCTCCAGAACGAGGATGTGAATCACATGTTTCTAAATTTCCCTGCAAGTAATCACATCTGGAACATCATGACACTGTCCTTGGGTATCACACAGAATTGGCATGGGACCTCGGTTTCAGCAGCTTGGAATAATTGGTGGCAGACTGCTATCAGGCCAAAGGATCGCAACATCCCCCTCCTTATAGCATGGGGGACTTGGATTGCCCGAAACCAGACAAATTTTCTGGGTAAGAACGTGAACTGGAATAACATCAGCAGAAACATAATCTACATCTATCATCTCATCCCAAATGATGATCCAACACCTCAACACAGAATTATACAACTTGAAAATATAGATAAATCCATCTCGTGGGCCTACCTCGATGGTTCATCTAATGTGACGGGATGTGGTGGAGGTGCGGTTCTTCACATCTATAATACAAACTGCTATCACCTCAAGATGGGTCTTGGACCTAGTTCTAACAACTATTCTGAACTCAACAGCCTCAGACTCCTCCTCATGTTTTCCTGTGAGAAAAGTTGCAACAGGATTCAGATCTTCGGGGATTGAAAAATCATAATAAATTGGTTTAACAATGCGGCACATTTTCATGCTCGCACTCTTAGATCACTGTTGGATGAATTATTGACTCTTAAAGTTTATTTTGATTTTATATCTATTACTCACATTTACAGGCAGAGGAACCATTTGGCTGACCAATTATCCAAAGAAGCATCGCAACTAGATTGGGAATATGGCACATTTTTGAACATGATGGTCAACTGGAGTATCAATACTACCATATACCCTTCATTGAGGACATGGAGGAACTAGAGGCAGTCTATACAAACTGCACATTTTTTGTTTTTTGGGGGCTTTCTGCTACAGACTGTTTTATTGTACATATTTATCTAATTATTTTTACTTGTTTTTCTTGTTTTTACAAGACATTTATGATATTACTATGGCTGATATATGACTCTATCGAGTTTTTTGTACTTACATGATCTATGCATAGATGATTATGCTGATGATACAACATGTAATTTTTCTTACACTTAATGAAAATCTACGAATTTTTTCCTTGGAAAAAAAAAGATCATATTTTATAGTTTTTAATATATAGATATCTACTAAATATTAAAGTGGAGATTAAGTGTTATATTTTTTTAGATATAATTTTTTTAATTAAAATATTAAACATATATAAAATATTAATATTACAATAGAATTTAATACCTATATAAACCTCTAAATCATCATCTTTGTGTAAACTAAAATCTAGGTAGAATCTATATAACATTCTTATGTTTATCCAATGGACATCTTTAACAAAATTGTTTTCACACTTGAAATTTTAGGAATTGTATTAAAACACTTGAAATTTTAGGACTTGTATTGTTTCAACTTGATAGTTAAATAATTATGAAAAAATTAAAATTTAATAATCAACATGAAGAAAGTATAACTAAAATAAGCTATAGTGTTAGGTATCAATCTATCTAAGGACCCTAAACAACTGTAAGCAGTTATTGTTGTTTTAATTTTGCTTGGTTGAAACACTAGACCTTGGAAAGAGGGAGAATACACTGGCGACCACATTGAAAGTGTGAGGGATGTTTCTTTATTATGATGGAAACAAGTGAAATTGACATATCAAATGTTATGTTACTATGTTACGAACCTAATTTGGGATTAGGTATTTATACTTTTGAATAACCATGGCATCATTAGATACCATCTAGATTGCAATCCAACATATAAGGAAATATGTGATAATAACATCCATTTATGTAATGTATGTGTATTATATCATTCTTTTTCTACCTTTATGTAACCACAATCTTTTAAGCTATGTGAATGCTAATTTCTAATCATGGCATTTACTTTTGATATAACCTTATTATATAGTATATATGGTGATTAGTAGTTATGCCAAAATTGGTTAGAATTATTAAACTAAAACCAATAGATTAAGTTTATGGCATTTGAGTAACTATGATGTTAGACTAGCATCTCAACATAACTATGTTATTTATGAAGATGAAATTTTCAAAAAGATATCATTATTAAATTTTTTCAATGCACCAATTGAATTTTTGAACTGTTAAGTTTAAATTAGCTTTAGTAACCATAAACCTTATTAATTATATCTCATATAAATCTTAGTGACATCTTGAGATTAACATATAGTGACATCTTATATAAGTCTTAGTAATTAATATTAGATACATTTAATTGTAATATCATTAATATTTAGTGTTAACAACTAAATATTTCCTAATGCATTACAATCATTACAATTCTATTAATAGTGATAATATTTTGATATTTGATCACCAAAACAACAATGACTGTTAATTGTTTGAAAAAACAGAAATCAAAGTATATAGAATCTTCAAAGTTTAATAAGGTGTTATTTTGATTTTTTTCTTTAAAATTTGGTGATTCAATTTTGAGTAAGGTTATAATGTTATTTAATTATATTTTTAAATATATAGATAAATCTCGAGCTTTAAAAAAACATGAGCATTTAAATTTGTGTAAACTCCACAACTTAAAATAACATTTTTTTCAATTTATAATTAAATTTAAAATAATTACCAAAAAAATCATAAATTAAACCATTGCAATAAAATTACATCATTTATATGATACATGATATTAATACAGATCAAACCTCCATTAATATCTGAGTATGGACTCTCTATAGAACTTTAATATTAACTATGTCGTATGTAAATATTAATAGCATCTTGAAAAATTTGCATATGTTAAGCTTCAACATATGATATGTTTCATAATAAATCTAATTTTACAAGTCTAAACTCACTAAATTTCAATTCAATCATAATTTAAAAGTTATACAACACTTGAATATATTATTTTTTTAATTATTTATAAATTTTAATATTAATTATTTTATAAATAAATAATATAAATAATTTATATATTTTTTTAAAATATAAATTTGATTAATTTCGTTTTAAATTAAAATAAATAAATAAAAATAAATCAATTGTAAAAAACAATTCACAAATTCTATTTTAATATTAATATTTTAATTATGTTTAATATTTTAATTAAAAATATATATTTGAAAAATATGACACTTATTCTCCACTCATGTAGATAGAAATCTAAATACTATAAAATATGATCCATAATTTTAAAAATTCATTATAAATTATCTTTAATTTACATTTTAAAATCAAATTAATTTTTAAACAAAGTTTAATTAAATTATATAATATATCTCGGATGCGGGTGACAGACAAGACATGAGTGACAATCACATCCCACCCCACCCAGATAACGGGGATCTTCCACGCAAAGTTTCATCTGCTGCGGATCCAAATACCATTATACTCTCACACGAAACTCGCAGAACCAGAAATGATGACGAGAGGATGGACACTGCATCACCATGCCCTGAACATCACCTCACATCTATCACCATTAATGTCCATTATGATTAACCAGTATCGCAGCCACACCTTCTCAGCCGAGCCTGATCAGTTTCTCACTCAAAGAACGCAGACACGTGCGAAGGCCACTCATCATTATCATCACAACTCTCATCCCCGCCCCTTTATAAATTTGATATATCTGCCCCTTTCCTCACTCAGTTTGTTACCTTGGCCTTTCGCTCCCCTCACTCTGCTTTGGCTTCTCACCTACTTCAATAGGCTACGAAGCCTCTGTCATAGTGTGGAGCTGCGCAGTCTCCTTTGGACTCCCGCTTCCCCCCTACGACTCTGCCCCTCAGACATTTCTTCCCCCCTAGCCCTAGTGGGATTCTAGTCTCCTTTTCTCGTTCCTGTGTGCTCCTATTTCTCCTGAATAGCTCACCCAGGTGTGCAATGGATCATAGACTTCGCCAACACACTATCCGTGGAGGTCAGAGAGGGGCACCCCCTGGACAATATCATCGTGGAGAGGATAATCGTCTTGAGTCGATTGATGGCTCTTCTTCCAGCACTTTTGACTGCCAAAGTTCTAAACCAGAGCAATGTGCAGAAGCCTCCAGACAAGTTGCGCAGAGAGGTGGGTGTGGTTTGAGGAGGTCCACATCCTCTCCCCAAATGCACTCCCTACATCACAATCCCGATCCTCTGACTGCTCTGGAAAAGGAAGATGGAGACACAGACATATGGGTCATGGACTCCGATGACATCGAATGTGTGTTCCAGATGGCGTAGACCCAGACTCCCCCATCCTTTGCACTCCTATGAGCATTCCCAAGCGCACTGTGACCAATGTGGAAGAAACTATTGCGCAGGGTCTAGATTTTCCTATTGAGGAGGAGAACCCCAACATTAATGATGAAGATGATGAGTAACATCTACGCAGCCGCACAATTCTCCTCTGTTTTTTTTCATGCTCGCCCTCAGGGATCTTCTTCTATCATTTACTTTGTGTGCTTTAGATATGTAAGTGCTACTGCACATAATGTTATGCTCAGTTCTAAGTTTTTTCTGGGCTGGTTTCCTCCCCCGAGGCCACCCAGAAACAATGTAACAAAGGCTGGGATTGGTTAAGCGTAGCTTTCCAACCCAACTTGTAGCATATGTAACTTTATGTTTTCAAAATTAATAGAATAGATCAACTTACCAAATATATATATATATATATATATATATATATATATATATATATAGTATAATTAAAATTATAAATTCGATGTTAATAGGGGTACACTATTAAGGAACCCCTAAATGTTAAGTCACTAGTTCAATTCCTTGTCCTATTTGGATGTTATTCATGGACATGACCATGATGTACCGTTACTACTACCAAACTTTTATTTAAATTAAAAAATAAAAATAAAAATAAAAAACAATTTTAAAAATTATAAAAATTACAAATTCTATTTTAATATTAATATTTTATTTATGTTTAATATTTTAATTAAAATTTTATATTTAAAAAATATAACACTTATTCTCCACATTTTTTTTCCCAGAAAAGAAGTGAACTTTTTATTATTCAGATAAAACACTCAAAAGTGTCACTAAGATAGCAAAAAAAACCTTCTATGAGAACTTTTCCAAGAAAACATGGGCCTCCCTATTGGGGAAAACATCCCAAATAAAACCATATAGAGTATATCTTATATCTCATTATGAAAAACAAAAAACATATGTAGTCCAAAAATAACTTATGTACATAGAACTCCAGAGTGTATACATCATGTGCTCGAGGAAAATAAAAGTGACATCAAGATAAGTAAACAGAGAGCCTAATTAATAGTTTAATGTCCGACACATAGACAACTTCATCAATGTTTTCCATTATGTGCCACGCATCCAGATGTTGTTGTAAGCCCTCCTTAGATAGGAGGTCAACTTCCTTGTTTCGTTCCCTATAAATATGGCATATAGTAATGAGTTCAAATGACAATTTAGTAAATGTATTTCTTCAAGGATAGGAAGCAACACATAATTTTGACATCTTTGTGCATTGTTGAACCAATTTATGACATTCATGGAGTCGCCAAATATTTGAACTGAGCCAATACCCAAGTGGATGAGCCATCATAAAAGGAGTTTTTGTGTAAAAAATTATGAGTATTTGTTTGTGCCAATACCAATTCCCACAAAGGCTATTATTGAGATGTTCATATTTGTCTGAATAGCTATACCAGAGCCACATCTCATATGATCATTCGATGCCCCATCGAGATAAGCCCACAGGATGTCATGGTTTATCTATTCAATGTTGATGTTCCTAGGAAATTTGATATGATTAGTAGATGGAAGGAATGATAAGATCGAGGCACATTCAACTACAATTACAGAGGGATAGGTGGGAATATCCTGAAATATACCTGTGTTTCGAGCAATCCAAATGCCCCAAGAGATGATTAAAGGGATATTTCTTATATTTTCATCAGTATTTTCTAGCCACCATTTATGTCATGCCTCCCCATGGTTTGCTCCATTCCATGATGAGTTGATATTTACAAGAGACCGATTAAATTCCCACACTTTTTTAGAGAATCGAAAATCAAGAAATAAGTGATCAGATGTTTCATCAGCATCCTTACAAAGGATACACCATCCAAGCCCATGAATATTCCTCCTCTGCAATGAATCTAAGGAAGGAACTTTGTTCCTCAAGATACACCAGAAGAACAATCTTGTTTTTGTTGGGTTGTTCATCTTCCATAGAAGCTTGCACCACCATTCCTGAGCACCACATCCCCTTCCCTTCATCAAGTGTTCATAACCAATTTTTGGGGAGTATTATCCTGACTTTGCATGGACCCACCAGATTGTGTCTGGGAAGTATTTTACACTAACCTTTGTGCGTTTTAATTCCTAAATGTAATCTTTCCATTCCTGCCTCCATTGAGGACCAATTTGGATTTCCTCAATTTGATTCCAACCTTGTTGCCAAATTGAGGTATCATCCTGGTTAGCAATCTGATACAAGAAAAAGATCCCTTTTTGGTGTAATAAATCAATTTGATCTCTTGAACGAGAACATAATTCATTGCACCTGATCCATGGATCCATCCCAATTCTACAATTTTCCTCATTGCCCACCTGCCAAGCCAAACCCTCTTCCACTTACCTGAATGATACAATAGAAACCTTCTAGATGACTAAAGCTTTTGAGAAATATTTTTCGGGCATGCAAATCCATTCATCCATAAGGGTCGGGTCAATATATTTTCTTTTGACCATAGTCGTCCATAGATTGTCTTTAGTCAAAAGCATCCATCCCAATTTTTCAGTAAGGGATGTAGAAAATGTAGGTAAATTATTTATTCCCCAACCACCCCATTCCTTAGGTCATGCTATTTTATCCCATGCTACCCATGGGATAACCGTCTTTTCTTTATTTCCAGCCCATAAAAAGTGACTGCATATTCTCCTGATTTTGTTAAGAATTCCTTTTGGGACCCAAGATAGAGCAATCCAATACACTAGTATAGCCAACAAAGCTGATTTTATGAGTATTAGCCTCCCTGCTCTGGATAGCCATTTTTAGCTCCAAAGGTTGATGCGATTTTCAATTTTTGACAACGACCATACCTAGTCCTATTTTATGTATGCATTGGGTTTCAAATAGAAACCCAAGTATTTTAGACACTCCCCCATAGGGTGATGTGGGAAATGGAGTATAGTAGAGATCCTAGCTAGATCTGGTCCTGAAATGCCTTCATATGTTATGGATGATTTCTGTACATTTATAACCATTCCTGTGGACTTCAAGAACAGGTCCAAGATGCTTTTTAGCTAGTACACATATTCCCTATTCCCATTACTGAAAATTAGTATATCATCCATCAATAGAAAATGGGAAATGAAAAAATTAGTTTCAACTTCAATACCTTCTAGCTCTCCTCTTATTTTGGCTAAAATAATAAGTTGACTTGGACCTTAGACAACTAACATGAACAAGAGATAGGAGAGAGGACATCCTTGTCTGAGCCCTCTCTGGCTATGAAAAGATTGGGGCACAACCCCATTAATTAGAACGAAAAAATACACATTTGAAATACATCCCATAATACAGTTAACAAAATCAATTCTAAAGCCCAGATGGGTCATCAAAAGCCTTAGGTATATCCAACTGATCCGGTCATAAGAATTTGAAAGATCAATTTTTACAATCAAGCATTTTTTCTTAGACTACTTTATGCTATGCATAGTTTCTTGAGCCACCCCAATGGCTTCACGAATCTGCCTTCCATCCAGAAAGCCAAATTGTTCTTTAGAGATATTACTAGACAAAATGGGTTTTAGTCTAGTGGTAATGATTTTTTCAATAATTTTATATACACAATTGCGCAAGGAGATAAGCCTGAAAACATCATAAGGAGTAGGGGTATCAGATTTTGGAATAAGAGCCAGGAAAGTAGATTTGAAAGGATCATGGATAGAACCATTTATTCTAGACTCTTTCGCCACTCCAACAATATCCTCCCCTATTAATTTATAAAAATGTTGAAAAAATTCCACTGTCTAGAGCCAATAGATGTTGATTATCCACCTCCCCAGCATATCTGGGAAAAATTTGTGCAACCCTAATCACCTCCCCTATTGAAGAACCATCAGGGGCACAAAAAATGTTTTTGAAATTATCTTTACCCAGTGAAGCCAGATCATTAAGAATTTTGACCCTTTCCCTCCCCAGGTTTATCCAGTTTGAGTTTTTCCTCCCCTTTGCATAATTTTGAAAATTTTTGGTATTTTCATCCCCAGCCGAGAGCCATAATGCATGACTCTTTAAAAACCATTTCTCTTCGTTATCCAAAAATATTTTCCTCCTCCTAGTTTCCAAAGAATTGATTTGTTCCCTCTTTTCCTCATTCTCATAACTATCTTCCCCCTTACATTCCATTTTTTCCAACAACCCCCCAATTTCTCAAAGATTCATTGTGTCTCTTTTCAACTTCTCTTTTTTCCCAAGATATTGTCGTCATTTTGAGACTTTCCAGATTGTTCGTAAGGGACAGGGCATGAGAACATGTACCAAATCTATCCATAGGCCTCCATGTTTCATAAATGAGTCTATTATAGTATGCATCCTTTATCAAAACCGCATTAAAATTTAAAGGGGATCTTGGTTTCTTATTGGATCCTGCTAGCTCCAGTAATATAGGAAAGTGGCCTGATTCCCCCCCCTAAACCCACCCACTGTCTAAACCCCATGATTTGGCTTGCAAGGTCTTCATTCAGAAGGAATCAATCCAATCTCTTTGCCACATGGGAATCTCCCACTCTCATATTCCTCCAAGTAGTAGAGACTCTGATTATGTTTGCACCAGTAAAATTCCCATCCCTAAGTTTGTTCTAGAAGAATTCGGCCAGAGGGTCTTCTTGGGCCAAAGGCCCCTAAGTTTCTGACAAACCAAGGAAAAAAATTTAAATCTCCACCCACCACTAGGTTTGAATCTTGCATAAAATACTTTGAGAAGAGGTTATCCAAGAAGGATATCCGCTCCTGACAGGGACCATATATGTTCACAATAGAGAGATATATGGCTGATTCCATTGAATAAACCTATACACTAACAAGAAACTTAGCGGCCCATGAATTATTAAGCTTTATGATACTGTATTTTAGAGTAATGGCTAAACCACTAAATCTCCCTCTAACATCAACTGTCACAAATGTCCATCCCAGGAGAATTTTATAAAGAGAATACATGACCTGTTCACCCTAGCCCAAGTTCTCTTGAAGAAAGATCACATCAGGGCAGTAGTTAAGGAAAAGGGATTTTAACACTAGTTTCTTATGGGCACTAGCTAACCCTCTACAGTTGAAGGACAACACAATCATTTTGAAACAATGGCAAGGGTTTGCACTGCTCTAAGTGCCCCTTTGAGTGATAGTTGTTTGTCATCAGCAATGTCAATCATGGCTTTAGTTTGTGCTTTGGAAATATCAGTTTTATGTCCCCTTATCCTCCTTGCCTTATCCAGACTGGAAATGTGCCCCGAACCACCACAGGCCTCAACTGATAATTTTTTGTCTCTCGAGTTCTCAGGTTATATGGTATTGTTCCAATAGAGAGTTTTAGGATGGTTGTTATAATACTATCCATTTCCAATGAAAGGTTTTTAATGCATAGAGAACCATTTCCATTAGGCCTATAAGGACCAAGTGGCTTCATAAAATTTAGTAAAAGATCAAGAGAATTCACAATAGGAGATGAGGAGTGAGGATCGGCACCCGTCATATCTGGTGTAGGATCAGCAGGGTCCAGGATGTCCTATGCTTGATTTAACACGCCATCAGGAAGGATCGACGACTGAAGTAATTGTTCCTCCATCCCTTCCATCGGCATCGACCCCTCCTCCTACTGAAGTATCTCCTCCTCCCTCTGAAATTTTTCATCCCCATCTATCCACTTGCTCCAAATGGACCTGATAATAATTTTCGTTCCTTCCCCTTTGTCTACACCTTCTACTGATACCCAAAGGGAAGTATCTCGCCAAATTTCCATGTTTCTGGCACCGATGGAAACATAACGGTAAGTGCTCATAATCAATCATTTGCATATAATAATGGCCTTCAATATGTAAATGGATTTGCTCTATCAGACCCTCTCTAGGGGTAAGGCAGACCAAAATGCAAGCAATATTCCAAGCTCTAGTTGTCAGAAAATACATATCCGTGTCCAAGAAAGTATCCAGGCTATTCCAAATAGCCGTGAAAACATCCATAGTCCAAAAATGTGTGGGAAAAGATGGGAGGTGAACCCACACTAGGATCTCATCCACTTTTTTCTGATCTGCATTAAACACAGGAGGCCATCGTTTAAACAGAATCAGAGCAATGTCGGACCCCCAATTGTGCTCCAACACTCATTCCAAAGTTTCCTTGTTCATAAACATGATCATAAACCAACCCTTTGACAATGTTAAAACTTCCACATCCTTATCTTGGGCCTATCCCCAATAATTTTATATCCATTCTGTGATAAATTCAGCTGAGAAAAACTTCCCTCGTGCTCTTCCCACCATAATGGTTTCCAAGGCCGCCATCACTCAGTCAACTTGAATATCAACACCAAAAACCATATTGGGACATTCCAAACTTTTCTTGATCACCTTCCATTTTTTACGTTTTGACCCAGCTTTTCCACCCATTTGGACAGGGGCAGAAGGTGGAAGAACAATTGTATTCATAGCCCCTTCCACTTCATTTAGACCCAAACCCCATCCCCCTAGCTCCAAGCCAGCTGCAATACCTCCGTGTATTAGCGAGTTTTCCACAGGTGCCACAACAAAACCCTCGATGTGTACATCCACCTCCTCTAGTATTTTCTCTTCTATAATATCACCTGAATTCCCATTTATTAACACCAACTGCCCAGAAATTTCCTCTATCGTCGCTCCATAAAAAAACACTAACAAAACCCTCCTGAGCCCCCCAAACTTGATCGAGCATGACTTCTACAGTCCTCACTGCTTCCATAGGAGTAGGTTCAGCATTGGATCCATATAACAACATATTTATGCCGAAACCACCCGCCAAGGCACCCATGAAGGGTTTACCCAGGACCTCATTTTTAACCCCAAGGTTCGAAAAATAGGCTTTTAGCCCCACCTTCGAACCAAAGCCCTCACCATACACTATATCTTCTAAGCCCCCTAACAGAAAAACATAAGTAGAGGGATGGTGAGGAGTGTTTAAACTTACTTGAGTACAAATAGAAATCCTGACCAGTCCAGAGTTTGGTTCTTCAGCAGGAAGTTGACCCTCCAGCAGTATGATGTCACGACCTCCATGAAACGGTCCAATAAAACTCAAGTCAACATCTTCCATCGAAACGAACCCTTCCACTGAAATCTACGCTAGCTTTTCAACACTCCTCGTGCCAACTGGAGACCGAGGTGGAAGTGCCACCTTTTCCAAGTTCTGCTTTGTAGGCTCCATCCCCCAGAAAGAGAGAATATCCTTCATTTTTGGCTCCAGGTCGACAAACTCACTATGTTTTCCCATAATGATTTCCCCGTAGCAACGACAACTCCACCAAGCTCAGTTAAAATGGTTGTGCACGATTAATGATCATTTTTAATGTAAAATCTTGAGACCGTTACCACTTGAGTAGAACCCCATGGGTTCTTAGCAGTGCAAACCCGTGAACCTTGCTGAAGTGTTAATACCGAAACTCGTCAAAGAACAAAACCATTGAATGAAACAACAAAAACAAGAAGCAAGCCTCCATTTGAGAGGGGAAACAAACCAAAATCTTGACATATCCTGATGCAAATAAAACATAAACAAGTGTTGTTTTTTGTGATGCCAAATGGCATTGTTCATCTGCCATTTATTTGACCACGACCCATCCTTCCACCTTCGTAAAACGATTTTTTACTGCCAACCCTAACTAGGGTTTTCACCATGTTCGCCGAGCTCCTTTAATCTGAATAATGTTATCGTCTACACCTTCTTCTATTTCCTTTTATTCTCCGCTTTTAATATTTAATAAATATCTATATATTAAAATTATAAAATATGATCCATATCTATAAAAAAAATTAAAAAAAATTAAAAATTATATTTTAAAACAAAATCTAGTTAAATTATATAAAAATATATAATTAAAAAAAATATATTAAATATTATTTAATTTTATTATAGAATAAAAATAGTATATATATAAAATATATTTAAAAAATAAATATTTAATTTAAAATAGTATATATAAAAATATATATTTAAAAAATAAATATTTAATTAAAAATAGTATAAATAAAAAATATATTTAATAAATAAATATTTGATTCCATTATATATTAAAACCTAACTTATGTGAAAAAAAATTATTAAAAAATAGTTGATAGTTGTTGGGTATGTGTTATATTCTTTCCAAGACTAGCCCCACGCGCTGTACATTGGGCCGGGCGCAGCAGGGGGGGTCACAAGGGGGGAGGCAACCCCCACTGTTGGGGTTCGGACCCACTCATAGGCGGACCCACCCATGTTTTGTGCATGAGTTTGCACATGGTTTTGGGGTACGATGGTTTTTGGCCCCTGGTATTTTGTAGATCCGGTCAAGGGAACTACGATTATGTTCTAATTCAGGGTTAATGGATTGGGGTTTATGTATGCTTCGGCATGTATATATATGTGTTATAACACTAAAAGGAATATAATAAAAAAATCAAGCTGGTCGTCCCGATTTGGGATCTAGGGGAAAATCTCTGTGTTTATATGTTTTATGTTTTATGCTCTCGCTATTGTTTATTTTCTGTTATAAGATTCGTGTGTAGATAATTTCTGTTCAGGGTTAAAACCTACATTTGGAATCAGAGTTGTTTCGGCTTCAAGGGGACGCCTTTGCTGCTGAGGGTTTTTTTCTCGGGCCCGAGGTAGACCTTATTCAGTGGGAGATCTGCGGGATCGATTCTTGCGGTGAAAGAAGATGGCGAGCGGCAAAAAGATAGAGATCGAGAAATTTAATGGTCAGAGTTTTGAGTTGTGGAAGCTCAAGATGGAGGATCTGCTGGTGGATAAAGATCAGTGGATCGCGGTAGATCCAGGTACTAAACCAATGAAAATTTCAGATGAAGACTGGAAGAAATTGGATCGGAAGGCTAAGAGCATAATACAGTTGTGTGTCTCAGATTCAGTATTGTTGAATGTATCTGGGGAAGCTACAACGAAGAATTTGTGGGAAAAACTTGGGACTTTGTACCAATCTAAGTCTCTAGTGAATAAGCTATTCCTGTGGAAAAAGCTGTATAACCTGAGGATGAAGGATGGAGACTCGGTGACAGAGCATCTGAACGCCTTCAATACTATGGTAAGTCAGCTGTCATCTGTTGATATTAAAATCTCAGATGAAGATAAGTGCATCAGTTTGCTGTGTTCTCTACCAGACTCGTGGGATAGTCTGGTTATTGCAATAGGTAGCAATACAACTACCTTGAATTTTGATGACATTGTCTCAACCTTGCTGTCGGAGGAAATGAGACGGAGAAATATGGAGGGCCAAAATGGAGATGCCTTATCTATACAAGGAAGGTCCCAAAACATAAACAAGAATAAGGTTTCAAGTGGGAGATCCAAATCTAGAGGGAGATCTAAATCTCCTGGAAAGTTTGTAAAGGTATGTTGGAAATGCGAAAAGGAAGGGCACTACAAAAAGGACTGTAGATCTAAAGCGCCTGAGAAAGGAAATGGATCTGATGATGCTCCTTCTGCAGAGGCAAAAACCACCTCGGATGAAGGTGGGGATGTGTATTTGGCTTCTTCTTCAAATACACATGTAGATCATGAGTCATGGTTGATTGACTCAGGTGTATCCTTTCACTTCACTCCCCATAGGGAGTGGTTCTGCGAGTATGAGAAATATGATGGTGGTGATGTCTTCCTAGGGGATGATAGGAAGGCCAGAATCTTTGGACGTGGAAAGGTCAAGCTGAAGCTGCAAGGTGGGAGGATTAGAACACTTCCTGGTGTTCTGCATATTCCTGCATTGGCCAGAAATCTGATTTCTGTAAGCAAGATGGATGATGCAGGTGTAAAAACAGTGTTCGAGAAAGATGCCTACAAGATGGTTCGGGGAGCACTGGTATTAATGCGGGGAGTTCGGACTGGAACTCTGTACAAGCTACAAGGTAGCATTGTTATTGATGGGTGTAATAGTTATGTGGTTCTTGAAAGTGGAGCGGAAAGCCTAGCTGTCTCTGGAGAAAAGACCATGTTATGGGATCAAAGGCTTGGACATATTGGAGAGAAGGGCCTTCGGATACTGCATAGAAATAGTATGGTAGAAGGTATGACTAATTGCTCTCTGGATTTCGATTTATGTGAACATTGTGTATGTGGGAAGCAAAATCGGGTGAGTTTTCCTTCTGGTGCTAAGAGCGCGAACAAGATATTAGAACTTGTGCACAGTGATGTGTTTGGACCTGTGTCAGTTCCATCACTGGGAAAGTTTGTGTACTATGTTTCATTTATAGATGACTTCTCAAGGAATACATGGATATATTTCTTGAGGAAGAAATCTAAATCTTTTGACAGATTTAAGGAATTTAAGGCTCTGGTGGAAAACCAGATAGAGAAGAAGATAAAGGCGCTGAGGACTGATAATGGTGGGGAGTCCTACAAGAAGGAATTTGAAGAGTTCTGTAAGAAGTGTGGTATAGCATGACAGAATACTACTCTATACACACCTCAACAAAATGGAGTTGCAGAAAGAATGAACAGAACAATGATGGAAAAGGCAAGAAGCATGCTCAGTGGTACCGGGTTAGGACAAGAATTCTGGGCAGAGGCAGTGGAGACTGCATGCTATCTGGTTAACAGAGCACCTTCATCAGTGTTGGAGGATAAGACTCCACATGAGGTATGGACTGGTAAGAAACCTTCTCTTTCACATCTAAGGGTATTTGGATGTGATGCATATGTACATGTTCCAAAGGAGAAAAGGGCCAAGTTGGAAAATAAATCTGAAAGGTGCATCTTTATTGGGTACAAGGATGGTTTAAAAGGTTACAAGCTTTGGAACCCAGAAACAAGGAAGGTTGTGTACAGCCAAGATGTGGTGTTTAGAGAGGTGAAAGATGTTTTTAAACATGAAATCATACCAAAGTAACCTGAGAAGATAGAGTTTGAGCTAAAGGAGTATGAATCAAACTCTACAGTAGAAGAAGATTCAGAAGAGGAAGAGCCACAAACTCCAGCTTTGAGAAGATCAATTCAAGAAAGAAGGAAACCAGAAAGGTATAGTCCATCTGCTTTCTGTTCAGGTTTTTCCTTAACTATAACTGATGATGATCCTAGAACTGTCAGGGAGGCAGTAGATTCAGAGGATGGAAAACTCTGGAAGGAGGCCATGGTTGATGAAATGGCATCCTTGCACAAAAATGAGGCATGGGATCTGGTGGAGTTTCCAGCTGGAAGGAAGCCCATTGGGAGCAAATGGGTGTTTAAGAAGAAGATGAATGTAGAAGGCAAGGTGGAGAAATAAAAAGCTCGGTTAGTAGAAAAAGGTTATTCCCTGGTGCCGGGAATCGATTTTGGTGATATTTTTTCTCCTGTTGCCAAGGTTACTTCTATTAGATTACTTTTATCTGTTGTTGCTGCAATTGATTTTGAGATAGAATAGATGGATGTGAAGACATCATTTCTTCATGGGGATTTAGAAGAGGAGATCTACATGAAGCAACCTGAAGGCTTTATGATGAAGGGTAAGAAAGAACTGGTATGCAGGTTGAAGAAGTCTCTGTATGGGTTAAAACAGTCACCAAGGATGTGGTATCAGAAATTTGATACCTATATACGGGGACTTGGCTTCACCAGAAGCAAGGAGGATCACTGTGTTTATTTTAAATTAATTGGTGACCGTGTTATTTATTTGGTCTTGTATGTGGATGATATGTTGTTTATTGGAAATGACAAAGAAATTATCCAAGATTTGAAAACCCAGCTTTCCTCCAAATTCGACATGAAGGATCTTGGTGCTGCAAACTATATTTTAGGCATGGAAATTAAGAGAGATCGAGCAAAGAGGAAGCTTTGGTTAAACCAGAGGAAGTATGTCGAGACTATATTGCAGAGGTTCAATATGCAGGATAGTAAACCGGTGAATGTTCCTATTCCTGTAGGTGTAAATCTATCTATCGAACAGTGTCCCAAGACACAAGAAGAAGAGGAGGATATGTCCCGTGTTCCATATGAAAGTGTAGTGGGTAGCCTGATGTATGCAATGGTCTGTACTAGACCAGACATTGCACATGCAGTGGGAGTATTGAGCAGGTTTATGTCAAACCCAGGGAAGGAGCATTGGACAAAAGTGAAGCGGGTTTTCAGATATTTACGTGGCACTAGTGATTATGGCTTGTGCTACCAGGGAAGACCAGGATTGGAAAGAATGTTGGACATTCGTGGTTTTGTTTATGCAGACTGGGCTGGAGATCTGGACCAAAGAAGATCTACACGTGGGTATGTGTTTAGCCTATTTGGAGGCGCAGTCAGTTGGATGAGTAAAAGACAGTCTATAGTGGCTCTTTCAACTACAGAGGTAGAATACATAGCAGCCACTCATGCAAGCAAGGAAGCAATTTGGTTTCAGAGATTGTGTTCATGTATGGGGTTGGTGCAACAAGCTATAAGGATAGACTGTGATAGCCAAAGTGCAATTTTCTTGGCTAAGAACCCTACTTACCATTCAAAGACAAATCACATTGATGTTCAATATCACTTTGTTAGAGATATGGTTGAGGCTAAAAGGGTGTTGCTGGTAAAGGTGGACACTTTGAAGAATGTTGCAGATGCATTGACGAAGTCTGTGAGCACTCAGAAGTTCTCTTGGTGTAGAGAAAAAATCGGTGTTGAAGAATTGGCCCAATGACTAAGCTCTCATGTGGCCCCCTGTGGAAGAAAGCAACAAGTGGGAGAATGTTGGGTATGTGTTATATTCTTTCCATGACTAGCCCCACGCACTGTACATTGCGCCAGGCGCAACAAGGGGGGAGGCAGCCCCCACTGTTGGGGTTCGGGGCAGCACCCCGGCGAAAATTGTTTTGGTGTGCAGACCCACCCATGTTTTGTGCATGAGTTTTCACATGGTTTTGGGGTACGATGGTTTTCAGCCCCTGGTATTTTGTAGATCCGGTCAAGGGAACTACGGTTATGTTCTAATTCAGGGTTAATGGATTGGGGTTTATGTATGCTTTGGCATGTATATATATGTGTTGTAACACTAAAAGGAATATAATAAAAAAATCAAGTTGGTCGTCCCGATTTGGGATCCAGGGGAAAATCTCTGTGTTTATCTGTTTTATGTTTTATGCTCTCGCTATTGTTTATTTTCTGTTATAAGATTCATGTGTAGATAATTTCTGTTCAGGGTTAAAACCTACAATAGTGAATATAATTATCATTTATATTTAGTATTAACCTAGGGTTTAGATTTCCTCGATGGGGATGAAAACTTGTCACATGAGAGGTCTTCGGGGATACCCCTCCTCCACGTGGTAATTATGCTCATGTTAATGGATCATGTCTGCATTTACTCCACCCACACAATGATCCTTCCAGCTGGTGTATCGGTTTATTAAAGGGCAAGCGAGCGTTCCTTTCCAGTTTGGATTTCCGGCAAATGAATTTGGGTAGGGTGGAGTATTGCAACGTGAGAGACAAGGTCCATGGAAACTCATCAAGGCCACGACCATGGATGAGATGTGAAGTGGAAGCTTGGTCTGCCTTGGTCTGGTTTGAATTCGGCCTACAATCCTGCAATTTGGATCTAGGAACCTCCTTGGCCAGAGTTTTGAGTCAGCTCCACGCCTCTGGCTGACATCCTAGACATCAACACTCAATTTGGAGTAGCAGGCCCCTAAAAATATCTTTCACCGAGTGAGAAAAGGTAGCTGTGTCCCATTGTCTAATCTTAACAAAGTGGGATTTATTTAGCCACCCAAACCATTTCAAAAGGTTTTGGACTGAGAATTATTGTGCATGGGCTATCTCCTGTGTCAAAGTTTCCATAGCTTCTATTTGTTTCCCCGCTCTTAGCTTCAGTTGGAGGTATCCTTTTTTGGGTTCTTGCAAGTGTCTCACCACTGGTTTCTTGCTGAAAGTCACCCTTGGTGTTTATATACTTTGGGGTTGTTGTATTCTGTATTTTAGTAATTGTTGTTGTCCGCACTAGTGTCTATTCGGGTTTGGTTTTATAGGGACAGGCTCTCAGACCACCTAACAAATTATCATTTTTCTCAGACATTAGAGGAAATTTCAGCCTAAAAGTAGCCTCCTAAGGAAAGATAATAAAATAATAATATAAGAGTTATGAATTTTGGAGGGAAAAGAAGAAAACTATTTTTTTACTTGTATTTTTTGCTTATCTCCTTATAGGTTTACTCAAATTTCAAGTGTACACACTCGTTGGATGCAGAATTAAATTCCACATCCAACGCGTACTTATTACGCATACTTTTGAGAAGACCCACATTGTTAAAAATTGAAGAGAACACATTTTTTTAATGTATCTTTAATTTTTATCAATTTGGGTCTTCTCAAAAGTATGCATAATGGGTATGTGCTAGATGTGGAAATTAATTCTGCATCCAACGGGTGTCTACACTTGAAATTTGAGTAAACCTATAAGCAGATAAGCCAACAATACAATTAAAAAAAGTAGTTTATCTTCTTTTCCCTCCAAAATATTTACATGTGCCACTTTTTAAATTTAAAGGTTTTTGATTGGTTTACATTTTTTGACATGGAAATTACGTGAAAATTTCATGGCTGCTTTTAGGCTAAAATTTCCTCTAATGGGGTTAGTGGATTGGCAAACTTCATCTGTCCTGGATAATTCTTTAACATTTGGGGAGGATTTCTCATCCTAGTCCAGAGTGCACCATGTTTGGGTTCTAGTGTGTCGTAAGTCAGATTATTTGTATCCTGGTTCTGGTTAATTTCCCTCTCCTTGCAGGTTCTTGAAGGTTGCTTCACAACCCGCTAGATAGTCATTCAAAAGAGCACCTAATTCCTCGCCAACGAGGTAGGCCTCGCCATGAGGGGGGTCATCAAAATAATGTGGGTAATCTAGCTTCGAGCCACAACTCGTCCTCTAGGAATTCAGCCAAACTAGAACCCGAGGGTGAGGTGGCTCTCTCTCCTGCTCATTCCCCAAGTTGTATTGTGGCTCCAACAACCATGGAATCCATAGCATAGCAGCGTCGAAACATCCAAATTAGTATGGATATTCTCAGGGACCACGGGTATGAAGACCACAGTGAGTTAGTGGCTTATATAAATGATGTTCAATACAATCAAAATGAAATCTTGGAATAACTGGATAGCCTTCATTGCAGCCATCATTGCACAAATGACCACCTTCGCAATCTAGAAGTGTGGGTGGAACATATTGATTTTCATATGCACGATTGTGCTCGTTACTTTGCAACTCCCCCTATACTCCCTCCCCAACCCCTCCTTGATATGTTGATGTCAGTACTAGTGTCCTTTTTGTTTTTCCTTAGGATGTTATGGCTACAAAGCATATCAGAAATAAAAAAAATGTAAAGACTCATATGTGGCATCCTCCGGTCTCCAAACTCAACAAGTCTAGCTGGAATGAGAGAAGGGGCATCATTGAGAAATATTTTGTAAGCATTGTTTTCTTGAAAATGTAATGAAATTTTTTTGAACGACAAAAAAAAAACCTGGGGTTTAGATTAAAGTCGAATAATTACAGGACTAGAGACTCGACTTGGTTATTAGACAAATTTCATAACATACTAAAAGGATGGACTCGTAGGTGGATTTCTCTGGAGGGGAGATATACTCTCATTTAGGCTGTCCTAAAACAAATTTTGGTATACTGGACACATCATGAAGATTCGATCTATTATTGTTTCCTCTGGTCTGGTACTAGTGAGACCCATAAATTTCACTTGGTAAGTTGTGAGGCAATCATTAAGCCAGAGGAGTATGGTGGCTGGGGCCTATTGGAAATGAGCATTTTCGAGTTGGCACTTCTTATTAAATCCCTCTAGAGGGAACTTTATGGCAAGGGTCTATGGCAAGATATCATTAAAGTGAAGTACCTAAAAGGGATGGACATCACATATTGGTACAAAAGGGGTAGTATTTGTATTAGATCCAAATCTAGCATTTGGCAGAGCTTTCATAAGGTGAAAATATGGTTTATACAACTTATCTGATGGTATTTTGGCAAAGGGAAACATATTCTAATTGGGATCGACAAGTGATAGGTGTCTGTCCCACTATCTGCATTCTAGAGGATACTATTGACTTTCTACACGCCAAAGGTTACATATTTTTGGACTAGGTCATTATACAGTGGTGTGGTCATTATCATATTTGGAAGGAGGCATTAGAAATCGTCTTGGTGGGTCCGCAATCTATGGTATGGCATTGTTACTTACAGGGTCTTCGAAAAGCTAGCCTGTGTAAGAAGGAGAAGTGAGATTTTCTCACCTGGGTGGGAAATTACATCTTGGATCAGTGGTGGTCGCGAAGGTTTACATGTACACACTCTGCTCATATTTCTCTTTGACTAACACTTGTTGGTTTCAGAAGGTTTGGAAACAGAATATGCCCTTAAATATTATCCTATTCTCCTAGTTGGACTGACATAATAAGATTTTTACTTGGGATAATTTGTGCAAGAGGGGTTATCAAGGACCGAGTTGGTATCCTCTTTGCAAAAAATCCTTGGAAACTCTCCTACATATTTTCTTGCAGTGCACTATGACCTTGCAGGTATGGACCCTTGTTCTGCAAATGTTAAAACTTCCTTATCGACAATTCCCCACTATGGAACAATGTCTCAGATGGCGGGTATCGAGTGGTGGACAAAAAAAGACAATCCCTTTATGCATTTTTGGGGAGATTTGGTGCACGAGAAATTATAGATTTCTGAAGGAACAATTAATATTCATTGAATTTGTTCGAACATTTGGGCATGGATGAGCACTCAGGAGGGAAGTACTTAGGCTATCAAAGGGACTCGTGTGAGATCATATCCCCCACATTTTCAGTTTCCAGCAAGGATGTTTGATGGAGCTGCATAGGGTGTTATCTATGGTTGCAAGGCATGGATTGGGATTTTCCCAAGGACATAATATATACTATCATGGCATGGAGGATCTAGTACCAATACCATATCATATTCATGGCACTTTGGGGATTACTGTGGTTTGCAAAGAAGTTACAGTTGGATCACATTCATATTTATGGAGACTCAAAGACTCTCATCGATGGAATTCTAGGGCAAACCAACTTTGTGCCCCCAAATCTTAGCTGATGGTTGGATCGAATAAAATTACTAAATTCGCCTTTCCAGTCCATTACTTTCCAACACATCTTCTAGGAATTGAATATGGTGGCGGATGGTATATCTAAAGAGGGTCTTCGTGTTGTTGTGGGAGTCCTTGGATACAATTATTTTGAGGATGATATCTCTAGGGACGCGGGTGTGCTACCTCTCCCTTAGGGTGGAGTTTTAGTTATTATTGTGATTACATATCAAACTCTTTGGATATTTTGTTCAATGTCTTGCTAGATGATGTTATAAAAATAGGGTAGTTGGAACATATAGCCTTATTGTTTTTTGCTTATATGTGGATGAGAACTATAATATCTCCATTTTTGTTGTTGGAATTACGGTGTATTCTGAAATATGCACTGGACTCAATTTTAATATAAGGCCAATGTTTTTTTCCTCTCTAAAAAAAAAAGGACATTTAGTAAACCTTCTTTGACCTCTAAAACAACAACGACGACCTAACTGTTTGAAAAAGCAAAAATTGAAGCACGTAAAATCGATATCGCTGCCATAACATCAATGATCTGACAATGATATGGCTCACAACTCACATGAACACTAATTCTTAATGAAATAGAAGCTGAGATCGATAAACTTGGGAGGCGTACCTTGCCGGAGATTGGAAGAATAAAGGAAGTCGGATTGTGTAAACATCAAGGGGTATATTAAAGGTTGGTTGGTGATTGCTTGCAATACAAGAGAGTATATATATAAGAGACTCCCTTGTATTTTCTACGCAAGTGTTTTAATCCTAGTCTTTGTTTTTTTTATTTGTTAATAACAATTAAAAAATAAGAAAGAAATATCTATCATTTAAATAGATAGTGGTGTTTTTATAACTAATATTATTATTTTATTTTATTTTATTGTGTAAGTTTGGTAGGACTACATCTTTTTACATCTTCATCAACATGTCCAGATACATCATCCCGATCGGGGAAGGGAATTGAACGTGTGATGTTATTGAACCTGTGATGAGTGCCATAATAACCCGCCTCATCACCATTTAACCAAGACCCTACATACTTATAACTAATATTAATTGAATGAATGGAAAATATAAATTCATTAGAAAAATCAATATATTAACTAATAACAATGACAAACACTAATTGGGCTTGGAGTATGCCCTAAAACTGCTTCTCTTTGGCTAAGAGCTTGTGAGCTTATCTTTTTGGGACCTAAGGAAACATGTTAATGTCCAATAGGTTGGTGGCTTGGTTTTCCTTGAATAATAGTGATGAGTCAACCTGCATAGGCTAATAGCAACGAGTGATAATTGTCAGCATTGTTGGTTTGACAATGAAATATGATAGCAGCCAATGATAATTGTCAACATTATTGGTTTGATAACTGAATTATGATAGCATCCATAATTGTTGACATTGTTGGTTTGACAGCTAAATTATGATAAGTTTTCACACTTTGTTAAGAGAACAATAACAAATACTAAAGATTAAAACCCTAAAAGTCACACAAACTTAGCTAATTAACCAGCTAGTGATGTTTTTATAACTAATATTAATTGAATAAATGGAAAGTATATAAAACAATATATTAACGAATAACAATAACAAAAGGTAAAAATAAAACCTTAAAAGTCACACAAACTTGGCCAAATAACCTGCTTGGAGATTTGTCCTTATGGTTTTGCTCAGTATCTGCACATTTACAAGAATTATGGTAAAGCATTAGCAAATTACAGCAGACTAAAATACAATACAACCACAGCAAACTAAAATACAGAACAATTAGAGAATTATTGTAAAACATGAATGCTTAACTTCAGCAAACTAAAGTACATTACCATTAGTATACAAGTTAGAGAGCAAGCATTACAGTAGATGTTAGAAGACAACAATTTGATTTTGATGTGATGCGTGGATTATTAAATCTTTTGCCCAGATATGTGCATAACATAGTACATTTCAATCAGTGATTAATTTTATGATCTTTCTTCAAGTCAACGTCACAATTGCGTGACACAAAATACAGCCAATTGCTGATTATTGTTATGATGTTCCTTGAAGCCAACGTTACCATGCCTGCTACATAGTATACGGGATTTCCCAATCTCTGTGTATATATCACGTGATATCCACGTTTTGAGAGTTTGATGAAAACGATTATGAACTTGTGGTGTTTGAAATGAGATGGGACATTCTTTACTTACCCTCCTCCTCGCCTCACGCAAGCGAAATCTGTCTGCAAAAATTCAGTGGCCGCCTCCGTAGGCTGTTTACTCACGAGAAACAAATAACGTCGTACGCTGAACTGAATTGAATGGTATAGCTGTTACACACGCGAAGGTCTGTAATAATAGCCGTAGTCTTCTAACCAGCATTTTTTTTCCGTAATAATAATATGTATGTATTTAGCCATGTATGTATGATAGGTTAGTATCTGTTTATTGGTATTGTCTTTTCATCGATGGGAGCTCTGTAGGTCTGGTAATAGTGGTAGTCTTCTAATTAGCGTTTTTTTTTTCTTTCTTTCTTCTGTAATAATAATATGTATGTATTATATGCTAGTATCTGTTTCTTGGTATTGTGGGTTCATGAATGGAATTGTTCGAAAGTTGGGTCACTTCATCATCAATTTGAATAGGAAAATGACTGAAATGCAAAAGGCCAAAAAGAGAGAACTCATAGTCCTATAGACTATTTTTAGTCTAGTAGACGTTAAAATGTCATTTCAATTTATATACTCTCATTAAGATTCTGCCATTCCCTGCCATTTTACTATGTAGCATCGTGTCATTCAATTGCAAAGGCCAAATGTCTAGGGTACAACTATGGATGAAATTTGACCGATGTATAGCAATTTACTCGTTTCAAATTTGTGAGGAAAGTCATGAAAATTTTGGTAAGATTTTAATAAAATCATAGATATTTTTTTTGTAAATCCAAGTTACAACTATCGAACATCAAGATTTTAGGTGCCCCAAAAGTTTTTAATAGTTCCGAATTTATTTCCATTGTCAAAAACATAATTTAAACACTCCTGACTCCTATATTTTTACAGTATCACAAGATGACTGCCTATTCCTTATATTTTTTATGCTAAAATAATATACTCTGACTATCATTTATTTTCAGAAATCTCACTGTCTTTATTATTTTTCATTTAACCTATCCATTACCTTTCATTCTATCCTTTCTGACATTTTCATGCTCTGAAACTCCATTTAAAACCCCATTTCCATATATATAATGTCTTCCCCTTTTCCCCTTTTCTATTAAAAACATGTAAAAAACTCATTTTTTTACAATGTTTTTAAATTAAAATAATATTGGGCGTCCACATTTAAATACCTTACCCTGGTATTATTTTTAACCTTTCCCCTACCTTATACTATTTCCCCACTTATTTATGTCATTTCCCCCACTATATTCAACCCCGGGTCCCACTTTAAATAAACTCTGTTTATTTAACCCGACCTTGCTATATAAAAACCCCGATTTTTCATTTCATTTACCCCTCCACATTAATATTAACCCTAGCCCCCTCAGATGCAGGTGTTTAAGAGGCCCTGTACGAAGGCGCATGCACTGTCATGGTGGGTTGGTGTGTGGACTTGTGCCACCGCCACCCAGCACTGCTCGCCTCCCCGCATTAATTTGTCTGCAAGTGAATTCATTTCAGTCTTAATGCAGCTCATCATCCCAAGCCAGCCCTCTCGCATTTCTAACATGGCGCCTCATTCTCGTTTCATTTCTGCAACTCCTCTGCGTGCTCGATGCTCCAAGGCGGCAGCTGATCCTTGCACTCGGTCTGGCACTGGCAAGAGATGTGCACTGGTGTGCTGCATTGAGCTGGAGCCCGGTATTCACATCGCTCACTGCCCTCTTTGCAATTCGCACCTTGACTGTGATTCGGCTCCTCCGGTTGATTCTCCCCTGCATTCTGCTGAGACCAGTGCTTTTCGCCTCTACTCAGACGACTCTCATTTAGTCTTGACCACCAGTGGCATCATGCCAAGAATTCGTCATCGTTTGAGGCCCAGAAGAGGAGCTTGTCGTGGGCAGATGGCCCGACAGCCCTCCTCCTCCAACTCAGGCTCGACCTCTCATTCGTCAGAGTTCCTTACTGGTCGCTTTCCAGCTTCTAGAAGTGGCCGAGGCCAGAGGTCTGAGCAATTCATTTCGGCCCGGAGCTCCCCCCCTTCTCTGGTTTCTCCTTCTCCACTTCCTGTTCACTCCCACAGTGCGCAGCTCCGCATTCCCTGCGCTCACTGTCATTCCACCTTAATTGCTAATATCACCTTTGATATTCAAGATAACTCCGAGCATGTGAAAGACCAGGCTTTGGGCGCGCCTGAGGAGAAGAGCAGCAAAGTTTTACATTCCACTCCTCCTTCCAATAGCCCGAAGTGTGAGGAACTCTGCAGCAACGAAATTCCTGGAAAAAGCAACGCACTTCCTGGCCCGAGCAATTCGAAGTGTGGGGGTTCTACGAGCATCGATGTTCTCCAGGAGAAGGATGAAGACCCTGATGACTATGGCTGTCGCATCATCGAAGAAACGCCAACCGACTCACAAGACTCCTGAATGTGTCTCCACCTTCAGGTTTTTGACTCATAATAGTTTGTATGGGCTTGTTTTTTTGCGCCTTGGTTCTATCGATTTGCCTACCCGCATCTTAGTTACTTTGTCAAATAGCCAGTTTCCCCTGCGTGGGCGGCTTCTTACTGTTTGTTTGACTCTGGACAGGGTTATTGGTCTGGTTTTTGAAATTTTTTGGTTAGTTATTAGCTTTTTACTTGACAGATTGTTGCTTCATTGGGCAAGATATTCAGAGGTTGAGACCTCTCTGTAATTTTTGTATCAATAATAGGAGTAGACCAATTCAGAAAAAAAAAATATTAACCCTAGCCCCACTTTATGTTTTAACCCGCCGTTCAATTCAATCTCGGCCCCTCCTATCATCCAGACCCGCGATCAATCTAATGCTCGACCACCGTCCGATCTCCCCCATTTGATCCAACGACCCCTAATCATTTTCGCAACCCAAAACGCTCGTCGTTTAAAACCTTTGAGGGGTTGCGAAATAGGCGGTTTTGCAACCCTCCCGTCTGCCACGCGTCGCCCCTACGCTTTGTCGCATCCCCTTAAACCAAACCACCTAACTTCTTATGCACCATGCGATAAAACGTAAACCGCCTTTGCGCTATGATATGAAACCACTGACCCTTTTAAATATTTTTGAAAACCTGTGCTATCGCGATAAAAACCTGAACTTCTGTAATAACCCTTGCAACGTTTCTAAAACACCTGGAAGGCCATAGCTAAACGCAGAAACTGAAAAACCTCCATTGTCCGGAATCCTTCCGCAGATTTCCCAAGTTCCTTCAAGTCGTCGCTCTCCTACCTGCGAACCTGTGTTTTAAATTAACAAATTGTTTTGATTTTGCAAGTAATTAGCGTACCAACAGATGGGATAAACAACTCTCGGCTCTAGTTCCCAAAGACTTGTTAGATCCAAACCTTATGGTTTTCAATTTAAAAACCTTATTCTACAGAGGATTATGAGAGGAAGGATAAATAAAAGCAGAAAAAGGAGCAGTCAGGGTAAATATGAAGACAGGTTAAAAATGAAAGACTAAGTTAAAGAACAGAGTTAAGGAAAGACAGTGAAAGAAAAAGATTCACTGTGACAGTGAAAGGCAAAATAAATAAACAAAACAGTCACGGGTAAAGATGAAAACATATAAAGGACACAGTTAAAAGGCAGTAAGGAGATATACAAATAAGGAAGATTTAAAGTTTAAAGATAAATCAGAGGACAAATCAATGAGGAAGAAAAATCCAAATGTCAGGGCCACCTCCAGCTTAATTTTGATTTACTGAAAGCTACCGTAGTTAATATTACAGTCAGAGATATTTTAGCATCAGTTAGGAAGTTATTGTAAAAGTTAATTCTGCATGCAGTTAAGTCAAAGATATGATAAATTTAGCTAATGAGTTAATTTGAAAGTTATTACCACAGTAGTTTTGTCAGAGATATTTTTGGCTTGGGCCTTTCATGGTCTCAATTGTCAAAACTTCATTTACATTGTAGTAATTACAGTTTGTCACCTTAAATTAGGGCAACCTCCTTAGTTGCGGTTAAATACTGCATGTCTTTTCATTATCATTGTTGGTTGGTTGATTGGTTGAACTTTGCTTAGACCCTGAGTTGCAAATATTATTGTATTGGAGCACTATAACTGTTTTGAGCTGGACATCAATAATACAAGCATGTTCACAAGATCCTTGAGCTATGTTAATGGTGATGTTATCCATTTTATGTTAATATTTTTCCTTTGTTTTTCCATACTGTACATCAATTTCTTTGGTAGAAAAACATAATTTTAGATTGAGATATGTTGTTTGAGCACCTTAACTCTGTTTGTTACTGTTATCTTAATGTTTTCCTCTGAAAGTATAACTGAAGAATTCTTAACTGCTCTTTAGTTTTATTGGACTATTGTCTTGAGGTTTTCTTTATGAAGTATAGCTAAATAATTCTTAACTGCGCTTTAGTTTTAACAAACTATTATCTTAAGGCTTTCTCTGAAGTTTAGTTAAAGAATTCTTAACTGCTCTTTAATTTCATTGAACTATTATCTTGAATGTTTTTCTCTAAAGACCTGAATGCAGAATTTAGAGACTGTTTTCTCTGCACTTATGTTGAAGTATAATTAAAGGATTCTTAACTGCCCTTTAGCTTTACTTTATTCATAGTTTTCTGCCATCTCATATTCATCTTGCCACAGAGATCCATTTGACATAGTTAGCTTGCCCTGTGAAAACCCTTGAAAAGTTGATGTACAACTCAACCCTTTTATGACTCCATAGCCCAATGGATTAAGCTTTTCACATTATATCTATCCAACCAAACAAACAAACAATTAAACAAACAACTACAATCTCGATAACTAACCTAAAATCAGAAAATATAATTATAAAGCTAAATCAGTCAATCATAAATACAGAGAGAGCTCTCTTTGAGCCTAGGAAGGCTAGGTCTTGGACTCCAAAGTGGTTTGATGTTGCTCTCTACAAACTTGTTCTTGCCAGTCTTACAAATTACAAAGAGCTAACATAATGGCGACCATACTGGGGACTTATTGAGGAAACCTAGTATTATCAAAACTCTAATAGAAACCTAGTCAAAATACTATGTGAATTAAGTATTTTTCATAGATTGATTTGTTTTTCAGCGATTATAAAACTTTCAACCTCTCTGCGCCTTGGGTCTAAATTCTGGCTTCTCGAATAATCTATACTAGATCCCATCCTGACCCAAACCCTCCTACAGTAGTTGACAATCCACAGAAAATCCTAAGGAAAACTCCTAGATCTGAGAGTTCAACTGTTAGCAAGTCTATTCACAAAGCAAGTTTCCTACTTGAAAACCTTAAAAACTTGTAGGATATCCAATTTGACTCACACTTTCTACAAAGCTTGTTCAGGAATAAATCCCAAAATTGGATAACTCAGATAGTTTTGGACCCATCCACCTTACAACAGAGACCTTTTGAAGTAGCCTCAACACCCACTCATACACCCACCGTTCACCTTCCTCTGTTCAACCCTCCACCTCCCTTTATCAACCCCCCACTTGTTAACCCCCCTTTGGTTCCCCAACCACCATCCATGGCAGCCTAGTATGCCCCATTAGTCCTACCATTGCCTTTAGTGTCTCTACCATAGGACTATCAGTCTGAAATTCCTCTAGTTGATGAAAGTAGTTCTACAACTGCTCAACAACATGTAGATAGAATGGATGACTATTTTGATCGACAGGAGATAGATGATGAAACTATTAATATAAGAATGTTTGCTCAGAGCTTAGGGGGAGAAGCAAGAAAGTGGTTTAAAGGCCTGGCCCTAATAGTATACATGACCTCCCTGCTTTTCACTAACTGTTCCTAAATAAATGGGAAGTCAAGAAAAATCCTCTCCAAATCTTGTAAGAATATGAAAACATCGAGAGAAACGTTGGAGAAAGTGTTCAAGATTACTGCACTAGGTTCAACAGTGTATATAATGCCCTCCCTCCTCACATGAAACCCCCACAAGGTTTAGCCCTAATGAAATTTCCAGATGGTTTCAACCCAGAGATGACTTATCAGCTAAGAGAAAGAGACCCTTCTACATTAGAAGACATGCAAAGGGGTGCAGTAAGTGTAAAAGCAAATCTGATTGCCAAAAGGGCCAGAATGAAAAATGAAAAGAAAGTCACATATAGGGAAGTGGCTATAGCCTCCACATCTGATAGTAAGATTGATAACCTCGTTAAAAACATGGAGAGGATGATGGAGAGAATCAACCTAAATGAGAGAGCTTTCCCCAGAGAAAACCAAGCAGCTCCTCATAATATAAACCAAAATCAAAACCAAAACTTTAGGAGAAACTCCCCTCAAATAAGACAAAGGGAACAGAGAGGACCTGAACAACAAATTAGGCCTCTTTTCCAAGAAAAATATGCTGATGAGGATGAGGGGGTGATTGAAGAGCCAAAATAAACTCAAATTAATCTAATGGGAGTTAATGTTGAGGATACTGTTTTTCTCACTGAGGAAGAGCAAGGCATGTTTGCCCCAACTCAAATTGAAGAAGAATGCATAGAATCTGAGGATTATAAACAAGGATTTGAAAATTCTATCATGGAGGTGCATAGACAATATGACCTCAGAAGAAAGAAAGCCCAGGACATTCCCAAGAGAAATAATTTTGAAAATTATGCTAGAAAGGCCCCTGAAACTGATCCTAAAAATACAACAGAAAGTTTAAATAAAATGGTTAGAAGGTCTGATAAAAATAAAAACATTCTAGAAAGCAGCACTAGTAAATCAACTATCAGCCCTAACAAAACTGATCCAGCTGATATCCCTAATGCAAATCAACAACCTGAAGTTGTCGCAAAAATAATGTATGATAAAACTGATTTAAATCTGCCAAAAACACAAACACCGTTTAGTATTGAGAATGAAATTTCCAAGATAAAGATTTCCATACCTCTTACTCAATTGGTAGGCCAATATGTATATAGATCCCAAGTTTTGAAAGCACTAAACATAGGAGAAAGTGCTGATACTGCGAATTTTAATGATGAAAAACCTAAATTTTTGTTTGGGCCTAAAGTAGAAGGTAAATTCCAAGAGGGAGGTGTGCCCCCATTTGATGTCAGTTTGAATATTCATGATAAAATCCTCTATAATGCCATGTTAGATTCAGGAACATCTCATAACATCATGCCAAAGGTAACTATGGAGAAACTTGGCCTTGAGATAATTAGACCATACAAAGACCTGTACTCTTTTGACTCCAATAGAGTTAAATGTCTAGGCCTGATCAAATACCGCTGTATTACTTTAGCACAAATACCAGCCAAAAGACTAGTAATGGATATTGTGGTAGTTGACATTCTCCCTAAATATGGCATGCTTCTATCATGCTCATGGGGAGCCAAACTTTAAGGCACCCTCCAAATGGATATGACCTATACTACCATACCAGTCTTTAGTCAACCAAGAAGATTGTATAGGGAAACTCATATGAAATACATGGTGAGTAGTCAAGAAAAGCCTGAAAAATCCCCCCTATACTCTGTCCACTCTGACCTTGATTCATTTATCCTTTACAATGATGAAAACATTAATGAACAAGTAGCAGTTAATGAACAAATGGTTGAAAAATAAGAAGAAAAGGAAGACCAGTCAGACCAAATAGAAATTGAACAACACAAGTCTAAAATTGAACCTCTTTGGAGCATGAGTTTTGACGGTTCTTGTGGAAAAACTGGATCAAGAGCAGGTGTTTGGGTACACAACACTAAGAACAACCATGCAGAGGGTCACTCTTACAAACTCAACTTTCAGTGTACAAATAATATAGCAGAATATAAGGCACTCATTCTGGGGTTACAATTACTGAAGAAATTAGAAGCCAAAAGGATCTTTGTCCATGGAGATTCCGAGCTAGTCATTAGGAAAATTAAGGAAGAATATTCAGCTAAGCATCCTAGATTAAGAGCATACAGGAATGCCGCCCTTGACCTCCTAAAAACATTCAAATAATATGCCCTTGCTTCTATCCCGAGAAATCAAAATATCCTTGCCAATGGACTAGCATTTACAGCCATCACTTGTTAACTACCTCAATGTCCTAACACACAATAGACAGTACAGGTTAAATACAAACCAACAGTCCCTGATAATATGAAATATTGGTAGGTTTTTGAAGATGACCAACAGATTGAAGATTTCCTGCAATCCAAAAATGAGTTTGAAATTCCAAATTAAGACTTAGATCATGAAGAGGACTACTCTATTGAGGAACAAACATACAAGGAAGAGTCCCCTCATGATGCTGATATAAATCTGTTAGCAAAGAAAGATCCACATAGGACAGAAATATGTGAAGATCCAAAAAAAAGAAGAATTTGAAGCGTTACAGTTCAGAGATAATACCTTGCCAAGAGAACTTGTCCCTCTAGAAGAAATTTTTGATTTTAATGATGTTGCTAGAAGCCAGAAATGGAATCCACTGAAGAAAATGTAGAGGAGTGCAATATGGGCAGTGAGAAAGAGCCCAAGATGGTAAAGCTATCAAATACACTGCCAACGCCTATAAAGCATAAATATATTGAGTTATTCAAAGAATTTATTGATGTGTTTGCCTAGAGTTATGAAGACTTGAAGTCCTATGATACTGATATCATCCAGCACAAAATTCTGCTCAAAGAAATCCAAAAGCCCTTTAAATAGAAACTACGCAGAATAAATTTTGTCCAAATGCCACTGGTTGAGAAAGAGATCAAGAAAATGTACGATGCTAGGATAATTGTCCCACTCAGGTACTCAGAATGGGTTTCAAATATTGTATCTATGAGGAAGAAGATAGGAGAGATTAGACTTTGCATTGACTTCATAAATTTAAATAAAGCATCCCTGAAGGACAACTACCCTTTACCAAAGATGGACCACATATTGCAAAGGGTAGTAGGCTCCAAAAGGATCTCTCTGCTAGATGGATTTTTAGGGTACAATCAGGTGTTGTTGCATCTAGGTGATCAACACAAAACAGCTTTCACTACACCTTGGGGCACCTTTATGTATGTAAAAATGCCTTTTGGATTAATGAACGCTGGAGCCACTTTTCAAAGAGCAATGGATATTTATTTCTCAGAAGCAATAGGTTTCTTCATTGTGATATATCTTGATGATATCACAGTCTATTCGAAAATTGATGAGGAACATCTAGCTCATTTTAAAAAGTTCTTTGAGAAATGAGGAAAGTACGGTATGTCTTTGAATCCAAAGAAATCCTTATTTGGCCTTCAAGAAGGAAAGCTTCAAGGTCACATTATATTTGAAGAAGGGATCAAGATTGACCCTAATAGGATTGAGGGAATATTTCAAATCAGTCACCCAAGAAATATCAAAGAGCTGCAATCCTTCATTGGAAAGATAATTTTTTTAAGAAGGTTTATACCAAACCTTGAAGAACTACTGAGGAACATCACCAACATGCTCAAAAGAGAGTCAAGAGTCAAGTGGACCAAGGAAGCAAAGCAGTCTTTTGACCTGGTGAGGCAAGCACTTCCAGAAGCACTGGTTTTGATTAGCCTAACTTCACCAGAGATTTATTTATATTTTCTTTTGTATCAGAACACACAGTTGTTGTTGTATTACTGCAGAAAAATACAAAAGGACAAGAGGAGCCCATAGCATTCTTCAACCAAGCTTTAAGAGATGCACCTTTGAAATATAATATCATGGAAAAGCAGGCTTTTGCCTTAGTCAAAGCACTAAAGGATTTAAGAGTCTATATTTTGCATTCACACATCATTGCATTTGTGCCCCATACAGTGGTTAAAGACATCCTAACACAATATCCTGATGGAAAAAGAGGCAAATGGATTGCCGTCATCTTGGAATATGATTTAGAAATAAAACCCACCAAATTAATCAAAGGATAAGGACTGGCTAAATTAATGGTTGAAACAAATTTTCAAGCACTAGACATCAATATGATTCACTCACTGGATGAAAAAGGGGAGATGACGACTCCACCTATTGAGGAAGCATTCCTAAACTCTCCCTGGTACACAGATCTACTGTATGTGCTTTTTAATTTAAATGCTCCTTCTGGTTTTTCCAAAACAAAGGCTAGATTCTTGAAATTAAAAGCTGTAAATTTCTACGTTCTGGAAAAATTTTTATACTGGAAAAATTCTTGTGGTGTATTGCTTAAATGTTTGCCTAAAGAAGATGCAGATACAATTATGCATGAATTTCATGAAGGGGATTGTGGAGGCCACCTCTATTGGAAAATAATTATTAATAAGATCCTTAGGGTTGGTTTCTATTGACCTACCCTTTTCCAGGACATCCACAAAATGGTAGTTACCTACCATAAATGCCAAATTTTTGAAGGAAAAATAAAGTTGTTGCCTTTGCCATTACATCCAATCTCTGTTGAAGCTCCTTTTCAACAATGAGGTCTAGAATTCATTAGAGAAATCCACCCTTCCTCCTCTGCCCAACATAAATGGATCCTCACTGCAACTGACTATTTTACCAAGTGGATAGAAGCCATTCATTCCAAGACTGCCACAGACTCAGTAATTATCATATTTCTTGAAACCAATATTCTATCTAGATTGGTTTTCCTAGGAAAATCATTACTGATAATGTTGCTGCCTTTAAATCTAAGAAAATGGTGGAATTTTTCCATAGATATCACATTACTTTGGAGCATTCTACAACTTACTACCCTCAAGGTAATGGGTTGGTTGAATCATCAACTAAGAGTTTGGTGAACATCATTAAGAAGTTACTGGAGGAAAATAAGAAATCATGGCACACTAAATTGGTACATGCACTATGGGCATATAGCATGAAAAATAAGAAATCAATTGATATGTCACAATATCAACTAGTCTATGGAATGGATGTAGTCTTCCCAATAGCACTGGGGGTGCCAGTAATGAAACTCATTCAAGAAGCACAATCTGAAGAGAATGATATACAGAGAAGAGTAAACCAAACCATTCAGTTGCAATAGTCCAAAGAGGGAGTATACAACAAAGCAAAACTGGTACAAGAAAACATCAAGAAAATCTTTGACAAAAGGACCAAAGAAAATGATTTCAACATTGGAGACAAAGTACTGAAGTGGGATTCTAGAAGAGAGGACAAAGGCAAGCATGGAAAGTTTGATAACCTACGGAAAGGTCCATACATCATTCATTCTGCAAGGGGTAATAATGCATTCTTCTTACAAAAAATGGATGGAACATAATTTTTTGGAGGTCCTGTCAATGGTAGGATGCTAAAGCATTATTTCAGTTAGAAATCTCAGTTTGAATTTCCTTCATTGTATATATCATTGCTTAAACAAATTTCAAACAGAAAACTGGACCAGGTTGAGGCCCAAAGCAAAGGCCATAAGCCTAGTCTGATAAAACAAAAAAAGAAAGAAATAAAAAGAAGAAAAGAGGGCATGTAAAAAAGAAAAGGTAATGCCCCATACAAAAAATGAATGTTCCTGAAAGTGTTGCAAATCAAAATTCCACTACTCTTGAGAAGGCCTTGTTCGATCATACAATCTAAACATGATTGTACAAATTTTTAATTTTTGTTGATAAGTTAGAAAATGAAGATTTGCCAAACTATTTAATTTTGGCTTATCAGTAGGTAGGTAGAAAATGACATTGGTTCAAAAGCCTAATCTGAACCAATAGGAGAAATGAGAAGTTCAAAACCAAAGCCCTTAGTTTAGTTTACTTTTGCAAATAATATTGTGTGCAACTTGTTCAAAAATTCCACAATTCATGATGATCAAAACGCTTAATCTTGATTCATTCATGTTTTAAATTTCATGTTTATATTTAGTGAATGAAGATCTAGCCAAACTATTTAATCTTGACAGATCAGTAGTTAGGTAGATAATAAAAGAGCTCATTAGTTTAATATGAGCCTTTGGAAGTTATAAGGTTATAAATAGATAGATTTATTTCAAAAGAAAAATGATGTCAAGGTTTGCAAGTCTAAATGCACCCAATAAATGAAGAAAAAATGTTAGAGTAAATGATGGGTATGCAGAAGCAGTTTTTACCAAGTATGGATTTCAGTTTTTGAAGGTCACAATCACAAAAGTTGCAGCAGATTAGGATGACAGAGTGGAAATCAGCCCAAATAAATCAAGCTACTGGTCTACAAAGTTCTTGACACCTCCTAAAGGAGCTGCCATCCCCAACTAGAGCCACTGTTAGACTCCTATATTTTTATAGTATCACAAGATGACTGCATATTCCTTATATTTTTTATGCTGAAAATAATATTCCCTAACTATCATTTATTCTCAGAAATCTCACTACCTTTATTATTTTTCATTTAACCCATCCATTACCTTTCATTCTACCTTTTCTGACATTGTCATGCTCTGAAACCCCATTTAAAACCCCATTTCCATATATTTAATCTCTTCCCCTTTTACCCTTTTCCCCTTTTCTATTAAAAACTTGTAAAAAACCCTTTTTTTTTACAATGTTTTTAAATTAAAATAATATTGGGCATCCACGTTTAAATACCTTACCTCGATATTATTTTTACCCTTTTTCCTACCTTATACTATTTCCCCACTTATTTATGTCCTTTCCCCCACTATATTCAACCCCAGGTCCCACTTTAAATAAACTCTGTTTATTTAACCTGACCCTGTTATATAAAAACCCCATTTTTTCATTTCATTTACCCCTCCACGTTAATATTAACCCTGGCCCCAATTTATGTTTTAACCCACCATTCCATTCAATCCCAACCCCACCTATCATCCCGACCCGCGATCAATCTGATGCCCGACCATCGTCCGATCTCTGCCATCTGATCCGACGACCCCCAATCATTTTTGCAACCCAAAACGCCCGTCATTTAAAACCTCTGAGGGGTTACGAAATAGGAGGTTTTTCAACCCTCTCGTCCTCCATGTGTCGCTCATGCGCTTCTTCGCATCCCCTCAAACCAAACCACCTAACCGCTTATGCACCGTGTGATAAACCGTAAACCACCTTCATGCTATGATACAAAACCACTGACCCTTTTAAATATTTTTGAAACCCTGTGCTATCGCGGTAAAAACCCTAATCTCTGTAATAACCCCTGCAACGTTTCTAAAAGACCTAGAAGGCCATAGCTAAACGCAGAAACTGAAAAACCTCCACTGTTCGGACTCCTTCTGCAGATTTCCCAAGTTCCTTCAAACCATCGCTCTCCTCCTTGAGGACCTGTGTTTTAAATTAACAAATTGTTTTTATTTTGTAGATAATTAGCGTACCAACAGATGGGATAAACAACTCTCAGCTCTAGTTCCCAAAGACTTGTTAGATCCAGACCCTCTAGTTTTAAATTTAAAAACCTTATTCTACAGAGGATTATGAGTATAAGGATAAATAAAAGCAGAAAAAGGAGCAGTCAGGGTAAATAGGAAGACAGGTTAAAATTGAAAGACTAAGTTAAAGAACAGAGTTAAGGAATAGATAGTGAAAGAAAAAGATTCAGTGTGACAGTGAAAGGTAAAAGAAATAAACAAAACAGTCATGGGTAAAGATGAAAACATATAAAGGACACAGTTAAAAGGCATTAAGGAGATATACAAATAAGGACATTTTAAAGTTTAAAGATAAATCATAGGACAAATCAACGAGGAAGACAAAGCTAGATGTCAGGGCCACCTCTAGCTTAATTTTGATTTACTGAAAGATACCACAGTTAATATTACAGTCAGAGATATTTTAGCATCAGTTCAGAAGTTATTGTAAAAGTTAATTCTGCAGGCAGTTAAGTCAAAGATATGATAAAGTTAGCTCAAGAGTTAATTTGAAAGTTATTACTACAGTAGGTTTGTCAGAGATATTTTTGACTTGGGCCTTGCATGGTCTCAATTGTCAAAGCTTCATTTAATTTATAGTAATTACAATATGTCACCCTAGATTAGGGCAGCCTCCTCAATTGCAGTTAAATACTGCATGTATTTTCATTATCATTGTTGGTTGGTTGATTGGTTGAACTTTGCTTAGACCCTGAGTTGCAAAGATTGTTATATTGGAGCACTGTAACTGTTTTGAGCTAGACATAAATAATACAAGCACATTCACAGGATCCTTGAAATATGTTAATGGTGATGATATCCCTTTTATGTTAATGTTTTTCCTTTGTTTTTCCATACTTACATCAATTTCTATGATAGAAAAACAAAAATATTAGATTGAGATATGTTGTTTGAGCACCTTAACTCTGTCTGTCACTATTATCTTAATGTTTCCCTCTGAAAGTATAACTGAAGAATTCTTAACTGCTCTTTAGTTTTACTGGACTGTTGTCTTGAGGTTTTCTTTGTGAAGTACAACTAAAGAATTCTTAACTGCTCTTTAGTTTTACCAAACTGTTATCTTAAGGATTTATCTGAAGTTTAGTTAAAGAATTCTTAACTGCTCTTTAATTTCACGGAACTGTTATCTTGAATGCTTTTCTCTAAATACCTGAATGCAGAATTCAGAGATTGTCTGCTCTGCATTTATGTTGAAGTATAATTAAAGGATTCTTAACTGCCCTTTAGCTTTACTGTATTCACAGTTTTCTGCCATCTCATATTCATCTTGCCACAGAGATCCATTTAACATAGTTAGCTTGCCCTGTGAAAACCCTTGAAAAGTTGATGTACAAATCAACCCTTTTATGACTCCATAGCCCAATGGATTAAGCTTCTCACATTATATCTATCCAACCAAATAAACAAACAATCAAACAAACAACCCTAATCTCTATAACTAGCCTAAAATCAGAAAATATAATTATAAAGCTAAACCAGTCAATCATAAATACAGAGAGAGCCCTCTCTAAGCCTAGGAAGGCTAGGTCCTGGACTCCAAAGTGGTTTGATGCTGTTCTCTACAAACTTGTTCTTGCCAATCTTACAAATTACAGGGAGCTAACACCTACTACCAAATTTTTTGAAAAGAAAAATTGCCAAATTCCTTACTGTTGTAGCAAATTTCAGCCTGTCGTCAAATACAGTTAAATTTTTTACAAAGCCATCAAAAATTTCATTATAGATGTAAAGATAAATAAGAAATGTAAACCATCAAATTTTGTTTTGAAATTCCGACTCAAACACAGAGAGTGAACTGGTGCACTTCCGAAGTTATGTAACATTGTAATGTAATGTAGGAAAACATAAGAGACACACACACACACATGAAAACGCAAGATATATAAAGTTTTTAAGATTTTGCTAACATAACATGGATTAAATCTCTCCAACACAGAGAGTGAACTGGTGCACTTCCAAAGTTGTGTAACACTATAATGTAATGTAGGAAAACATAAGAAATATATATATATATATATATATATATATGAAAACATAAGATATATAAAGTTTTTAAGATTTTGCCAACATAACATGGATTAAACCTCTCACACAAATTACCTTATACTGCAACATCTACTATTATATTAAGATTAAGATTAAGATTAAGTTGTTAATTAGAAATTTCAAATTTAATTTGAACAAATTTGATTGTAAATTTTAAATTAAGTACAAGTTTGTATAGGTTTAGTTTTCATTAGGTTAAATTGAGCTTTTCACATGTCAATTTTTTACTTCTAACTAAAATTATTTATTTATTTATTGAGTACAGTGGTTCATTGTACAACTCAGTATGAGGGGATATGTAAGTCTGTTCGTCCATTCGTGTTTCTTTAACAAAACAAAAAAAAAAAACTAATTAGAAGTAAAAAAATGTGTGAATATGATCTTTAAATCTTATATTTTTCAAAATTATTTCAACAAGAGACTTAAATAAACTATTTGAAGATTTATATTAACTAATTTATGTCAACTTCATATATATTTATATATAGAAAAAAATTATAGTTAATTTTTATTTGGCCCTATATATACTTTATTTAGCATTTAAAAATACAATTTAAACAATAAAAAATAACACATTGTATTTTGCACTCAAAATGTTTACTAGTGAAGAAATTTGATACCTCTCTGCTCATGTTTAATTAACATAGATTTATGTTAGTTATATAAAAATAAACATAACTTAAAAAATACTTCTATTCAAGATATACGACAACACCCACTTAAATTAAGTTATTTCCATTTTCCAATGCAATTTTTAGTTTTAAAATTTGATTTTTTTTTCCAATTTATTATTAGATTTTGATTACATTTTTCATTTCTATGTATTTAGAAGTTTTGTATTTTGATTTTATATTTATTAGAATTCTGTATGTAGTGTTTTTTTGTTCTTTGGTTTTTTCAATTTTCAATTTTTTACTCTAATAATATTTTATAAATAGTTTTTATTTAATTTTCTAATTGGTAATCAGAACAATGTTGCAGATGTATGATATATAATCAATTATGTATTTTACCATTATAACTACTAAATACACCACAATTTCCCTTATTATAAATAAAACTAAAAACTTCATAATATTTTACACAACAAATTTACATATTTTATTAAATTAAATATATTTTTAATTTTAAAATGAATTGGACACATTTTTTTTATACTATATCTCATTTTTTTAATTCATTTGTTCCTTCATATTTTCATTATAATTATGCCAATTTTCATAGCTATTATTTTGTGTTTATACATTGTTCTTAGTATCTTCAATTATATGAAGTATAATCTTGTTGTTTGATAAAAATGATGGCTTATAGTAGAAAACTTGTTTACAGTGGTTTTTAATTTGCTTTATCATGATAGTCCAAAAGAAAAATTAACAGTTGCAAGTCCCATCTTACATTCATTCGAAATATGAAAGCGTTATATATATACCAGAATTTACTTATCATGAGATTTAGAAAGAGTGAACACAACACTGCCAGGTCAGTTTTTCTTCCGCAATGATTTTAGAAATATGGATTTAACATTTTAAAATGTTTTTATATATTTTTATTATATTTTTAAATATATTTTCAAATAATAATTTTAAATTTGTTTTTATCATTAATATTTTTAGATGAAAAATACAAATAGGCTACTCTCATTTCTCACAAGCTCTGCATAAAATGATTCTAGAACTTAATTATTATTGTATTTTTTTTCAAAAAGTTATCTTTAATCTATCATAAAGTATAATATTAGTATTTGCATCAAAAGGGTGCAAAGACATGTTTATAGAAGTGTAGATGGATGTAGATGGATGTAGATCGATGCATAGGTAGGGCTATAGGAAACAAGGATGTGGAAGTGCAAGGCATGAGAATTAGGAGGTGAGGGGTGGGGGGCGAAATAGGAAGGAATTGGTAAAGGAGAGGGATGTATGTGGGACATGGGTGGGTTATCTAAATCTAACGAGTTTGTTGGGGCAATTAGATGCCTTCATAGAAGCATTGAAGAGATAGAGATAGCCACAAACTAATAGGGAAGACATTGAATAAAGCAAGTAAAGACTTAGAAATTAATTTTGTTGAAATAGTGAGACAAAAGCGGAAGAAGAAATGTATGGAAATCTTGACATGCACCAAACTGCCTTGATTTTCTATAATTATACTTTGCTTAATCCATGACCTCATAAGTCCCCACTCGTCACCAACTCTTCATCTATAAGAGGTGTTTTAGGGTTTATTTTACCAAGCGAAAATATATACAATTACATTTGGAATAGAAGGGTTTCTAATGTCTAATTGGAGGTTAGGGATTGACTGGTCAAAGGGGTTCACAAGTAGGGTATCTCTTAAAAGGTCTAGTGTGTTGAGGGGCTTGACTATGTGGGATGTCATTTTATAAAAATAGTCCATATATATATATATATATATATATATATATATAGTAATGCAAATATTAAAAAAAAAAAAAATTAAATATTGAAAAATTATTTGGTTTTGAAAAACAAACATTATAAATATCATTGATCAATGTTAAACTAATAGTGGCTTATGGGAAATTTTAAAGAGCCCTTTTATAACCTTCATTGCCTATTCCTACAGTTAGTTAACTAGTAAATCATGAAACATGTGCTACCACTAGGAATGTCCTCAAACTATCTTGTCACTCTATTTGAAGTAGAACAACTTTAATGTTAACACATAAGAGTCTAAATTATTAAAAAATACAAAGAGAAATTACAAATACACCAAATATAAGTAAATATCATTCTCAAATATAATAGTAATGATTAGAGATTACATTTAAGACTCCATAAAAGATACATATAATAATATAAACATATATAATTATATTTTATTTTTAAATACATATATACATTTTTCTTTTTATCTTACAAAACAAACTACTTCCTTTATTTATTGCAATATATTTTTTATTTATAAAAACAAAACTAGCTCCATACAATACTCGATAAGTTAAATTGACACCACTAAAATTTGGAAAAGCTAGATTATAAAGAAACCTCATTAAAAAAAATCTAGATCTACAAAAAAAAAAAAAAATGTGGCCCCGTTCCCTCATTAGAAGTAATTTGATAGTGGCTTATAAAACATCTCTAAAAAACAAACAAGAGAAAGCTTGCGGTCCACATTATGATACCATGTAAAAGTGCAAAAAACAACTAAATACCAAACTACTAAACTTAAAAAGGCCTTTTGAAAGAGAGAATAATTGCATGACAAAAGAGAAATCACTTCATTTAAAAAATATATATATGATTTATAAACCCAATGAAAACTTATAGCAATAGCTAAAAACCAACGCATAAAACTTCTTCAATAGAACTCTAATAACATTATGGTTACTAAAAATGTAAAATTAAACAATTTAGAATATGATTTCATAAATTATTTCGTGAATTTAATTTTAAAAATTTTATATTTTTAAAAAATAATTAAAAATATTAATGTAATAATTAAAATTACATACTTAATTGTGAAAGATTAAAAAAAATTAAGTTTAAATTCAAAATGAATGAATACATAGAACTTTGACATTAAACAAAGAATTTCATAAAAAAACACCCCACACTTCTATTCTTACATTCCTGTTGTGATTCGAGGAAAAGCATTCGATGCATATTATGCTTCTACTTCTCACTATTCGAAATATACCAGGATGTTTGCGTGTGCCAAAAGTCAAAGCTTATGTGTACTAATTGTTGGCAATATGATGCAATGTGTTGTCCTTGATGGCAACCCACTTGATGAAGATGATGGCAACCTACTTGATGAAGTTGTTCTTGACTTGATGAACTTGTTAATGATGTAAATCTGATGTTCTACAAGTAGTACAGAAGTTGCAGAAGAAAGGAATATCAGTATGTGCAAGAATAATGATGAAAAGTGTATGTCATAAGGCATATGTGGGTTTTCTTAATAGAAGGCACGTATGCACGCGGAAAAGTACGTGCCAAGTCGCGTATGGTCAATTGCGCTCTAAATGTGTAAAACCATGGGTTACTACCATGGTATTGACCCATTGTATTGAGCGCTGGTATGTCTATGTGATCCCGTCCAGGAATACCATTGGAAGTAATGTGGTTTTGGCTCATGGTATTGAAAAAGGGTAAACCTATATAAGGAGAAGAAAATCATTGTGCAAAGGGGGTGCATGAGTCTGGGTTTGAATGAATACTTCACTCTGAAGTATGTCTGAATGGAAAGGGTAACAGTTTGATGATAGATCTGAATCTGTGATGCACCTATGAAGAAAATGATGAAGAAGGGAATCTAGATCTGAAATGTATTTGTATCTTCTAGATCTATTTATGGAATGCTTAAGATCTGAGATGAGGCGAACATCTGTCTGAAGTAAAGGGTAAAATCTGAACTGAATATCTGATCTGAAGAAGTAAGCTGCTCTATAATGTTTGAAGATCTATACGCAAGTTTATAACAGTGGAAGCGCGTATATACGCGGGTTGGATAAAGCGAAAGCGCGTATGGGTTGTGAAATCAGTCCTGAAGTATGTGCAGAGGTATACGCGGGTTTATATGAATGAAGGCGCGTATATACGCCAGATCAGTGAAAGGAAAGCGTGTATGCAAACTAGGGTTTGCTGAAGTATGAAGTATGAAATGTCTGATCTGTTCTGCTGTGTTACTGCTATCTGTTAATGATGTATTCTACAGATCTGGGTTGTCTGAATTGATAAGTATCAGTTTTGATGTATGATTGAGCTTAAATGTGTGGAGTGGGTCCAGTCTGAAAATATGATGAAAAGTGGCCTGCAAGTTGTCCTCTAAAGAAAGCTTTTGGATCCAGTGTGAAAATTGATGAAACGTGGTCCATGGTGGTGCTGAGGGTTGTAGCCTTCAGTCAGGGGGTCGTAGCTCCCTTCCAGGTGAGGCTGGTAAACGAGAGCAGGGGGTCGTAGCTCCCTTCCAGGAGAGGCTGGTAAACGAGTCAGGGGGTTGGAGCTCCCTTCCAGGAGAGGCCGGTAAACGAGCGCAGGTGGGTGCCTGCGTGCTGGTAGGAGTCTGCACCAGCACATATGTTGTAAGATGTTTTCTCTATAATAAAATATTGAAGGCTGAGCAACTGCAGCGATGGTTTTCTCCCGACTTGGGTTTCCACCTAAAAATCTCGGTGTTCATGTGTGATGCTTTGTGTGATGGTTTATTCTATTGTTACTACACATGTTACTGTTAACTTAACATCAGATGATTGAATAGTGCAAAGATCTAAGTTAATAAATATCTCATAATAAGACCTATATAGGCATACGCATGTTTTACTAAGGATATCGTGCACGCGAGTTGGCTTCAGAAAGTAGAAAGGTATGTGGTTTTGAAGTAAGGAAAAGTAAAAAGATTTGAGTTTGCCCTAAACACTGATTCACCCCCTCTCAGTATTTTCCCAACACTAATAAATACACCATACACAAAATCATTAGTACATTATATTGAATTAAGTGATGGTTAATGAGATCAAACCAAACTTTTCTAATACACCAGATACCCACCCACTCCAAAAGAAGTTTAATAGAGGCATCAAATCTTGCATCAACACACTTTTTCCCACTCACGATCTCAAGAACCATAACCCCATAACTATAGTCACCTTTTTATGTTAACTGACCAAGGAAAGCATACTCAAGCACATTGTAACTTCTACGTCATAACAAATTTTTGTAATTTGACATAAATGTTTGGATTTAACTGTTGGGAAATTTCTAAGAATAAGAAAAACCTAAACTGCAGAACTTGAAATCTTAAACAAACAACCATGAACAAAGTAGATTATCTAGGCGTAGGGAAGCCCAGGTTAGTTAGGCTTTCCGTGTTTTTCGTAATATAAGGTCATGGAGGCCCCATTCTTCGAACTTTCTGATGGATCCTTCCAAAAAATGCCATTAAAGGGAGGTGTCCCTCTTATTTTATAAATACACGAATCCAAAGAAAAAAAAAAGGTTGCCCTTTTCCATAGGTATGGATTTTGAACTCTAAATTTCACTCTTTAATGCTCTCAAGAAGGAACTTTACAAGTTGTTGATCATCAATAGAGTTATTTGTCATCCGATTCAAAGAGACGTCGATAAGTATATCATCGACATATCATACATAATGGACAAGCGAATAGTCATTGCAAAATTTTGACATCGCTAGATCAAAAGAATGCATATATATATATATATATATATTAAAGAGAACGGGGGAGGGAGAACACCCTTGTGCGATCCCTTTCGATTTGAAGGAATATTTGTAATTGTGTATTTATGGGAACACCTTTTGTCCGATCCACGAGCTCTGCAGTTTTCCTTTGACGAGTTTGAAAACTATACATATGTACCCATTGCCATGTCCGATGATTATTCGGGCAACTTCCGGGCGCTTAGAGCAAGTTTACCGGCCAACTCTCCTAAATGATCCACTTTTTCTCCATGAACATCCGGGGGTTAGGCGATGCCCCTAAACAACATTGCCTCAGGAATATTATCACCTCTCAGAATCCCTGCCTCATCCTATGTCAAGAGACGCTCAGTTCCAGGGAGAAGGCTATTAATTCTTTCCTTAATATATGTAAAGGTTGGCAGGCTGCAGCTGTAGACGCGACTGGACACTCTGTTGGTCTAATTGCCCTATGGAATCCATATTGGGCGAACTTTAAGGCATACAGATTTTTTGGAGGGATCATATTAGTGGGAAATATTAGAGGTTTTGAAGGCCATATCAATATAATGAATCTATATGCACCTTATCACAACCGACTAACCTTCTGGACTAAGTTAAAATAGTCAAGACTTCTCTCCTTGAAGAACTTGATAATAATGGGTGACCTGAAATCCACAATGAATCTCGATGATAATTGGGGGAACAAGGCCAAGGCTGACAGACTGGCTGGTTTCTTACATGAGATGATGATGGACTTCCATTTGGTTGATATTATCCCCTCGCCCAAAATTCCGACATGGACAAACAAAAGATCTAGTGCGGACTTCATTGGCAAAAGGCTGGATCGAGCATTGGTAAATGATAGGCTTATTATTTCAATGGGGTTGCCAAGAAGTGAGGTGCTGGTGTTATATGTTTCCGATCATATGCTGATTCTGCTCCCTTGGAGGATGGATGACATACCGGTGGGGTTACACTTCAAATTCAATCGGGCTTGGTTGGAGGACATTGAATTTGTTGACCTGATCAGGCAGACATGGCTACGAGGTGCGAATATGGCTAATTTGGTCAGTTGGGATCTGTTCCACCACAAAATACAGGACCTGAAAAAAGCACCCAAGCAATGGGAGATCAATAAGAAAAAGAAGCTTAAGGAAGAACTGGCAGTCATTAAAGAACAAATGAGGACTATCTATCTCGGTTTCAAAGACAAAGCACCGTAACAACACGACTATGATCATATCAAAAGACTGGCTGCGAGAGAACAAGAAATTCTAAATATTGAAGAAATCTCGTGGAAGCTGAAGAGCCGGAATTGTTGGTTAAAAGAAGGCGATAGGAACACAAAATATTTTCATAAATGCGCTTCTGACTGCAGGAATCGCAATGCCATTTGGCGCATCAAGAGGATTGATGGCAGTTTTGCTACAACAACGTCGGAAATCCAAAACGACGCTTTCCTACATTTCTCGGCCTTTTTTCAGCAGAATCAAGAGATTGACTTCACATGCCAACAATGGGTATTGGATCATGTTCCTAGAATTTTAGAAGAGAATGAAATAATTTCCTTGGATGTACCTATTAAAATTTCCAAGGTCGAAGGGGTGCTTAAATCATTCCCACACGACAAGTGCCCTGGTCTAGATGGCTGGACCTCAAAATTCTTCCTGTTCTTCTTTGATATAATGGGGGAGGAACTGACGGGTATCACGGAATCATTCAGAACATCTGGATGTATCTCGACCAATCTCAACTCCACATTCATTACTCTCATCCCAAAGAATGATCACCCGTCATCCTTTGGGGAATTCCGGCCGATTGCTCTGTGCAATCTTCTGTATAAAATCACTTCCAAGATCATGGAAAACAGATTGAAACCGGCCCTTTCTGCTCATATATCTCCCGAACAATACGGCTTCCTCAAAGGAAGGTCTATACATGATTCTATAGCTGTTGCACAGGAGGTTATTCACTCCATACACTTTCAAAAACGTGAGGCTTTGGTTATGAAAGTTTATCTACACAAGGCCTACGACACCCTGGATTGGTCCTACATTCGGTTGGTTTTACTCAAAATTGGACTACCGGTCAGAATCATCCGATGGGTTATGTCTTGCATTACCTCGGTCAGATATGCTGTTCTTATTAATGGACTTCCTACTTCCTTCTTCGCGGCTGGCCGGGGATTAAGACAAGGATGCGCCTTGTCCCCGCTAATCTTCATACTTATATTGGATGGTTTCAGTAAACTGTTGCATATGGCGTCACAAAAGGGCTACATCATAGGCTTTTCCTTTTTTGGTTCCACATCGACTTCCCATTCGCTCTTTGCCGATGACATGCTGTTGTTTGGAAGCCTCAGAAGGAATCACTGGTTCTACATACTTTTCCTTTTCAACAGATTTGCTGCTGCCTCGGGCTTGCATATTAACAAGAACAAGTCCTTTATACTATATGAATTTGGAGATCTTGATGAAATCCTTTTCATTGCGGAGTTCTTAGGGGTTGGTGTCCAGTTGTTAATGGACAGACTGCTATATCTTGGATACAAGATCAAACCATGTGGATACAACCGGGCGGACTGGCTATGGCTGCTTGAGCGATTTAGGAAGAAAATCAATATGTGGACTCAAAGATGGCTTTCCTTGGGTGGCAGATACATCATGATACAAGCTGTCCTATCCCAACTCCTGGTTTATTGGGGACACCTCTTTTACTTGCCTACAAGTATAGTAGAAGACATCAACAGGATTATCGGCCGATTTCTTTGGAATGGTTCGGGGGATACACATAAATTTCACCTTGCCAGACTTCCCTCTTTATGTAGGTCCAAAGATCATGATGGTTGGGGCATCTTGGACACAAGGAATTTCAACATTGCTTTGCTCATTAAATATTTCTGGCGGGCTATTAACGGATCCAGAATTTGGTCGTAGATTATCAAATGCAAATATCTCTCTGGGGATCCCTTACATTCTCTTATCTGCCATGAATTCTGATTCCCTGCTACTTTTTCGGCTATCTGGGGCAGTTTCAAGAAGATCTTGGGACATGTTGGGATCAGACTTACATGGCTTTTCATGGACGGAAGTTGCATACCTCTCGGCAACCTTAATATGCAAGGTTTTGATAGCCAGACATATCCATCCGCAAGGCTTATTCAATATCTTGCTCACCGGGGAATCTGCTATCTCACACAGACCATTTCTTCATGGACCTTTGGGGCCCCTATCTTTAAGAATGCACAACAGCTGGGACTTCATGATGAAATAGCAACCGAATGGGATCAGTTACATAAATCTTTAAGTGCGGCTGGTGTCTGCTATTCTCTCGAAGGCGACAGCGTCATCTGGGATGGGCCGATGTCTGCGGAACTTCCGATTGTCAAAGATATATATCTCAGAATCAATTACCAGTCCTACTCAACACAGTGCTCACGAAATTTTGCACAGTTCTGGAAAAGAGGGCTTCCAACCAAAATCATCCTTTTTGGTTGGCTCACTTGGAGGAATAAAATTCTTACTTGGAACAATCTGGTCAAAAGAGGTATAATGGGTCCCAACAGATGCGCTATTTGTGGCCTATCCGAAGAGACGGTTGATCATCTATTTTTTCAATGCCCCAATGTCATACAAATCTGGAGATTATTCTCTGTTCACCACATTGATTCTGACTGGACTCCTGTTGCTTTCATTGATGTTGTGTACAAATGGGACTCCATTAAGAACAGTTTTAGATCGATGCCTTTCTACTTCTTCTAGGAGGTATGGCTTGCAAGGAACCGGCTCATATTTGACGCTGCCCCTTTCAATCTGTCTCACATTTATAAGGCTATCATGTGTTGGATCGATGCCATCCCAACAAATACCATCCGTCCTTTTGATGGTTCCCATCGGATTCGACCTCACGAGATATCTCTTCCAGTTGTCTTCTTCGATTGTGCTTGCAAGGAGGGCAACATAGGATGTGGTGCTTGGATTAAGCTTTCAGCTCGGGAAAGAATCCATTTATTTTGGAATGGCGGACAGGGCACCAATAACAAGGCCGAGTTAATGGCCCTTTGGGGAGGGCTATTAGCGGCTGCCAACATGGATCTTACGGATCTTCACATATATGGTGACTCTGCTCTGATTGTTGGCGTTCTTATGGGCCGTTCTCAGCTACATATACCAGGTTTATAGGGCTGGATCAGCAGGGTCCGGAGGATTTGGCAGAGACTGGGATCCCCTCCTATTGAGCACATATACAGGGATCTGAATTCGCGCGCTGATGGACTGTCTAAAAGGGGATTAAATGCAGTCCTTGGTGTTATTCAGGTGCTCCACTACAGGGATGGAGTACAATTTTGGGAATCTACTGTCCCATTGCCATAATACTGTCTCTATACAGATATATCCTTCTTCCTTCTACATCCATGTTTTTTGTATGCTAACCATTGTTATGTTTCTTGATTAGTAACACCTCCTTTTCTATATACACAATCTACAGAAATGTACCTGTTTCACTCTTCCTGTCTGATCTAACTTCACTTATCCTTTCTGCTCAACTACAAGAGGAACAGTTTGTATTGTCCAGTGCTACAATCTCCTCGTCCTCATGAATATTTTTCATTGCTTAATTCATGTGAATCAACTGTCAGAATTGGACAATTGGACCTGTTTACTTCCACAAGCGAGCCAGATACTCTTCGGGGAGGAACCTGCCTTTCTTATTATGCTCCCCTGTTTCCTTCCACCAGGAACAAACACGGTTTTTGTTTACTACAGATAACAAGCGAGCCTGCTTATGAAATTTTGCACTTTCAGATTCGTTTTCCACCAAGAATGGTCTCATGTTTTTGTTCTACAGTTGACAAGCGAGCCTGCCCATGGAATCTTATCAAGCGAGCTTGCCATACTCATTTTTCTCTCTTCATATCACTCCTACAGGAACAATCACATGGATTTTGTTCTACAACAGTTAACATGCAAACCTGTTTTTTTGGAATCCTATCAAGCGAGCCTGCCATCCATATTCTTCACCATCTGTTTTCATCTCCACCAGATGCAATCTCTCATTTTTTTGTTTTCAACAGATATCTAACGCGTCATCACGGAATCTACTCAAGCGAGCCTGCTTTCACTAATTGCTCGTGTTCTCCTTTTGCCACAGCAGAGTTCATGTTTCCTGTACATTTCTCCTTCTCAAGCGAGACTGCTTCATATTATAGAGGATTTCCCTTTCACCAGCTATATCTGTAGTGCCAGGCTTCTGTATAGTTTACACACATGGAGGTCATCTTTACTGGCTTATAATTTGGATTGGGTGGTTTTATCCCCCAGAATGTATTTTTGATCACATCCTGTCATCAGTCTTGACTATTATATGAAGTCATAACTTCTGGATGTTGGATCAGATTATCATCTCTACGTGATATGATTGTAATGACTGTTATATGAACTGTTAATGAAACAACGTTTTTTTCCTCTGAAAAAAAAATTATTCACAAAAAGAAATAGCATCTCAACACTTTATTTACTCCTAGATCTGTGAGAATTATCTAAGAATACATCCTTTAAGACATCGTTCAATATTTCGGATAGGGCATCCAACACAATTATATCCCTAGAATGAGGCATGCTAAAAGGACGAAATTAACTGGGTTTTTTGGGTTTAGGTATCTAGTTGCGTCTCATTTCACCAAATTTTAATGACTTATCATTAATCACACCATTGATATTTTTTGTTTCTGGTTCAGAGAGCCTGTAGTTATGTTCCTAGTAAACATCAACGATATCCTTTTTACCATGAACGATTAATAATTTCCTACCACATCCAGGGGGTGCTTCATTCCATCAAGAATGATTTTAGGGATTCCATCCATCCACATCGATCAATAAAGTAGTGACACTCACGACTTTGGGGCTCTTTACGATTCACTGCGCTTAATATTAATTAGCCTTACACATTTGGATGGAGATCTTGGTTAGTTCAAATCTATATAATCTTGGCACAAAATAGGAAGATAGGGGCAGAGAATTTGTGTGGCGTAGAGGCATATCTAGCATAGGGGAGGATATAGATTAGCGAACCAATGTCAATCTACTTCTTGACAGAGGAGATATGCCACATGAGCTGAAAACCATAGATCATTGCAGAAATCACGAGAAAAATAATTTTGTGAGCGCCTTTGAAGGTCAGCTAGCTGTGTAAAGATTTGCGTTATTTGTGTTGTGTGATCATCATATGAGGGAGAGAAAGATTTTTCTAATGGCGTGTCTTCTGTGATGTGCTAGAAGTTTGAGTCTGTGATCTTTTATTTGTTTTGAGAGTTTCTTCACACAATGTAGGAGACATGAATGGCTTGTGGCTTAATTTCTATGCAAGACCCCATGCAGAAGACATTGCCAGATAGACAACAAATATATTTATTAATTAAACTAATATATTTGTACATATAAATATTTAAAAAATTTAATATATTCATTTTAAATATAAAATTTATTCCATATTTTTAATTAAAATATGTATTAATATAAATTTAAAAAATATAAATTTAACCAATTAAAAATATATATTTAATATATTTAAAAATAATAATTTATATTTAAAAAGATTATAAAGAAATTTAAATGAATTAAAATAATAAAATTATATATATATATATATATATATATGGTATTGAGTATGGGGAAGAAGGTCAAACTTTCTTTCAATGTCTAAGAAAGCAAGTTACTCTATTTCCATAGAGTAAGAAAACAACTATTTTGTCCAATTATCTAGACTAAACTCAATTCATAAACATATAAAATTGTATTATTATTATTATTATGATACATTAAAAGTTTAAGAAAATTGGTATATAACAAATACTTTGGAAATAACACATAAAATATTTTTAAATTTGCTACCATTATAATCATTAGGTTTCCTAGAGCCCTTAAACTAGATAGGTAAGACATGGTTAAATCAAAAATTTCATAATCTTAACATAATATGATTTTCCAAATGAACTAGACATCCACTCTTCGAGAAAAAATATTAAAAGAGTCCATCTTCTTACATATTCTCACAATTTTTTATTTATTTAAAATTTACATCTTAAATGTCTTTTATAATATTTTTCCATAAATATTTTATTTATTTATTTATATATATTTATATATTTTCTTTCTTAACTACTTTAATTAAATTTTAAAATGCTTATCACTTTTTATAAAATTCAATTTAAAAGTATTTTACTCATAAGAATATTAATCAAAATTATATATATATCATTTTAATCTTTTTTAATAAAAAATCATAAATATTATTGTTAAAATAAATATCTACAACCTATATTACAACATATGATATGCATATCGTGATAGGGTGGCATATGATGACATAAATGGGGTTGGAAGCTCAATGTGGCCTCCTACCACCACTTCTCGCAAATGCCTTTCTCTCAAGGTGCATTTAAGGAGCTTCACCTCCCAAGTTGGAGGTTAAGGCTCTTTGGAAATCATATGTTATACATGTTATACATTTCATCCATGTCTGTCAACTCTCCAACATGTTCTATGTCTAAAGTTAGTGGCTTGACCTTGGTGCTCTCCTAGCTCATGTGCTTGCCCACCATGCGCTTATACTCTCACTTGGTTTCTTAGGTGGGTTGTCTTCTATGCTTGTCGATGAGTTCCCCCCATATGTGTGAAAAATTCACAATGGTAATCCCTACTACAACAATATGATATTATTTCTCCTACTTGTTAATTCTAAATCAAGTTATTTATGGTGTTACACATTAAACATCGAAATAAATTCTAGTGCAACCTTCACAATATAAAAATTACTGCAGAAACAAATACTGAGTAAGAAAGAAATAAACACACATATATACACCATTTTTTTTGGACAATGTCCCTGAAAAAACCCAATGCGAGAAAACAGGTGCAACAGCTAAGGGTTTTATTTATTATGTAGTAGTTTCTGAATACAAGTCCATGGATGCCCGAACTGGTTATCTAATACAAAGATAAAACTAGAAAAAAATATAGTGAGAAGACCTCACACTATCACTAGAAAATCTGACACTAATCTGACAGGAGATGATCCCTCTACGTTGTCTCTGCACAGTCTCTGCATAGTCTCTCCATCTTCCCATGCAGTCATTGCATCACTGCTGTTGGGACTGTGCTGCACCTCCTCCTGATCTCTTGCTCGCTGGAAACTTCGACCCTCTGGCCTCTGGACCTCACACCCCATCTCCGGCATTGGATCTCGATTGTTCTCCATCAGAATTTCAGACTCCCTCTGAAGCTCTGCGCTGCCACAACGTAGCTCTATGTTACCTCTATGTGGCACTGCGCTGCCTCTCTGGAGTTCTCTCTTCCTTCTCTGCCTTGCACTCTATGGATCAATAAAAAGTTCCTCCTCCGGAAAACTATCCTTGCCCCTCATTGCAAGAAATCACTTTGGTCTTCCTCCGTAAACTACTGCGTTGCTCTCTTGAGAAATCTATCTCTTGATCTCTTACTCGATGTGTTTTCCAAATTCCCATCAAGCTCCTTCTTATAATCTCTCATTGATAAGTCAACACCTAAGATTAAAACATAATCAAAGGCTAAGATTAACTGGGAGTTGATTTGTGTCTTTATCTAGAAGATTCACACCCAATCTAATTAATACACTTTAATTAATCAAATTTCCTAAGTTTAGACTTAGGAATACATTAAAAATTATTAATTATTTTAATTAAATCCTCTCCAGGTGGAATTTCCCAAAACGATTTCTGGGTATTGTGGAATGCATGTGTCTTTTCCTCTGTGCAAAATCTCAAGACTAGAGCACATCTAATGATACAAAAATCAACATTCCCTCTTAGCGAGAAAAGTGCTCAAGTGTTGCAACCTCATGAAGCATCACTTTGACTTCTGCACCATCCCAGTTGCGCTGCTAATGTATGGCTGTTGTTGCCCACCAACCACTTTGTAGCTCTCTCTGTGCTGCTGTTGATTTGTGTCTTTATCTAGAAGATTCACACCCGATCTAATTAATACACTTTAATTAATCACATTTCCTAAGTTTAGACTTAGGAATACATTAAAAATTATTAATTATTTTAATTAAATCCTCTCCAGGTGGAATTTCCCAAAACTCTTTCTGGGTATTGTGGAATGCATGTGTCTTTTCCTCTGTGCAAAATCTCAAGACTAGAGCACATCTGATGCTACAAAAATCAACATTACCTCTTAGCGAGGAAAGTGCTCGAGTGTTGCAACCTCATGAAGCATCACTTTGACTTCTGCACCATCCCAGTTGCGCTGATGATGTATGGCTGTTGTTGCCCACCAACTACTATGTAGCTTTCTCTATGTTGCTGCTGAATTTGCATGTTTATATCAACTATTGCATCTGCACTGTAACTCTATTGTTGCTGCCACTATAACATCCGCAACCTCCTCTCATCTACCGCTGTTGAAAATGAGAGATGCCCATCAACTGAACCAACTGTGTTCAAATTGATGCAATTTTCCACCGAGTTCTGACTGCTGCTAGCCTCTGCGCTGTCACTAAAGCCTCTATGTTTTCGTTGACTTTGCACTATGCCAATTTCACTACTACCAACTCTTCTCTGCGCTGCTTAGTTCCTAACGCTTCTAACCACTACATATGTCACTCTGGCACCTGCATGCACCAACTAACACTAATCCATCCTGTGACTATTTCTATGGGCTCTTGTAGCAAGGTGATGATCCAAGTGGTGGAATCCTCGAGGATCTTGCCCATCTTGTAGCTCTCTGAGGCTATAAAGCCATATCACCCCATCTCTCCCCTGGAGGTATATGGGCAATCACGGAAAACTCCTCCTCCAATCTGGAGGACAGCCTATCGATCTTTGCGGTAGTAGCTTGTTGATCTTGATCCTTCTCCTTGTCCTTCTTTCGAAGAGGACACTGCGAACTGAAGTGGTCCATCTCACCACATCATAAACACTTGGTCTTCAAAATATCCTTATTTCGCCTACGCTACTCCTGTTGCCCCTTTGATGCAAGGTTTGCATTTTCCTCTTCCTTCACATCGCTTTCTACCTACTTCTACTGTTGCCTTCTAGGTTTCTCTTCACTAAGTCACACCTCATCTCTTCTTCTTGGAGATTAGCCCACATCCTCTCCCACTCCGATAATTTTTCTCTCCCCTTAATACTCTGGACAAAAACTTCCCATTCTTCTGAGATGATGTTTAGGGCTAATATCAAAAACTTCGTAGGCTGAGGCACTAACCCTACAATTTCCAGCTGATCTCGAACACTAAAGCCTTGTAAGGAAGGGTTCTATGTACTCCCCCTTATGCATCCTCATGCATCTCATATTCTCCTCCAAGTACATCTTCCACTGCTTGGAAGACCCCCAGTATAACATGGCCAATGCATCCCACATTTATTTGTATGTGCCTTTGCCTGCTATGTGAGATACAATTTGATCTCTCACTCCATCAAGGATCAACCTCTTCACCTTCGCTCATGCTCGTCTAGAAGGAAGGAAGTTCTTTCCTTCCAGATAACATATTTGGAGGCACCCTTCAACCGATCTTGATCTCGCAATCCAGTTGATGCCATCTCGTCAATCAAATGTCGAACTATCTCCTCTCTCCTCTGTGAAACTATTGATTTTCTCTACGCACTCCTTGCTAGAGTAAGTAGATCTACTCCCGAATACTGTTGCTTTGCAGTGAGAAATCAAATTCCTTGGCTCGAAATTATTTGAGGAATAAATTCTCTCAGTGTGTGCCCTTCTTTCCTCTTTTGACGCTTTTCTGTCCCAGCAAAGTGTTGCCAAAAGTTGTGTCCCAGCTGAATATTTTCTCAACACTGAATCTATTGCGTTGCTCCCTCTGCCTTTGATAATATCTCGATCCAGAAAATTTACTCTTTGTCGACTCACTCATAGAATTAATTTTTCACGAAAATCAGCCTTCCCAGCCAATGGACTGCGTTGCCCCTCTGGGGTTCGATCTATTGCTTACGCAGTCCATTGAAATCCTCCTTCTGCTCATCGTTGGGCTCTCCCTACTCTTCTCTCCTGCTTCACCTATGCTCTAATTCCATGTGAAAATTCCGCAATGGGAATCCCTACTGCAGCAATATGATATTATTTATCCTACTTGTTAATTCTGAATCAAGTTATTTACAGTGTTTCACAATAAACATAAAAATAAATTCTACTACAACCTTCACAACATAAAAATTAATTCGGATACAAGTATTGAGCGGGAAATAAATAAAAACACACATATACACTATTGTTTTTAGACAATGTCCCTTTAAAAACCCAATGCGAGAAAATCGGTGCAAAAAATGAGGGTTTTAATTATTATGCAGTAGTTTCTGAATACAAGTCCCTGGATGCCCAAATTGGCTATCCGATAATAGAGAAAACTGAACAAAAATATAGTGAGAATATCTCACACTATCATTGGAAAATTCGACATTGATCTGACTGGAGATGAGCCCTCTACGCAGTCTCTGCATTTCCCCATGCAGTCACGGTGTCACTGCTATTGGGACTGTGCTGCACCTCCTCCTTATCTCCTGCTCACTGGAAAATTCAACCCTCTGGCCTCTCGGTATCACACCCCGGCTTCGACACTGGACCTCGACTATTCCCCAACAGAATTTTCAGACTCCTTGTTAGAGCAGGGTCCCCTAACAGTGATTTTGGTGCAATTTTGTAATATTTTAGTCTAGCGTAAGGGCTTCGGGCAGGTCAAAGCCCCTAATGAATTGTAATGGGTCAAAGGGTAGACCAAGGGTCCACAAACCACGGTTTGTGGACCACAAAGTAGTGCAGGCTAATATAGTATAAATAAATGGATAAATCAAGTCTAGAGGTAGAATTTTAAGTTTTGGATTAAGTCTGTATACGAAGTGTAGAGATTATGTGTGGATTTGTCTGGGTAAGGGCTCGTGCTACCTATGTGCATGAAGACCCTAAGTCCTGCTATGTGCGGATCTCGCTGGCTGTATGTGCGGGCTGGTAAAGAGTCTGTAAGTGGAATTTGAATGTTAATGAATGAGAAGACCATTTTGATGATATCTAAGTATTTATGTGTTATGTTATTGGCCGCGCTATCTGTGATTTCTGAGATTATGTCTATTTAATGAATATTGCTAGTAGTTGATGCGCACGTGGATGCGATGCTTTAAAAGGGTAACGAATGGCTAGATCTAGTTGTGTTTTGTCTTGTTACATCTGATTACTAGTTAATTTATGGTTTATGAGCTTCGCACGGGTTATTCAGGAAAGTATTGTTAAGGGTTCTTGGGTTAGGGCTTCTCTAGCGTAGGCCTATTAGATCTGAAGGGAACCTCTTTAATTAACTTTCTCTCTCTCTCAGGGTGCGGAGACCTGGTTCCAACACCCTCCCACACTACTTAGGGTGAGACCTTGACCTGCGCAAGTAGGCCATTGCCGAAAGGGCCAGTAGTACAGGGGTTTTTTGGTAAACCTTAAATCCAAACCTAGGTCAAGACCCCTAAAACCAACAAATGGTTCCATTGATCATAGTCTTCTACTGAAAAATTCGATAGTTGACAATATCCTACATCTGCTCATCCCAGGCTGGCGCAGCACATTCCATTTGAGGGGAAGACTCATCAAAGGCAAGAGCATCTATATCGTGCAGGGTTTCATCCAGCTTCTCTGTCCCTCCAACTAAACCAAAGGTCACCATGAAATCTTTTGTCATGCTACCCGAGTGGAGGGTGCGCTGGTGTAGCTCTACATCTAGATACTAGGTGGCGGGGGTGGTCCTAAGGCATGAATAAACATATGGACCCATTCATTCCATGCCTCCATCCACATAGGCAAGTGGTTGCGTGGGTCCCCACGGCTAGAAAAGAGCTCCATGGGTGGGTTGATTGGAGGTTCAAATCATAGGATCATCATTTTCCGGAATTCCTCCTAGTCCTGAAAAGCCCCCCTATGGGTTTCCCACCATCGCGCAGGGGTCGCGCGCATAGCCAAATCAAGTGCCCAAAATCTCCATTCTTCAAGGACATCTGCTTCTAATGTTTTCAGAAATTCCTTAACACTACCAGAACCATCAAAGTAGTTTAGTTCTCTTACCTCTGAGGAGATGCATCATGTTATGGCCTAAATCTACCTTACGCTGAGAAAGGCAGAATCTAGGGTAACATCAAACCACACTTAACTTAGTAGCTAGCCCTACCAAATCGGGAGAGGGATCTCTCCTTGTCAATATTAGCAAAAAATGTTCAGTGAGGTTTGAGATGAATTGAATGAAGACTGATTTTAGGCTAGGTATGTATGCAAAAGAGTCTTGACTGAATTTAATGATATTTTGCTGGCTCAAATGGAAAGGCAGATTTGGGTATGGGGAATGAGGCTCAGTTTTGCAGAGATCTCAATGGGACAAGGTAGGCAATTGATTTGAAACTTCAATTTGAAAGAAATGGAGAGTTGAGACAGGTGAGGAGTTGAAGAGGGCAAGAAAATTTCAGGGATACTCTTCAAACAGCTGAAAACATAGAAAATTAAACAAACCCTAGGTAGAGCACTGCAAATTTTAATGAATTCTACCTTTATCCTTGTTTGTTTAAGTTAAGAAGAAATAGGAGAGAAAATGGTATACATAAAACACCAGTAGACTTACATTTACAGAGAGAAACACACTATCAAAGAAAAATTCCACATGAATCCCATAGAGTGCTGCAAACCTTGGTCTATTCCTTTGCCAAACTGCAGAGATGAATGTACAGTGATGTTCAAAGCATTCCAAAAAGTCCAACCATGCTAATGACTGAAAAACCACAAAATATAGACAAACAATAACTCATCCCAGCCTCTAGGGGTCGAGCTCATAAGTTTAGGAGCTGCTCCAACAAAATCTAAATTGAGAACTAGAAAGTAGGCAGTGGAACAACTTGCCAATACAAACTAGAAAACTGATTCATTTAGTTGCAAACTACCCTTTGATGGATGAATCTACCTCTATGAGTGAAAATTTAGAAAAATTACATCAAAATCAATCATGTCACATTAAATTAAATCATGAGTTTGAAAACTATAAGGAAAAAAGTCAAACTGTGAAAAAACTAGGCGAAAAACAGAGTTTTTGACCAAAAATGAGCAAAATCCTCCAATGCGCCGCACCTGATTTCCCTATGCGTCGCACCTGTTTGCAGCTTATTTTGGAGGCCTTCCCAGTGTCCAAATTTGCTCCAAGTGGGCTTGTTGGAAAGGTATGCCTGTCTACTTTCCAACAAAAGTGGAATTTTTGAATTTGGCTTCCATTTGCCCCTCCAAAACTGAGTTCTCCCTAGAATGCTTCCTGTGTGTCAAAAAAGGGGCAGAAAGGTCATTTTTGGGGTGTTTTTGACCTTTTTGAAGCCCAAAACCTGTCAAAATTTCTTGGACATTGGTAGGCATGCATATTTTTCCATGAAAAATCCAAAAATTATGAGTCTTCATCAAAAGGAGTCCCCCATCAAAAGCGAGCGCCAGGTGGCGCGGCGCATAGAGCAGAAAAGTCTGTTTTTTAAGCCAAAAATTTCAAAATTGCAAAATGTGTCCCAAATTTTTTGAAATTTGGGCTGAGTGTCCTCCATCAAGTGATGTGTTGGGCCAAGGAAGCCTCAGCCAAGATCTGAAGTCTACCATGCTTTTTTCGCCTCTTTGATACCTTCTTCAATTTGGCCTTCAAGATCCTGATTCTTGCTTTTCACACATGAGTTCTCGCCCAGTAGTGGTATGCCATGTTCCTCAACATATTTTTCTTATTTTTGGCCTTTTCCAACATCCTTTCCCAAGTGCAATTTTTTTCTCTCAAGCCAAGATTCCTGGTCATGTTCAATCTCTTGCTCATACCCATGATCACTGTCTCTTTCCATTGTTTTCCTTTGGTTTTGAAAAATGTGGTTGTACATGGATGGCTTTGTGGATAAAAGTGTGAAAATATGGTGGAGGAATGAAATGGGTAGAGTGTATGGAATAGAGTGTAAAAATGTATGTGTGAACAGAGTTTAGGGATGGGAGTAAGAGTTTTAGGGATGTGAGTAGGGTTTAGGGAGTGTAGGGTTTGGGATAGTGGGATTAGGGATATGGGAATTAGGGAATTTTTGGAATATGGGAATTATGGAATGAGTGGATGAAAGTGAATAATGAATGAAGGAATGAAATAATGAGGGAGTGATGGAGTGGACTTGGTAGCAAAGACACAAATGCAGCCCTAGACAATTGTTTTTGAGCAGATTTAGAAGGAGGTAGGGTTTGAATTCTATCACACTAAACGATCATAAATTTTAAGAAAAACCTCTTCAATAGCAATGGAAGGAATCTTAACTTACTTGCACACCACGGATTTGAGAAAATTTGGAAATTTTTGAGAATTTTATGGTGAAATTGGGCTTGCAACTCTATGCACCGCGCCACCAACCCAATGCGCCGCGCCACAAATCCAATGCGCCGCGCATTTTTACAGGAGACTTTTGGAGACCTTTCCAGTGTCCAAATTGGGCGAAGGATAGCTCGGTGGAAATATTATTGAGTATAATTTACAACCCAACTAGAATTTTTCAATTTGGAGTTCATTTTCACTGTCAAAAATCAAATCTCCCAAGACTGGTCAAAATGTGCAAAATGAGGCTGCCTCAAGGCAGAGTGCTGTTGCAGTCGACTTTTGAAGATCTTACTCAACTTAAAATTGAGCTCATGATAGCTCATTGGAAATATATTTGTGTCTAGTTATCATTTTACTCATCCAGCAAGTCATTTGGCCAACCACGCTAGGATAAATATTGATTTTCCCAACGTCACTTCAGAGGTGCATCAATTCTCCTGAGGCAACTGTATTTTTGACATTTCTCTAAAACCATGACACCTGTGTAAAAAGTGAAGGATTTTTTTCTTCCTTGGCCCATTTTGGACAAAAACCTCTCTTATTTTTTCCAAATTCATCTTTTCTTGCTCAGAAACATCATTGGAGTAAAACCTATCCCGATGTGTGGAACAAGGTATTTGTCGAAATGAAGTGAAATGAAGGGGATAAGGGGCTTACAAATTCTTGGGAAAATTTTTGGAAGTAGGGAGGGATGTTAGGAAGCAGGGGAAAGTGGAATTTCAAATATTGAGTGAGGGGAAGGGGTCCAAAAGGGAAAAACACAGGCCTAGCCTGGAAAATTGCTAAGTTATAGCAAGAAACTAGGGTTTGTGAGAAAATGAGGAATTTGGGGGATCTCAGTGATGGGAAGTGTTTAATAAGGTACATTAAGGATAGGGAAAGGTGTATTAACATCAGGATACAAGTTTTGCAGATGATTTGACCATCTAAGAGAAATTACCTTCAAAACCCTAGGAGAGGGAAATGAACCATACCTAGGCACAACTGAAGCATGAACAAGGTGTAAAATGACCCAGTGGAACTTGACATGATGATGAAAACCCTATGAATGATGGTACACTCAGCTGAATGGTGACATGGACCGACATTTGGACAACTTTGAAAGGAGTGAAAACAAACCCTAGACCTAATACCTAGTGACCAAATTTTACTTGAAGACTCACTAAAATGAAAATATTTGACCTTGACACCTTAAAATCACTTTGTAAGAGCATCTTTTATCACTGGAGGAAGGCTACAAAGACTGACACTAACATTGGCTCCAATGGGGATGGTAGCTACTTGGAGGTGCCAAGAACGACAGATATTTGGAAAGCAGACAGTGCCTTCATCCATTGGGCAATGGAGTCAAAAACTCAAGCTGAAATGCATGACTGAAAACTGATGACTTGACGACACAAATTGACTCTCACTCAACTAAAAACTGACTCGATACTTAAACACAGCCGACAAACTGGAAATGATGCTCAAAGTAGAGCTTATTCATCAAAACATACTCTAACAGTTTCATTCATCACCTGATCAAGTGAAATGAAACAACCAATGCAACCAAGTAAGTATTCCGGCTGCTGTTTGAATTCTCCGCAAGTTATTGCTTATGAACAACAAGAGAGAACTACTGAAAGGCAACTCCCATGAAAACTTGGAAATAGATCCATTGAATGATATGGATTCTCTATCCACCTCCAAAAAAACTGCATAAGGATCTTGAAGTTCATGCACACTGGGACTTAGCTCATCCAATGGATTACTTCTCTTCTCCTCATACCATGAATGCAAACTTTGTTTTGAGCTTTGTGACGAGACTCCTGCTAAAAATGACAAAGAAACCAGCTGCCGGATCAAGTTTATATCAACTCACGTTTCAAGCTCACATGTAGTCAATGGAGAAAGAATTTGACTGTAGACATCATCCAACACATCAGCTATTGGATCATGAAAAACTTGAAAAGACTGTTGCAACCCATTTTCTATTGGTTCTGATAAGATTACATGATTTTCTACAAGCTGCTCATTTGAAGATATACTATGCAATTTACCCTTCAAAAACTGAAATGATTCAAAACAAAATGGTACGGAATCATCTTGCATCATTTGATCGTATGTGCCAGCTTCCATGTCTTCATCTGCAACTTGACAATAAATGGCATTCGGGGGCTACAAATCTGGATATGAGAAGTCTTGAACAAGGTTTTTATTGCCCTCAAGATGGTCCAGAACAAGACTTGTCGACAGTTGATTTCTGATTGCATGGAAGTTGTCTCTGATGAAATGAAACGAATCAAAACAACAAGGCAAAGATCCTTCACTTACTTCAAAATTTGCTGCACTTTCCTCGTCATTTCCATAGTTGATATGTGATGGTTGAACATTGAATTCGAGCTGCTGAAAGTGAAATTCTTCCTCCCAGAAATTAGCTGCTGATTTGTCTGCAAGATTAGCTTCTGTTTGGAGAACATAATCGTCATCATACTGGTCAAACTAAGGCAAATCATCAGTATAAAACACATCATCAAGCATACATGTCAAATCAACAGATCTCTCTTCTCTAAGATGATCTATAAAACAATCATTATCAGATCTATGACAACTGGGATAAGAAACAAAATTTTTGGATCAACAACTTGTTCTTCTTCAATCAACGAGCGATGGGCTTGAACATTATACTCATTCCTTGTGATGATCCTTTGCATCATCTCTTCCACTGCACTTACCAAAATTTCAAGCTTTACCTCTAGAGATGTCGATTCCTCTAGATCTATGTTTTTCATCTCTTCTTCCTTCAATTTTGCCCTTCGGATCAGCAAATGAGCCTCTACATCTATTGCACTATTCTGCATCTCTTCAAGTGTTGCAATATTCCTTTCTCTCAGCTAAAACTCCATTTCTGAATCAAAGGCACCTAGGTAGTGCAAGAGAGCGGATCCAAGAGGAGGTCTTATATTAACTAGCATCGAATAATAAAATTGGTTAAATCTGGCAGAAAACTGTTGTACTGTCTCCTCTGGCAGTCTTTTCAGCTGTTTATACTCTTCTATAATCAAGAAATGGTTATGTCTGACCACCCACCTATCGAGGAAAACTTTGACGAACTGTTGGAAATCTGATATTCTCGCATCAGACAGGGTTTTGAACCAACCCTTGACTTTGCCTTGCAAAGAAAGAGCAAAAAGCCTAATACTGACATCCTCTTCATCAAATTGAAAAAGGTCAAGAAAAGACTCAAAATTCAGAACATGTCTCTCAGCAGTGATGTTGTTGCGTTCACCATCAAATCTTGGTAGATATAGGTCATGATTTTTAGGGAAAGCATGGGATATAGGAGGTAAAATCAGAGGCTTGTATCGATCTGGAATTTTACAAGGTATAGGGGTATGTACATAAGGTATAGAATCAATCGTGGTCTCTTGAGGCTTATCATTTTGAAGACGGTCATCACAAGATTCGGAAGAAAGGTCTTGATCAAGCTCAAAAGCATGCAAATCTTTGGTATTCACAATATTCCAAGGGAAGGAATCAAATGCAGGCCGAGGATATTTTCTCAAATACAATATACTTTGCAAAGCCTTCTTGACATTCCCGAGAAAAGAGAAGAAATAATTTATGAAAAAGAACAAAATGTCTTGGATGAAATTCCAACTTGAATACCTAATCTTTCCATATTTTCCTTTCACGTTTCTGTTGGTCAGGTTCATCCTCCAGTGGAGTTCTTGGATCTGATCTCGAAACTGATTTAGAGTCGCTAGGTGAATGATTTCAGCCTTTCGATGTCTAATCGTTGTCCACCATCAACAATCAGATCTGAACTTGATTACATTTTACTGAGGAAACCAAATGTTCCGTTCATAAACTAAACCAGAGATTGACTGAAGCAGCATTCATCTACTATACACTTGCAGAGCAAGAGCAGTTCGAAGGCTACCTGGCTAACTTCAGGTTCTGTCTGTAGTTTATAAATCAAACAACAAAATTTTCTTCCCCAGTATGGTCACCACTATGTTATGGCTTAAATCTACCTCAGGCTGAGAAAGGCAGAATCTAGGGTAACATCAAACCACGCTTAACTTGGTAGCTAGCCCTACCAGATCGGGAGAGGGCTCTCTCCTTGTCAATCTCAGCAAAAAATGATCAGTGAGGTTTGAGATGACTTTAATGAAGACTGATTTTAGGCTAGGTATGTATGCAAAAGAGTCTTGACTGAATTTAATGATATTTTGCTGGCTCGAATGGAAAGGAAAATTTGGGTCTGGGGAATGAGGCTCAATTTAGCAGAGATCTCAATGGGACAAGGTAGGCAATTGATTTGACACTTCAATTTGAAAGAAATGGAGAGTTAAGACAAGTGAGGAGTTGAAGAGGGCAAGAAAATTTCATGGATCCTCTTCAAACAACTGAAAACATAGAAAAGTAAACAAACCCTAGGTAGAGCACTGCAAATTTTAATGAATTCTACCTTTATCCTTGTTTGTTTAAGTTAAGAAGAAATAAGAGAGAAAATGGTATAAATAAAACACCAGTAGACTTACATTTACAGAGAGAAACACACTATCAAATAAAAATGCCACGTGAATCCCATAGAGTGCTGCAAACCCTGGTCTATTCCTTTGCCAAACTGCAGAGATGAATGTACAATGATGCTCAAAGCATTCCCAAAAGTCCAACCATGCTAATTACTGAAAAACCAAAAAATATAGACAAAAAATAACTCATCCCAGCCTCTAGGGGTCGAGCTCATAATTTTAGGAGCTGCTCCAACAAAATCTAAATTGAGAACTAGAAAGTAGGCAGTGGAACAACTTGCCTCTAAAAACTAGGAAACTAATTCATTCAGTTGCAACTACCCTTTGATGGATGAATCTACCTCTATGAGTGAAAATTTAGCAAAATTACATCAAAATCCATAATGTCACATTAAATTACATCATTAGTTTGAAAAATAGAAGGAAAAAAGTCAAACTGTGAAAAAACTAGGCGAAAAACAAAGTTTTTGACCAAAAATGAGCAAAATCCTCCAATGCGCCACGCCTGATTTCCCTATGCGTAGCGCTTGTTTGCAGCTGATTTTGGAGGCCTTCCTGGTGTCCAAATTTGCTCCAAGTGGACTTGTTGGAAAGGTCGGCCTGTATAATTTCTAGCACAAGTGGAATTTTTTGATTTTGCCTCCATTTTCTCCTCCAAAATTGAGTTCTCCCAACATTGCTTCTTGTGTGTCCAAAAAGGGGCAAAAAGGTCATTTTTGGGGTGTTTTTGACCTTTTTGGGGGCTCAAAACCTGTCAAAATTTCTTGGCCATTGGTAGGCATGCATATTTTTCCATGAAAAATCCAAAAATACTGAGTTTTCCTCAAAATGAGGTCTCCATCAAAAGCGAGCGCCAAGTGGCACGACGCATAGAGCAGAAAAGTCTGTTTTTTGAGCCAAAAATTTCAAAATTGCAAAAAGTGTCCAAATTTTTTTGAAATTTGGGCTGAGTGTCCTCCATTAAGTGCTATGCTAGGAAAAATAAGCTTCGGCCAAGATCTTAAGTTTATCTTGCTTTTTTTGTCTCTTTGATACCTTCTTCAATTTGGCCTTCAAGTTCTTGATTCTTGCTTTGCACATATGGTTTCTCGCCTAGTAATGGTTGGCCATGTGCCTCAACATGTTTTTCTCTTTGTTGGCCTTCTCCAGCAACCTTTCCCAAGTGCAAGTTTGTTCTCTCAAGCCAAGATTCCTGGTCATGTTCAATCTCTTGCTCATACCCATGATCACTGTCTCTTTCCATTATTTTCCTTTGGTTTTGAAAAATGTGGTTGTACATGGATGGTTTTGAGGATAACAGTGTGAAAATATGGTGGAGGAATGAAATGGGTAGAGTGTACGGAAGAGAGTGTAAATATGTATGTGTGAACAGAGTTTAGGGATGGGGAGTAAGGGTTTTAGGGATGTGAGTAGGGTTTAGAATAGTGGGATTAGGGATATGGGAATTAGGGAATGAGTGGATGAAAGTGAAGAATGAATGAAGGAGTGAAAGAATGAGGGAGTGATGGAGTGGACTTGGTAGCAAAGACACAAATGCAGCCCTAGACAATTTTTTTTGAGAAAATTTAGAAGGAGGTAGGGTTTGAATTCTATCACACTAAACCATCATAAATTTTAAGAAAAACCTCTTCACTAGCAATGGAAGGAATCTTAACTTACTTGCACACCACGGATTTGAGAAAATTTGGAAATTTTGGGGAAGTTTATGGTGAAATCGGGCTTGAAACTCTGTGCGCTGCGCCTCAAACCCAATGCGTAGCGCCTTTTTGCAGGAGACTTTTGGAGACCCTCCCGGTGTCCAAATTGGGTGCAGGATAGATCGTTGGAAATATTATTGAGTCTAATTTCCAACTCAACTATAATTTTTCAATTTGGAGTTCATTTTCCCTGTCAAAAATCAAATCTCCCATGACTGGTCAAAATGTGCAAAATGAGGCTGCCTCAAGGCAGAGTGTTGTTGCACTAAACATTTGAAGGTCTTCCTCAACTCCAAATTGAGCTCATGATATATTATTGGAAAGCTATTTGTGTCTAGTTATCATTTGATGCATCAAGAAAGTCATTTGGAAAACCAAGCTATGAGAAAGATTGATTTTCCCAAGGTCACTTCAGAGGTGCGTCAATTCTCCTGAGGCAACTGTATTTTTGACATTTATCTAAAAAAATGACACCTGTGTAAAAAGTGAAAGATTTTTTTCTTCCTTGGCCTATTTTGGATAAAAAACTCTCTCATTTTTTCCAAATTCATCTTTTTTTGCTCAGAAAAATCATTGGAGTAAAACCTATCCCGATGTGTGGAACAAGGGATTTGTCGAAATGAAGTGAAATGAAGGGGATAAGGGGATTCTAAATTCTTGAGAAAATTTTGGGAAGTAGGGAGGGATGTTAAGAAGCAGAGTAAAATTGAATTTCAAAGATTGAGTGAAGGGAAGGGGTCCAAAAGGGAAAAACACAAACCTATCCTAGAAAATTGCCAAGTTATAGCAAGAAACTAGGGTTTGTGCGAAAATGAGGAATTTGGGGGATCTCAGTGATGGGAAGTGTTTAATAATGTACATTAAGGATAGGGAAAGGTGTATGAACACCAGGATACAAGTTTTGTTGATGATTTTACCATTTAAGAGAAATTACCTTCAAAACCCTAGGAGAGGGAAATGAACCTTACCTAGGCACAATTGAAGCGTGAACAAGGTGTAAAATGACCCAGTGGAACTTGACATGATGATGAAAACCCTCTGAATGATGGTACACTCAGATGAATGGTGACATGGACCGAAATTTGGACAACTTTGAAAGGAGTGAAAACAAACCCTAGACCTAATACGCAGTAACCAAATTTTACTTGAAGACTCACTGAAATGACAAAATTTGACCTTGACACCTTAAAATCACTTTGTAAGAGAATGTTTGATCACTGGAGGAAGGATGAAAAGACTGAAACTAACACCACCATCGGTTCTTTGTGATTCGAGGCATCACAACGCGTATACGCTATGCAACCAGTTCCCGCCAATTTTCTATCTCACCATCCGAGGTTTGAGATACATGCGTTATCTTTCTCCCCAACACAACATACCATCAACCGAGGGTTGATCCACTCATCATCCCGACTTCGCCAGATTTGTAAATGTGGTCAACATCCTCCTCTTGCGCATCGGTTCTCGTATATCATTCTCCTTCTCAATGGGTCCAACGGGACTATCACATACGTAACATTGAACATCATTCTCAAAGACCATGCTTCTCCTTTTCAAATTGATGATACCTCCCATGTCAATAGCCCAGTCTAGACCTAAGAGTGCAGGGTATGGGTCAACATCCTCCACAATTTGTATTACTTCAAAATCTACATAGGCCTTATCTCCCGTAATGTTGGGAAAAATACTGAAAGGGGGGGTGAATCAGTATTTGGGACTTAATCAAATCTTTTTACTTTTTCATGCTCTAAAACCCATACGCTACTTTACTTTATCAGACTCGCGTATATACGCGGATACCCTTCACAAAACTCGCGTATATGCAGAGATCTTAATATGCAATTAATTCATTACCTAGATCCTTGCATTTATTCATTCATCAGATGTTTATATAGCAACAGACATGTGCAGTAATAACAGAGTAAATCATCACACATAAGCATCACACATGAACACCAGGATTTTAGGTGGAAACCCAAGTCGGGAGAAAACCACCGCTGCTGTTGTCTCAGCCTTCAATATTTTATTATAAAGAAAACATCTTACAAATATGTACTGACGCAGATTCATACCGGTACGCAAGCACCCACTTGCGCTCGTTTACCAGCCTCTCCTGGAAGGGAGCTACGACCCCCTTCTCTCGTTTACCAGCCTCACCTGGAAGGGAGCTACAACCCCCTGACTGAAGGCTACAACCCTCAGCACCACCATGGACCATGTTTCGTCAATTTTCACACTAGATCCAATAGCTTCAATAGAGCACAACTTGCAGGCCACTTTTCATCATATTTTCAGACTAGACCCACCCCACACATTTAAGCTCAATCATACATCAAAACTGATACTTATCAATTCAGACAACCCAAATCTGTAGAATACATCATTAATAGATAGCAGTAACATAGCAGAACAGAACAGAAATTTCATACTTCATACTTCAGCAAACCTTAGTTTTCATACGCGCTTTCCTTTCACTGATCCCACGTATATACGCGCTTCTATGCATATAAACCCGCGTATACATCTGCACATATTACAGAGCTAATTTCACAACCCATATGCGCTTTTTCTTTATCAAACCCGCGTATATACGCGCTTCCGTTGTTCCAAACTAGCGTATATATCTTTAAACATTATAGAGCAGCATACTTCTTCAGATCGATATTCATTTCCATTTTACCCTTACTTCGTACGATGTTCGCTCATCTCATATCTAAGACTCCATAAACATATCTAGAAGATACAAATACATTTCAGAGTCTAGATTCCTTCTTCATCATTTTCTTCATAGGTGCATCACAGATTTAGACCTATCATCAAATCACACCCTCACCATTCGCATATTTCGTAGTGAAGTATTCATTCAAACCGTACACTTTGCACACCCACGTACAATGATTTTCTTCTCCTTATATAGATCTAGCCTTTGAAAATACCATGAGCCAAAACCACACAACTTCCGATGGTATTCCTGGATGGGATCACATAGACAATCCAGCGCTCAATACAATGGGTCAATACCATGGTAAAGTCCCTTGGTTTTAGTAATTTAGAGCTACCCATACTAATTGGCACGGCATTTTTCCCCAAGTCTATGTGAAGCACACGCCTTCTCTATTAAGCAAACCCGCGTATGCCTTATGACATACACTTTTCATCATTACTCTTGCACATACTGATATTCCTTTCTTCTGCAACTTCTGTACTACTTGTAGAACATCAGATTTACATCATTAATTAGAATATCAAGTCAGTTTTCATCAAGAACAACTTCATCAAGAAGGTTGCCATTATCTTCTTCAAGTGCTGCCATCATCTTCATCAAGTGGGTTGCCATCAAGGACAACACATTGCATCATATTGCCAACAATCTCCCCCTTTGGACTTGATGGCAACCACGATGGTGTTTGATCACCACAACAGATTGATACATTAAGAATAACCATTCTTCTCCCCTTATTCAAACACCATGTCACTCTCCCCCTTTGACATCAAGGGCAAAGGGCGGATCAATACCAACACAAGGTTTTCTCCTCATGTAGACTCCATGCTCCATGTAGATCTGATGTGCACTGAAGTTTCCATGCTCCCCCTGAGTTCATGCTGAATCTTCAAACATATTTTTCAATGAAGTACATGACTCTAGGACCTTCCTATCACCAAGGACTCATACTTACCTCAAAGATCCAACCAAGTGGATTTACATATGAGACTCAAATACCCAACCAAGTGGGTTTACATATTTGAACAAGTCCTTACATGACTGAATATTACAAATTTACATCATAGGTCTCAACATGACCTTTTCATCAAATTACAAATATGAATTTTTATGACCAGTACCAGAAAGACCTCAAGAGAGAGATCTTATTTCAGAATCATCATAATGCCAACAATGCATTATAATCAGCAAGGCTAATGCTCCCCCTGAAAGAGTGCATCCAAGCATCCTTTCCATATGACCAAGGCTCCTCCTTAGTTTGTGCAACCTGAAACTCTTTCAACAACAAGTTGTCAGCAACAATCTCTGCATGATCTGTCCTTATCTCTGAATCATAAGACTTCCATCTCATCCATGTGTGAAAACAAAGAATACTCTTCAGTAAAAATAAAACAGGGCTCATCCATAATCTCATCATAAGAAACCATGTATCATGTCATCATCATTTAGATATGAGAAATAAGCGGATACAGCGCCAATAATACAATCATTAGTATTCAGACTGATGCTCCCCCTGAACCTATGCTCCTGATCTTCAGCTGTCATACAAATTTTCTTATCATTAGTGCATACACGACTGTCTCTACTGTAACTCGCGTGTATACGCGGATTTAGTTCACTAAACCCGTGTATGGAAAGTGACACATTGAAAATTTCACATTCCTTCATCTCCCCCTGAAGTTGTACCTCCTGTACCTGTCTTCTTCACATCAGATGCTCTGTCAGAAATAAACATAACCATAATAACCAAAACAATCATGGGAATCACCATACATTGCCCCCCCTGTGACGATACATTACTAATCCCTATAATGTATCTCACATCACTCCTGCAATCATTAAGAGAAGTAAGCTTTAGAAGCGGATGACTGCAGTAGGGTCAATATTCCCTACGTTTCTGACCGGTCCTCCTTCTTTTTCCAACTTTTCTTGAACTTTCTTATTGTGTGCTGGAAGTTCTCCAATTTTTCAGATCTATTCATCCTGCATTCTTTTTCTACATGTACATACTTGTTACAAGTATATCATCTTATGTGACCAGAAAAGTAAGCATAAGGATCATAATGTGTTGTTCTATTCTTCCTTCTATTGCAATCAACTGCTTTATGACCATACTTGCTGCATGAAAAACAATATCCCTTGAAGAAACCAGAGTACCTTTCTATGTGGAATCTGTTTGTTTGTGACTGAAACAATCTGTTTTTGCAATTGGCTGCAACATGCCCATAATTATGAAATTTGAAGCATTCAACATTTTTGAATGATTTCCTTTGAGAATTCATGATTGTAGGTTGACCTTTAGTTTCTTTCAACACTTCAGGTTTTGCTTTGACATCCTTTGAATCTTTAGCACTTCCTTGCGAACTAGATTCTCCTTTGACAGTTTCATGAAAACCAAGACCAAGTTTAATAGCAGGAGACTTTTGATTACTAAGAATATTGTCTAGAATCTTAGTACTATCTTGAAACCTCAAGATTTTATCCTTTTCTTCTAATTTACCTTTGAGAATGTTTACCTCAACCTCCAATTTTTGGCATTGCTTCTTCATGCTTTCTTCGACCCTTTTTCCTTCTTCTACTTGATCATTCAAATTTAAGATCTCTTCTTTCAACCCATTTTCTTGCTCTTCAAAGATTTGTAAAAGTTCTTCATTATTCTTATTTGATTTTTCCAGATCTGTTTTGAGCGAGATGATTTCTGCTTCACGTCCTTCCTTTTCAAATGATTGTAGAAGTTCTTCATTCTTATTATTTGATGCTTCAAGGTCTGTTTTCAGAGAGATGATTTCTGCTTCAAGTCCTTCACTGTGATTGGTTACTTTGTCCTGCAGTCTTTGATACATTTCTATCTGTCCCTTCATTGTTTCTATCTGTTCATTCAATCTAGAGATCACATCCTCGAGGATAGATTCCCTCCTTTTAAATTGATCCCAAAAATTACTTTCATCATTGATCTTGAGATTTGCTTCTAGACTTATATTGTTACTTTCACTATCTTCATCATTGCATGCACAAGTGAGTGGATTACAAGAACAACAATCAATACATGTTTCCTCTTCTTCATTTTTTGTTGCACATGTTTTCTGAGATATCTTCTTTTCTTGAGTAGCCTTCTTCTTTTGCTTCTTTGCCATGAGCACTAGCAGATCTTGGTCATAATCTTCTTCATCTTCACTTGACACTTCATTTGCATAATAACTCTTTCTCTTTTCAAATTGTTTCCCTTTACCATGATTATCTTCATAAGGACATTTAGCAGCATAATGACCAACTTTTCCACAAGCAAAACACTTGAAGGGAAGCTTACCTTTGAATCTTCCAGTTCCTAGTTGGAGTTTTCTCACAAATTTTGCTTCTTCTTCTTCTGATATATAATTTGATTCCTTGACATCTGCCTTTTCTTTTCCTTTTGCACACACCTTAAAAGCATCTTCTTTGATTTGAGAGGGACCTCCTTGTCTCATTTCATAAGCAGTCAGAATACCATGTAGTTGAACAATAGTAAGAGTTTGCAGATCTTGCCTTTCTTCAATAGCTGATACTTTTGACTCAAATTTTGGAGTCAAAGACCTTAAGACTTTTTCCACCATAGTAGTATCGGTTATGGTTTCACCCAAACTTCTCATACGATTTACAATACCATCTAGACGTAAAAAGAAACTGGAAATACTCTCATCACTATGCATACTTAAATTTTCATATTCAATTCTGAGAGTTTGGAGTTTTGCACTTTTTACCTTTGTATCTCCTTCATAGCTCAGAATGATTTTGTCCCATATTTATTTTGCTGAATTTAGCTGCATCACTTTAGCAAATTCTGGTTCAGACATGCTTCCTAACAAAACATTGACTTCTTTGGCATTGACTTCATATTTCTTCCTTTCTGCTGCATCAGTAGGAATACTTGCCGGATACTGATAACCTTCTTCCACGATTGCCCATACTTCTGCACCAAGACTTTGCAGATATGCTTTTGTTCGTATCTTCCAGAATAACAGATTACTTCCATTGAATAGAGGTGGCTTTAAAGACAATACTCCTTCATGACTTCCCATTGCGACGGATCTCCTTAAAGCGATCAAGCTTCTGCAAAAGGACCTGCTCCGATACCAATTGTTGGGAAAAATACTGAGAGGGGGGGGGGGGTGAATCAATATTTAGGGCATACTCAAATCTTTTTACTTTTTCATGCTCTAAAAACCATACGCTACTTTACTTGATCAGACTCGCGTATATACGCGGATACCCTTCACAAAACTCGCGTATATGCAGAGATCTTAATATGCAATTAATTCATTACTTAGATCCTTGCATTTATTCATTCATCAGATGTTTATATAGAAACATACATGTGCAGTAATAACAGAGTAAATCATCACACACACATGAACACCAGGATTTTAGGTGGAAACCCAAGTCGGGAGAAAACCACCGCTGTCGTTGTCTCAGCCTTCAATATTTTATTATAAAGAAAACATCTTACAACTATGTGATCAAGGACTCATACTAGTACTGTGCACCCACTCGTTACTCACATTTCAGCCCTCTCCCGAAGGGAGCTACGACCCCGCTTCTCATTTGTCAGCCTCCCGGAAGGGAGCTACCACCCTCGCTCATTTACCAAATTTCACCGGAAGGGAGCTAACCCCCCCTGACTGAAGACAACCCCTACACCATAATCTACGTTTTCATCAATTTTCACACTGGATCCAAAAGCTTCCTTTAGAACACAACTTGCAGGCCACTTTTCGTCATATTTTCAGACTGGACCCACTCCACACATTTAAGCTCAATCATACATCAAAACTGATACTTATCAATTCAGACAACCCAGATCTGTAGAATACATTTTAAACAGATAGCAGTACCACAGCAGAACAGATCAGACATTTCATACTTCATACTTCAGCAAACCTTAGTTTCCATACGCGCTTTCCTTTCACTGATACCGCGTATATACGCGCTTCCATTCATATCAACCCGCGTATACATCTGCATATTACAGAACAACCCATACGCGCTTTATCTTCATCAAACCCGCGTATATACGTGCTTCCGCTGCGACAAACTAGCGTATAGATCTTCAGACATTATAGAGCAGCATACTTCTTCAGATCAGATATTCAATACATATTTAACCCTTTACTTCAGACAGATGTTCACCTCATCTCAGATCTAAACATACCATAAACAGATCTAGAAGATACAAATACATTTAAGATCTAGATTCCCTTCTTCATCATTTTCTTCATAGGTGCATCACAAATTCAAATCTATCATCAAACTGTTACACTTTCCATACATACATACTTCAGAGTGAAGTATCCATTCAAACCCAGACTTATGCACACCCATTGCACAATGATTTTCTTCTCCTTATATAGGTTTACCCTTTATCAATACCATGAGCCAAAACCACACCTCTTCCGATGGTATTCCTAGACGGGGTCAAATAGACAACCCAGCGCTCAATACAATGGGTCAATACCATGGTAGTAACCCCTGGTTTTACACTTTTAGAGCGCAATTGAGCATACGCGACTTGGCACGTAATTTCCCGCGTGCATATGCTACTTCTCCTAGACAAACCCGTGTATGCCTTGAGACACACACTTTTCATCATTGTTCTAGCACATACTATAATTCCTTTCATCATTACCTCTGAGCTGCTCTGTAGACACATCAGATTTACATCATTAATTAGTATATCAAGCCAGTTTCCATTAAGTACAACTTTCATCAAGAAGGTTTCCATCATCTTTATCAAGTGGGTTGCCATCAAGGACAACACTCTGCATCATATTGCCAACAATCTCCCCCTTTGGACTTGATGGCAACCACGATGGTGTTTGATCACCACAAAAGATAGATACATTAAGCATAACCATTATTCTCCCCTTATTCAAACACCATGTCACTCTCCCCCTTTGACATCAAGGGAAAAGGGCGGATCAGTACCAACACAAGGTTTTTCTCCTCATGTAGACTCCATGCTCCATGTAGATCTGATGTGCACTGAAGTTTCCATGCTCCCCTTGAGTTCATGCTGAATCTTCAAACATATTTTTCAATGAAGTACATGACTCTATGACCTTCCTATCACCAAGGACTCATACTTACATCAAGGATCCAACCAAGTGGATTTACATATGAGACTCAAATACCCAACCAAGTGGGTTTACACAATTTGACTCAACTACCCAACCAAGAGGGTTTACACATTTTGACTCAAGTACCCAACCAAGTGGGTTTACATATTTGATCAATTCCTTACATGACTGAATATTAAAATTTTACATCATAGGTCTCAACATGACATTTTCATCAAATTACAAATATGACTTTTTATGACCAGTACCAGAAAGACCTCAAGAGAGAGAGATCTTATTTCAGAATCATCATAATGCCAACAATGCATTATACTCAGCAAGGCTAATTCTCCCCCTGAAAGAGTGCATCCAAGCATCCTTTCCATATGACCAAGGCTCCTCCTAAGTTTGTGCAACCTGAAACTCTTTCAACAACAAGTTGTCAGCAACAATCTCTGCATGATCTGTCCTTATCTCTGAATCATAAGACTTCCATCTCATCCATGTGTGAAAACAAAGAATACTCTTCAGTAAAAAGAAAATAGGGCTCATCCATAATCTCATCATAAGAAACCATGTATCATGTCATCATCATTTAGATCTGAGAAATAAGCAGATACAGCGATCATTAGTAGTCAGACTGATGCTCCCCCTGAACCTATGCTCCTGATCTTCAGTTGTCATAAAAATTTTCTTATCAGAAGTGTATACGCGACTGTCTCCACTGTAACTCGCGTGTATACGTGGATTTAGTTCACTGAACCCGCGTATGGAAAGTGACACATTGAAAATTTCACATTCCTTCATCTCCCCGTGAAGTTGTACCACCTGTACCTGTCTTCTTTACATCAGATGCTTTGTCAGAAATAAACATAACCAGAATAACCAAACTAACCATGAGAATCATCATACATTGCTCCCCCTGTGATGATACATTACTAATCCCTATAATGTATCTCACATCACTCCTGCAGTCATTAAGAGAAGTAAGCTTCAGAAGCGGATGACTGCAGTAGGGTCAATATTCCCTACGTTTCTGACCGGTCCTCCTTCTTTTTCCAACTTTGCTTGAACTTTATTATTGCATGCTGGAAGTTCTCCAATTTTTCAGATCTATTCATCCTGCATTATTTTTCTACATGTCCATACTTGTTACAAGTATAGCATCTTATGTGACCAGAAAAGTAAGCATAAGGATCATAATGTGTTGTTCTATTCTTCCTTCTATTGCAATCAACTGCTTTATGACCATCTTGCTGCATGAAAACAATACCCCTTGAAGAAACCACAGTACCTTTCTGTGTAGAATATGTTTGTTTGTGACTGAACCAATCTGTTTCTGCAATTGGCTGCAACATGCCCATAATTATGACATTTTAAGCATTCAACATTTTTGAATGATTTCCTTTGAGAATTCATGATTGTAGGTTGACCTTTAGTTTCTTTCAACACTTCAGGTTTTTCTTTGACATCCTTTGAATCTTTAGCACTTCCTTGTGAACTAGATTCTCCTTTAACCGTTTCATGAAAACCCAGACCAAGTTTGATAGATGGAGACCTTTGACTACTAAGAATATTGTCTAGAATCTTAGTACTATCTTGAAACCTCAAGAGTTTATCCTTTTCTTCTAATTTACCTTTGAGAATGTTTACTTCAACCTCAAATTTTTGGCATTGCTTCATCATGCTTTCTTCAACCCTTTTTCCTTCTTCTACTTGATCATTCAAATTTAAGATCTCTTCTTTCAACCCATTTTCTTGCTCTTCAAAGATTTGTAAAAGTTCTTCATTCTTCTTATTTGATTTTTCCAGATCTGTTTTGAGCGAGATGATTTCTGCTTCACGTCCTTCCTTTTCAAATGATTGTAGAAGTTCTTCATTATTCTTATTTGATGCTTCAAGGTCTTCTTTCAGAGAGATGATTTCTGCTTCAAGTCCTTCACTGTGATTGGTTACTACATAAAAAGACAGCTACTGGAAAGGAGACAAAGGACCTCGCCAGCACAAGCAAGGGTCCGAGTAAGAATGTAAAGGGGAGTCCTTCTTGCACCAGTGAAAAAAGGAAATGACCTAAAAAATCAACAGAAGAAAGGGCCCCATATCCAAATAAGAAGACAACTAGTGCACCTGTTGAAGAGAATCCTTCTATGACACTAATAAGGGCACAGACCCCCGAAGAAAACAACCTGTCAGTCCTTGCAGACGCGGTAAAATTTGTATAGGTCGAAGATGACACTCTGTTGGCCGATTTCATTAAAAGGGCTCGGAAAAAGAATGAAGAGTCTAGTGTAGGAAAAGAGCCACAGTCCCCACAGGATGTTGAATCCCCTTATGCACCAGTGCAAGAAGAAGAACAAGAAGAAGAACCAGAAGAAGAAGAACCAGAAGAAGAAGAACCAGAAGAAGAAGAAGAAGAAGAGGAAGAAGCATTTGCTGAAACCCCAAGGGATACTGAGGTCCCTAAAGGAGATACTACCCCTGGTGAGACAGAAGAAGAAGAATTTCTTGATGTAACCATCATGGATACTGAGGTCCCTGAGGAAGACATAGCCCCTGTCGTGATAGAAGAAGAAGAAGATTTGGTAACTCCTGATGCTCGGATAGTTGAACTCGAGCTTCAAGTGCATAACTTAGAACAGTTCATAACTAAAGCGCAGGAGGATAAAGAACAAAGTAAAGAAGAATTAACTGCAGAGATCCAGAAAAATAAAGGATAAGTTAGAATTTGGAAGTACCGAGCTGTGCAATGTTTCAAGAGACTTAAAAAGGTGACAAAGAAACTAAAGAACATTAGAAAGAAGAAGTCTAAAACATTGCAGGCTGATGTCAGTATATCAGAGCAGGATTGAGCTGGAATGCTCAAAGTTTTGAAGTTTTTTTGCAAAGTTAAAGAGTTGTGTGAGGACACACAACAACTTAGGGATGGGAGGATGTTAGCCCCCTAATTTTCTCTCTTTTTTCCATTTTCCCCTTCCTAAATCATAACCATTTACCATTGTTTTACCTCTTTTATGCACCCTCATCTTGCACCAGTCTAAGCACGGTGACATAGTTCGTATAAACTTTATTTTTCATATTTTTAATTCAACTTAGAATGAATTAATTATTTATTACATGATTTCTTACTTTTAATCACTCTTTGTAACTTATCGATATCTCCAATGTTTATTTGGTAGTCAGAGTACTTACCGTGACCGTTGATCCTAGTGCAGGATCAGATCTTGAACCATTGCCAGCACAACAAATATTTGCAGCAGATCTGAACCTCTTTGATCATCGCCTCGTTTTGAGCAGCTTTAGCCATGACAGCAAGATCGACCCAAAGGCAGTTGAGACCGAATCTGTGAAGGACGAAAGTTGGAGATTGGCGATGGCCAATTTTGCTAACTGTCTAATTTTGAAGGCCAAAAAGCTAAATTCTGTGTTTGGTTATGTAATTGGTTGAATGATCTATTTTTGCCTTTGGCCAAAGATCTATATAATGTAGAATGTAAATAGGACTAGAGAGAAGTTTTTGATAGCAGAAGAGTACAGAGACACAACCAGAGAGGCGGTAACAGGTTGATTATTTTGTTATCGCTCGAATCTGGGCTGGACGATGTATTAATGTATGTACTTTCCTTAGTGAATTAATAAAAGGGAGCTCTACCTCATGTTTCAAAAATTGCGTTTCTGTATTTGAGCTGATGAATTGATTAAGGTACTGAGCCGCGTTCTTATTTAAAAGGGAAACGCGGTGGTTGGCTAGGGCCCACCCAACCTAGCACGTTTACCCCATTTCCCATTTTCCTGTAATTTGTGTTTACATTGTCAAGTGTGATTTAATTTTAAGCACATGCATTCATTTTTGAATGAAAGCGGATCTGTTGTGTGAAGTAGATAAATTTCCTTTTCCTGCAATTTCCTTTCCTGCACTTGATTTCAGATTGGTTTTCCTCCGCCTGGTCCAAGCAGGAGAAATGAACCTGCACCAGTGCACGTTGGTGTGATATCTCCTTTTCTGCAATTCTGTTTGATTGGTTTTCCTTGCTTGGTCCAAGCAGGAGAAATGAACCTGCACCATTTCACGTTGGTGTGATGCAGAAAGCCTTCTTAGTATACTTCCCGCAATCTTCTTTCTTTCATTAAATGCTTATGACAGGATAAATTTATATTGATTGTTTCTTTATTCTTGCACTATGTTAAGATCAGAAACATTACATTTTTATGTGTGCAATTTGATTTAACAATATAATAGCACTTGCAATAATTAAGCACTCATTTTAAGAATTAAATGTTAAGTGCAGGAAGCTCTGATCCGATGCAAGAACTAGTTTCTTGCCACAGAATCTGAGTGCATCCTGGAGGTGAAAATTTGGAGCTTTCTTACCCTCCAAGAGCGTCTTGTATGTGTGGCCGAATTTTGGATCGCTCTTGTAGAGAAGTCGCCAATTAGAAGTCTCGTGCCAACAAGAGTTAAACACGGTGGTTAGCACCACGATTAGCGGTTGGCTAAAGCACTTTGCAACACTATTGGTGCTTCCCTTCTTGTGCTTGATGTTCAAATGAAATTTTTGCAGATATGTGGACCACTTATGATGGCATTCATTCTGTAACTTCCCTTGTGTCTCTATGAATTGTTGGGGTCAGTGGTGTATGTGGATGAGCATTTCCTTCGCCAAAATGTAATGCTTCCATTGTCGACAAGCCTACACAATGGAATACATCTCTTTGTCATAAGTTGGATACTTATGGACTGTTTTTTATAGTGTCTCACTATGATATTCCACTAGATGCCCTTTTTGAGTAAGAACTGCCCCAATGGCATAGTCTGAGGCATCTGTCTTGATCTTAAATGGTTGTTGCAAGTCTGGTAATGTGAGCACTGGGGGCAAAGCAGAGATGATGTTTCAAATCGATGAATTCCTTCTGTTGAGATTCAGACCAAAATAATTTTTCTTTCACTCTTCCCTTGGTGACTTGGATCAAGGGCCAAGTGATCTAAGAGAATACCAACATGAACTTGCGGTAGAAATTGGAAAGACCCAGAAAGCTACAGAGATTTGTTAGAGTGGTTGGGGTTGGCCAATCCCGAATTATTTGGATCTTGGCTAGATCCACGTTCACCTCCCGCTAATCAATAATGTATCCTAGATATTGAACTTGAGTCATGCCAAAAGTGCACTTCTCGAAATTGGCACACAAATTTTGTTGTCGTAGTGTTTGGAGGACCTGTCAGATGTAGTGGGGGTTCTCTTCCCAAGTCTGGCTAAAGATTAGGATGTCATCCAAGTACACTACTATAAATGAGTTGGTGAATGGCAGCAATATGTCTTCCATTAGCCTCATGAAGGTTGCGGGAGAATTTGTCAACCCTAAAGGCATGACCAACCATTCGAAAAGGCCATCCTTGGCTTTGAAGGGAGTTTGGGGGCACCTTTCCCTTGCTTCTAATTCATAGATCCAAAGTCTCACTTCCTCTATTTGAACTTTTGCTCAATCTTGGTAGAATACCGATATGCTATGCCAAACGAGGAGATGTCTAGGAAATCCATTTCCTCCTAAATGTATCTATGCAAATAACTACGGTACTTCAACACCAAATGTTTCTCTGAATATTTGATACCTAGTTTTGTGTGCAGGGTATGGAACAGATTCGTCAGCTCATGCACATATTGATCCCTTTGCTGCCACATCATAGTCCATTGTATGTACTTGTCCTCATAGCTCCCCATGAGATAATATTTTTCCTTGATGGAATCTCGTAAATAATCCAAAGTGGGTGCGGCCAAAAATATAGAGGGTTCCCTCACATCCTTTTTCTCACAGTAGGTTTCCCACGAGTCCTTGACATGGGAGGCTGATCCAGGTGGATATTGGTGGCCACTCGCCTATTCCACTTGGGACCCCACCATTGTCTCTTTCAGTTTTTTTCACAACTTATTATTTTTAGTAGTTTTTCGGGTCCTGAACTTCTGGGATCTGTTTTGAGGCCCAAAACAGAGATAGTATGCCGAAGTTATGTCCCCAGGAAGTTGAAACACCAATTTACCCAAACGGGGCCCATAGTTTTGGCACTTCATCTCTTAGGGTTAGGTTTTTGGACGTTTAGAGTTCTCCATTGTATCTCCATAATAAATAGGCCCTCAAGCCTCATTATAACACAGTTCAGAGGTCTATAGTTGCAACATATCTTCTCAGAGATTCGCTACTAGCACCCTAGCTATTTTATTTCCATCATGTTTGTAAGCATATTTCTGTGATTTGATATTAATGAAATGAAGCCTTATTTCCACTATATTTCTATGTTTATGGTTATTTCTATATACTATTGCATTCCTGCATAAATCTGGATGAGTGGTATCAAAGTGGTATGATTTTTCTCAATCCTTCTTTGCATGTCCCCAACGAGGTTAGGGTATAAGGAGTTAGCGCTCGATTTGGTGGAACCTTTGCAAGATAAGCCTTGCAAACCCTGACGGACACCCATGGGGGACGAAAATAAAGATGAGGGAGAAGGAGATCCTATCAAAATATTTATCAAGGAGGCCCTCGAAAAAAAAAATGAACCGATGATGGATAACTTTTCTCATATCCTTCAATGACTGCCCACCGACGGCGCATCTGAATCCATCAGCCACTCTAGAGGCACAAATCCCTTTAAGGTACAAGTAAAATTTGACATTCCCATATTTGAGGGTCAAATAGATGCAGAAGTTGTAGATAGATGGTTGAATCTATTAGAAGGATATTTCTTGGTTCATGACTTTTCCGACTGGGAGAAGATTATTTTTTCACTCCTCAAAGCTACCCCCATGTCAAGGACTGGTTGGAAACTTACTGTGAGAAAAAGGATGAGAAAAAACCCTCTCTATTCTCAGCCATACTCACTTGGAATTATTTCAGAGATTCCATCAAGGAACAATACTATCCTGTGGGGAGCTATGAGGAAAAGTACATAAAATGGATCGCGCTGCGGCAACAAAGGGATCAAGATGTGCATGAGCTAATGAATCTGTTCCATACCCTGCACACAAATTTGGGTATCAAATATTTAGAGAAACATTTGGTGCTAAAGTATCGCGTCTTTCTGCACAGATATATTCAGGAGGAAATGGATTTCCTCGACATCTCCTCGCTTGGTACGACATACTGGTATGCTGCCATTATTGAGCAGAAATTCAAACAGAAGAAGCGAGACTTTGGATTTGCGAATCAAAAGCAAGGGAAAGGTGCCCCCAAACCGCAGAACAAAGGACAAAGCCAAGGCATGGCAGCCCAAGACAACCTGCCAAAGACACAAGCAAAGAAAAGTACCATGAAGCCAAATAAGGACACGGGAAAGTGGTGTGAGTTCCATAAGAGCTCCACTCACAACACAAGTGAGTGTTGGGCCAAGAAGTTGCTGGTGGCTGAGATGAGGGCGTCTGAATCAGATGCTTGCTCCGAATCTGAATCATAACCTGACAAGGGGAATGACAAAGGGAAGGAGATTATTGATGCAGAGCCCAACGCCACTGTTGCCACTATGAAGATCCAAAAGGAGGAACCAGAAGATCCAGAGGAGGCAGAGCATCTCTTCCACTCCCAGATGTGGGTAAAGGGTTCCCTGCTACGGTTCATTTTCAACAATGGGAGCCAAAAAACCTCATTTCAGCAAATTTCGTGAAGCAGTTGGGCTTGCCGAGCACAACGCACCCACAACCATACGCCTTTAGGTGGCTTCACCAAGGACGGGATCTCCGCGTCAGCCAACAGTGCCTCCTTCCCTATAGAATCAAGCCCTTCATGGATGAGGTATTGTGTGACATTGCTCTTATTGATGTTTCTGATGTATTATTAGGGCAACCATACTTTTGGAAGTGACATGTTGTGTATGAGTCCCGACCTCATGCTGTTATTGTTACTTTGGGAAATAAATTGTACAGAATACTAGAGGTACCACTACCTCCCACAATCTCTTTGGTTACTGCAAAACAATGCAGTGAGCTCATTTCCCAAACCAGGAAATTTGTTTTCCTGATGATCCGCACCCAGGGTAAGAAGAAGACTGTGGCCACGACCTCCAAACATGGCTCCTCTACACGACAACAAGAAATGGACAAGGTTGTGGAGGATTACGGGGACATCTTCACCTCTCCTACAGGGGTGCCTCTACACTGTCAGGTCAAGCACCCCATCGACCTGACCCCAGGTGCGCCACTACCCAATCGACCGATCGATAGGTGCTCTATTCTGGAGAGTGATGAAATCAAGAGGCAGATTCAGGATCTGCTGTAGAAAGGTGACATCTGGCCAAGTTCATCGCCCTATGGGAGCCCGATCGTGTTGGTACAGAAGAAGGATGAGACTTGGAGACTCTGTATTGACTATCAGGTGTTGAACAAGATCAATGTTCGGAATAGGTACCCGATCCTACGGATTGATGACCTTCTGGATCAACTCAAAGGGGGAAAATATTTCAGCAAGATTGACTTGAATTTTGGTTATCACCAGGTACCAATCGAACCCACTGATGTGTGGAAGACTGCCTTCAAAGCCAAGGAGGGCCTTTTCGAATGGCTCTCCATGCCTTTCGGATTGACAAATGCTCCCGCAACCTTCTTGAGGTTGATGTATGACATCTTGCGTCCATTCACCAACTCATTTGTAGTGGTATACTTGGATGACATTCTGATCTTTAGCTAGAATTGGGAAGAGCACCTCCACCACATCTGAGAAGTCCTCCAAACACTGTGGCAACACAAGTTGTTTGCCAATTTGGAGAAGTGCACTTTTGGCATGACCCATGTTCAATATCTGGGATACATTATTGATGAAAGGGGGGTGCATGTGGATCCAGCCAAGATCCAATTAATTCGGGATTGGCCAGCCCCAACCAACCTAACAGAGCTTCGTAACTTTCTAGGTCTTGATAATTTCTACCACAGGTTCGTGTTGGGATTATCTCATATCACTTTGCCCTTGAGTCAAGTCACCAAGGGAGGAGCGAAAGAAAATTTTTGTTGTTCGGAATCTCAACATAAGGTGTTCGTAGAATTGAAGCATCACCTCTGTTCTGCCCCAGTTCTCACATTACCATACTTGCAACAACCATTTGAGATCGAGAAAGATGTCTCTAACTATGGTATTGGGGAAGTTCTTACTCAACAGGGGCATCCAATGGCATATCACAGTGAGACATAGTCCGACACAGTTCAAAAGTATCCCACTTATGAAAAAGAAATGTATTCCATTGTGCAGGCTTGTCCACATAGACCACCGACCCCTGCAGTTCATACAGACACAAGGGAAGTTGCAGAATGATCGCCATCAAAAGTGGTCCACATATCCGCAACAATTTCATTTGAGCATCAAGTACAAGAAGGGTAGCACCAAAAATGTTGCAGACTATCTCAGCCAACCATCGATCGTGGCCATAACCACAGTTCTCAACTATTGTGGGCATGAGACTTCTTATTGGCTGATTCTCTATAAGAGTGATCCAGAATTCAGCTACACATACAAGGCACTCTTGGCGGGTATGCAAGTTCCAAATTTTCACCTCCAAGGTGCACTGTTATGTCACCTGGGACACCTTTGTGTTCCTTCAAGTGAGCATGCCAAGATGATATGGGAAGCTCACTACAGTTGAGTCGCTAGGAATTTTGGGCTCGAGAAAACAATGGTAGTACTGCAGAAGTATTTCTATTGTCCGAACCTTCGACAGGATGTCGGGAAGTACATCATATCCTGCACTGCTTGCATCATTTCCAAACCGACCATCAAGAAGCAAGGGCTCTATACTCCGCTATCTACCCCTAATCGACCTTGGTAATCCATCTCCATGGATTACATGTCAAGCCTTCTGTTACAGGTCAAAATACCTCCTCATCAGCTCAGAGGAGAAGACAAATATGGAAGGAATACAAAGGCCTAAATTAAACCTATTTTTGCCAAGGTAACGCCTCTCTATAACAACATACAAGCGTTATAACACAACTGATCAATGAATAGGTCATGTTAGTGGCTAGGGAAATGCTCTGTTTACACTAGAGGGCAGCGTTACCCGTGTTTTAAGTTTGAAATGGGAAAAACCCGCGGAGAATAATTTGAATCTCCAGCTTTTTGTCACAAGAGAGTCAGTAAAAAAAGGAAACTGCAAAGCACTGATCTCTTATTGGGCCTTGCCATAAACAACTGAACTCTCAAAGAAGGAAAAAGCATAGAGATTGGAGAAACATCTTGGTTTTTTCTATTCAGAACTGGTGGAAAGAGAAGGGAAATGATTTCTCTCTCCATCTCCTATAGAATGGAGTTGAAGGCTCTTGGTTCAAGGTTGAAGGATTGCTAAAGTTTTTGCATACTTGTGAAGTAGAGATCATTGTTGTAGTGTGAAGGTCAAAGGTCAAAGAGATTCATTGATAAATTTTTGATCAAGACATCACCACTTTGAGAGATAGAGAGATTGGAAGGCTGAGGAGGGCTTGGTGCAACCGACGGTTGCAATCCTCCTTTTTATAAATCAATAGAACTGTATCTGTTTTTTCCATTCTATGCATTGATATCGTCATTATTATTTAGTCACTTATATAGCATGAGATTAATGGCTTAGATGTGCATAGTTTAAATGTTTATTATATATTGGCTTAATTTATATAAAATGTATGTTATGTTAGAAATTACACGGGTGCTTTGATTGATTGCAGGACCAAGATTTGGATCCGGTGAAGAAGAACCGCTGCTTCGCTGCCTAGTGCTCTCCAAAGGACTCCAAGATCATTAAAGAGGTAATCTTCTAGCTTATTCTATCAAGTGGTTTTAAGTTAATATGAACATGTATATGCCATCTTTGTGAACTATACAGCTAATCTTACTGTCTGCCTCGGGCACCGGAAAGCCCTGAGAGGGATATACGATAACCAACAACCCAAGAATTTTACCCTACAACACCTTACTTCTACTAAGCATGGAAATGACTTTGTTTTTGTGGTCGACGACAAATTCTCAAAAATGGCCATTATGGCCACCTGCAACAAGAATATCACAATAGAAGCCACTGCGAAACTCTTCTTTGAATGAGTGTGGGTGCACTTTTGGATCTGACAGTCTATCATATCAGATCACGACAGCAGGTTCCTCAGCACATTTTGGTCAAGCCTCTGGTCAATTTTGGACACCAAGCTCACCAAGTCCACAACTTTCCATTCCAAAACTGATGGCTAGACAGAGGTTGTCAACAGGATGATTGTACACATTCTACACATGTACAATTCAAAGCATCCACACACATGGGATGAGAGCCTTCCCTATGTACAACACAGTTATAATCGGGCTCTCCATAGCTCAACCGACCACAGCCCCTTTTAGGTGGGTTTAGGCTTCCAACCACTATGTCCCATTGACATAGCCATGCCATTTGCAGCTACTCAGGCCGATTTGGCTCATGTCCAGTCTAAAGCTGACAAAGCAAACAACTTCATCTAGTGCATTCAGCACATCCACCAACAGGTTCATGACATATTGGACAGATCCAATGCTAAGTACAAGCAACGAAACGATCAACATCAGGTGCCACACAACTTCTAGGTGGGGAAAAAAGTGTGGTTACATTTACAGAAGGAGCGCCTCACTGGACCCCACCGCAAGATTCACTCGCTCCAATATGGGTCTTACACCATCACCAAGGCTGTAGGGAACAATTCCTTCGAGCTCAGTATTCCACCATTCTTTGGTCTTCACCCAATATTCAATGTAGACCGCCTTCATCCATACTTCCCACCTCTATTGGACACCTTTGACATTAGAGAAGAACTCACACCAAAAGAGTTAAACCTAGACTGCATGGAATAGGCCACCACAGACTGTATCATGGACATGAAAATCAAGAACACTCACTGACAGAAGATCCAACTGTATCGGGTTGTCAAAGCTGGCCAACTCCTGCACCAAGGCAAGTGGTTCACCAAGGAACAAGTTTAACAGAAGTTTACTCATTTGATGGAGGAACTCAACACAATGGGGACCATTGCTTCGTAAGGGGGAAGGAATGGTCCAGGTGGACAATGGTGGCCACCTGCCTATTCCACTTGGGGACCCACCATTGTCTCTTTCAGTTTTTTTCACAACTTACTATTTTTAGCAGTTTTTCGGGTCCTGAACTTCCAAAGTCATTTTGAGGCCCCAAACGGAGATAGTATGCCAAAGTTACATCCCTGGGAAGTTGAAACACCAATTTACCCAAACGGGGCCCATAGTTTTGGCGCTTCATCTCCTAGGGTTAGGTTTTTTGACGTTTAGAGTTCTCCATTGTTTCTCCATAATAAATAGGCCCTCGAGCCTCATTGTAACACAGTTTAGAGGTCTATAGTCGCCACATATCTTCTCAGAGATTCGCTACCAGCACCCTAGCTATTTTATTTTCGTCATGTTTGAAGCATATTTCTGTGATTTGATATTAATGAAATGAAGCCTTATTTTCGCTATATTTCTATGTTTATGGTTATTTCTGTATTTTGTTGCGTTCCTGCATAAATTCGGATCAGGGGCAGCTTTGAGAGTGAAAAAGTAATATTTTCTCGGTTGTAAAATTCATGAACCGAGAAATAACCTTCTAATATATTCAACCATATATCTACGACATCTACATCTATTTGGCCCTCAAATATGGGAATTTCAAAGTTTACTTGTACCTTAAAAGAGGTTGCGCCTCTAGAGTGGCTGCTAGATGTAGATGCGTCACTGGTGGGAAGTCGTTGAAGGATCTGGGCAACATTATCCATCATCATGTTCCTTTTTTTCTTGAGGGCCTCCTCGAGTAACATTTTGATTGGATTTCCTACTCCATCATCTTTCCTTTCGTCCCCCATGGATGACCGTCAGGGTTTGCGAGACTAATCTTGAAAAATTTCAACAAGATGGAGCCCTAACTCCTTATACCCTGACCTAATTGGGGACATGCAAAGAAGGATTGAGAAAGAGCAGACTGCTCTGATGCCACTGATCCAAAATTATTCAGGAATGAAAAAAATAAAAAAATACACATAAACGCAGAGATGTGGTAGAAATAAGTCTTCATTTCATTAATATCACATAAATGAAATATTCTTATAGACAAAATTGAAATAAAATAGCTAGGGCACTGGTAGCTTATCTCTCAGAAGAGATGTGGCATCTACATGCCTCTGAACTATGTTACAATGAGGATCGATGGCCTATTTATTATTCAGAAATAATGGAAAACCATAAACATCCAAAACCTAACCCTAGGAGATGAAGTGCAAAAACTATGGGCTCCATTTGGGTAAATTGGTACATCAACTCCTCGGGGACGTAAATTTGGAATACAATCTTCGTTGAAAGTGCACAATACCTCATTAATAGGATCTATCCAAGGACTACAACTTTTGATGTGAGCAATGTTGGTCAAATACAATTTTTTCTCACGGTTTTCCCAAAAAACATCGTTTAGGGCCTCAAAAACAACTCTAGAAGTTCAGGACCCGAAAAAACTGCTAAAAATAGTAAATTGTGCTACACTTAAAGAAACTGGAAAAATGAAAGAAACAATGGTGGGGCCCCAAGTGGAATAGGCGGGTGGCCACCAATATCCACCTAGATGATAATTCCTGCTATGTATTCTGAAATACAATCTAATTGTTAAAAAATGGGTTATAATTGTGAATTACATCGGAAGCTATGCATTGTAGTAAATATGGGTTATAGTTTAAAGTTTCTTAGAATTTATTTATTCCTAATGAATCCTTTACACACACTAAAATATATTTTCAGGAAAATTTCTGCCTAAGCACAAATTTCAAAGAACACCTCTTGAAGATCGAGTGTGGTTTCCGCATTCTAGTAAAATCAATTGATTAAAGGTTCCGCTCTCTTCACTATGAAATAATTTTTTATGGCTATCCTTATGTAAATAGGAATATGTGCCAAACTACAGGGGAAATCCATTGTGCAATGGAAAGTTTCAATATTTCATCGTACATACCTTCGCACTCGGCATAGGAACAGACCTTCCACATAATTCATGTCCGCTCGCACTAATAAACAAGTTTTTAATAAAAAAATTTACAAAAAATAATTTTGTTCATGTCAACACCTATAACAAATGTTGGTCCCCCCTAATATTTTATTAGCTCACCTTAGGAGTAACTATTGAAGTGTGACGAAAACTATGCAAATTGAAATTAGCCCAAAGCACGAAATCCGAATCAAACCATTTATTGTGAAAAACACAAACTAGAAAATGCCATATTCTCGGGCACATTACCCACCCTCTGCATACTAAAATATTCGCACAAGAAAAGCTTCACGAAAGGAAACATATTAATACTAATTTGAAATTTTATCATAGTTAAATAAATTACGTGTCGACAACATACATTTCCTTATGCACCATCGTTTTCTTGGCCATACACCATCCTCTGGACAATCAACGTTTACATTAAAATCAAGGAAAGTTAGATTGATGAAATATTTACATTTATAGAGTGACTATGCAAACATAAATTAAAATATTATAATCGTAATTCACCAAATTTATTAGCGAGTGAAATACAAATTGAAGTTTATGGAACATTTACAATTAAACTATTATCAATAATATAAGAATAACCAATGTTATTATGAATAACAAATATGGATTATGTTCTAATACAAAAATATTAGCAATGAAAGCCTTTAGTACTGGCTGCGGACTTTGCACTTCGCTAAACAAATATTTTGTTTAATGAAATGTGGTTTTGTAAAACAATAAATCCATTGTACGCACAACCTTTATTCAGTTGACTATTGTATGAAATAACCAGCTCCCATGCTTGCTGGAATTTAACTCGCTTGTATTTCGTCAATCTGAGAGAGCATAAACGGAATTGCATGCAGTAATATGTTTCTCTGGAAATTGCTATATCCCATGGCCAATTTTTATCGTTGTGACAAACATCCTCCAAATTTTTTCATACACTCAAATTTTGGAGCCTATTTTAGATCTCATGATTGGTCATTCTGTAGTCACTTCTTGGTCAACTGATAGTTTTGAGCTCCCTTCAAGTGTATTGTAAGTGTCGAAGTCACTTTCTCACACATGCTTATTCTGTAACAAGTGCATGATGTTGGCAATATGATGCAGAGTGTTGTCCTTGATGGCAACCTACTTGATAAAGTTGATGGCAACCTGCTTGATAAAGTTGTCCTTGATGGAAACTGACTTGATGAGTTTTTATTAATGATGTAAATCTGATGTATCTACAAAGCAGCTCAGAAGTAACAGAGAAAGAAATTCCAGTAAGTGCCAGAATAATGATAAAAATGGTATGTCACAAAGCATACACGGGTTTGTAAAGGCGAAGTAGCGTATGTACGCGTAAAAGTACGTGCAAAGTAGTGTATGCCTATTTGCGCTCTAAATTAATAAAACCAAGGGAATTTACCATGGTATTGGCCCATTGTATTGAGCGCTGGAATATCTATTTGATCCCATCCAGGAATACCATTAGTCGTTGAGTGGTTTTGACTCATGGTACTGACAAAGGCTAAATCCATAAAAGGAGAAGAAGATCATAATGCAAGGAGTGGATGAGTCTGGGTTTTCAATGAATACTTCACTCTGAAGTATATCTGCATGGATGGGTAACAGTTTGTTGATTGATCTGAATTAATAATGCACCTATGAAGAAAATGATGAAGAGGGATCTCTAGATCTAAAATGACTATGTATTTTCTAGATCTGTTTATGGAATGTTTAGATCTGAGGTGAGGCGAATATTTCCTGAAGTAAAGGGTAAGATCTGAGCTATTTATATGTTCTGAAGAGTTGCGCAGCCCTACAAAGTTTGAAGATCTATACGCAGGTTCGTGGCACATATATACGCGGGTTGGCTTCAGCATAAGCGCGTATGGTATGTGAAATTAGTTCTGAAATATGTGCAGATGTATACACAAGTTTGTCTCTGTGAAAGCACATATATACGCAGGTTCAGTGAAGTAAAAGCACGTATGAAATCTAGGGTTTTGCTGAAGTATGCGGAATGAAATGTCTGATCTGTTTTGTTGTTTTACTGCTATCTGTCAATGATGTATTCACACAAATCTGGGTTGTTTGAATGTTGATTATGCTGCTGATTATGTTGATCAAAGATCAAGTTGTTGGTTGATTGGTTGATGATTCAATGAATGAATTGATGGGGTTATAAGTTTCAGTTTGATGTATGATGAGCTTAAATGTATGGAGTGGGTCCAGTCTGAAAATCTGATGAAAAGTGGCCTACAAGGTATGTTGTATGGAAGCTGATGGATCCAGTATGAAAATTGATGAAACGTGGTTTGCAGTGGTGTTGAGGGTCGAAGCCTTCAGTGAGGGGGTTGTAGCTCCCTTCCAGTGGTAGCTGGTAAATGAGAGCAGGGGGTAGTAGCTCCCTTCCAAGAGATGCTAGTAAACGAGAGCAGGGGGTAGTAGCTCCCTTCCAGGAGAGGTTGGTAAATGAGGGCAGGGGGTTGTAGCTCCCTTCCAGGAGAGGCTGGTAAATGAGAGAAGGTTGTAGCCTTCTGCAAGTGGGTGCCTGGGTGCTGGTATAAGTTTGCGCCAGTACATGGTTGTAAGAAGTTTTCTTTATAATAAATATTGAAGACAGAGACGATGGCAGCAGTGGTTTTCTCCCGAATTGGGTTTCCACCTTAAATCTTGGTTTTCATGTGTGTTGCTTATGTGTGATGATTTATTTTGTTCTTACTGCACATGTTTACTTCTTACTAAACATCTAATGAATGAATGATGCAATGATCTAAGTAAAGAATTATCTGCATAATGAGATCTCTGGTAATATGCGAGTTTTATTAGGGATATCCGCGTATATACGCGAGTTGGGTTCAGTAAAGTAGCGTATGGGTTTTAGAGAAAGAAAAAGTAAAAATTTTTCAGTCAGCCCTAAATACTGATTCACCCCCCCCCCCCTCTCAGTATTTTTCCCAACAATTGGTATCAGAGCAGGTTCTTCTACAGAAGCTTTATCACTTGAAGGAGATCCGTCACAATGGGAAGGAAGCAAAAGAAGAAGGCTACTCAAAAGGAGATACCTCAGAAAACATGTGCAGCAGAAAATGAATAATATGAAACATGTATTGATTGTTGTTCTTGTGATTCACTTTCTTGTGCATGCAATGGTGAAGATAGTGAAAGTAACAATATAAGTCTAGAAGCAAATCTCAAAATCAATGATGAAGATCCAGTTAAAAGGAAGGAATCTATCTACCAAGATATGATCTCTAGAATGAATGGACAGATAGAAAAAATGAAGGGACAGATAGAAATATATCAAAGACTGCAGGATGAAGTAACCAATCGAAGTGAAAGACTTGAAGCAAAAATAATCTCGCTCAAAACAGATCTGGAAAAATCAAATAAGAAGAATGAAGAACTTCTACAAACATTTGAAGAAGAAGAAAATGAATTGAAAGAAGAGATTTTAAAATTGAATGATCAAGTTGAATAAGGAAGAAGGGTCGAAGAAAGTATGAAGAAGCAATGACAAAGATTGGAAGTTGAGGTAAATATTTTAAAAGGTAAATTAGAAGAAAAAGATAAACTCTTGAGGTTTCAAGAAAGTACTAAGATTCTAGACAATATTCTTAGTAGTCAAAGGTCTCCTTCTGTTAAATTTGGTCTTGGTTTTCATGAAACTATTAAAGGCAAATCTAGTTCACAAGGAAGTGCTAAAGATTCAAAGGATATCAATGCAAAACCTGAAGTGTTGAAAGAAACAAAAGGTCTACCGACAATCTTGAACTATCAAAAGAAATCATTCCCTCCTTTGATCAACAATTTTGAATGATTTAAATGTCATAATTATGGGCATGTTGCAACCAATTGCAGAAGCAGAGTGTTTCAGTCACAAACAAATATATTCTACACAGAAAGGTACTCAGGTTTCTTTAAGGGATATTGTTTTACATGCAGCAATTTTTGTCATAAACCAGTTGATTGCAATAGAAGAGAGAATATAAAAACACATTATGATCCCTATGCTTACTTTTCTGGTCACACAAGATGTTATGCTTGTAACAAGTATGGACATGTAGAAAAATAATGCAGGATGAATAGATCTGATAAATTGGATAATTTCCAGCACATAATAAGAAATTTCAAGCAAAGCTGAAAAAGGAAGGAGGACTGGTCAAAAACGTAGGGGATAATATTGCTACTGAAGTCTTCCGCTTCTAAATCTTACTTCTCATAATGACTACAGGAGTGATGTGAGATACATTAGAAGAATTAGTAATGTATCATCACAAGGGGAGAAATATATGGTGATTTCCATGGTTGGTTTGGTAATTCTGGATATGTTTATTTCTAACAGTGCATCTGATGTGAAGAAAAGACAGGTACAGGTGGTACAAATTCAGGGGGAGATGAAGTTGTGAAAATTTTCTGTATTTCACTTTCCATACGCGGGTTTCATGAACTAAAGCCACATATACACGTGAGTTCCATTGGAGACAGAAGCGTATGCTTTTCTGTTAAAGAAAACAATGAAGATGGCTCAATAACAGGAACACATGTTCAGGGGGAGCACCAGTCTAACCTCTAATGATTGCATTGTTGGCATTATATCTGCTTATTCCTCAGTTCTCGTAATACTCATGCTCAAATGATGATGACATGATACATGGTTTCTTATGATGAGCCCTGATTGATTTTTGATGAAGAGTATCTTTTGTTTTCACACATGGATGAGATGGAAGTCTTATGATTCAGAGATAACGATAGATCATGCAAAGTTTGTTTCTGATGACTTTTGTCACGGTTGAGACCTTTTATACATAATTCCTACACATGTTACATCATGATTATGAAATAAATAAATCATGAAGATCTTGTTGGTAACAGATCACATGGATGATTGCTTGATACATATTGTCTATTGAAGAAGATTGTTCTGGTATGATAATTCCTCTTGAAGAATTTTTTGATGCTGCAAAGAGCCTGAAGGTTTGGTTACTGATTTGCTTATGCTACAACTGTTGCATGACTCTTGAAAACATAGCTACATTTTCCTATCTATCTTCTCTCATATATATTCAAGAAAGCATTCGAATATCTCAGACAGAAGCTGGGAGTAGTCTCTGCCATACAGAAGATCAAATCTACTTAAATTCAGAAGATTGAATTGGATACGCGGATTTCCTGAAAGATAGTCGCGTATATACGCAAGTTTATACACAGAAAACCGCGTATGGGTGGTTGCTGACAAATTTTTCTGGGTCAGCATTCTTCAACATTGCTATGGTGCTGTTGGGTATCTTTGGTGATGTTTCAACTCTCGTATTTCTGTTTCATTCTCTGATATTTGATGAAGATTCCTTGATGATTTGCTGTTGAAAGTGTTCAGGATGCACAAGCTAAGGGGGAGCAGTGGTTAGGTGGAAAGAATGCATTGTTGGCATTATGATGGTTCTAAATATGATCTCTCTCTTGAGGCCTTTTTGGTATTGGTCATAAAAAGTCATATTTGTAATTTGATGAAAAGGTCATGTTGAGACCTATGATGTAAAAATGGCAATATTCAGTCATGTAAGGACTTGAGTCAAAATGTGTAAACCCACTTGGTTGGGTACTTGAGTCATATATGTAAATCCACTTGGTTGGATATTTGATGTATGTATGAGTCCTTGGTGATAGGAAAGGTCATAGAGTCATGTACTTCATTGAAAAATATGTTTTAAGATTCAACATGAACATAGGGGGAGCATGGTAACTTCAGTGCACATCAGATCTACAGAGCTCTTCTTCCTACATGAGAAGAAAAACCTTGTTTTGGTTTTTATCCGCCCTTTGCCCTTGATGTCAAAGGGGGAGAGTATCATGGTGTTTTGAATAATGGTTATATTCAATGTATCTATCTATTGTGGTGATCAAACACCATCATGGTTGCCATCAAGTCCAAAGGGGGAGATTGTTGGAAATATGATGCAGAGTGTTGTTCTTGATGGCAACCTACTTGATAAAGTTGATGAAAACCTGCTTGATAAAGTTGTCCTTGATGGAAACTGACTTGATGAGTTTTTATTAATGATGTAAATTTGATGTATCTACAAAGCAGCTCAGAAGTAACAGAGAAAGAAATTCCAGTAAGTGCCAGAATAATGATAAAAATGGTATGTCACAAAGCATACGCGGGTTTGTAAAGGTGAAGTAGCGTATGTACGCGGAAAAGTATGTGCCAAGTAGCATATGCCTATTTGCGCTCTAAATTCATAAAACCAAGGAAATTTACCATGGTATTGGCCCATTGTATTGAGCGCTGGAATATCTATTTGATCCCGTCCAGGAATACCATTAGTAGTTGAGTGGTTTTGACTCATGGTATTGACAAAGGCTAAATCTATATAAGAAGAAGAATATCATAGTGCAAGGAGTGGATGAGTCTGGGTTTTCAATGAATACTTCACTCTGAAGTATATATGCATGGAATGGGTAACATTTTGTTGATTGATCTGAATTAATAATGCACCTATGAAGAAAATGATGAAGAGGGATCTCTAGATCTGAAATGACTATGTATTTTCTAGATCTATTTATGGAATTTTTAGATTTGAGGTGAGGTGAATATTTCCTGAAGTAAAGGGTAATATCTGAGCTATTTATCTGTTCTGAAGAGTTGCGCAGGCCTACAAAGTTTGAAGATCTATACATAGGTTCGTGGGAGAGAAAACGCGTATATATGCGGGTTGGCTTCAGCATAAGCGCGTATGGTATGTGAAATTAGTTCTGAAATATGTGCAGATGTATACACAAGTTTGTCTCTGTGAAAGCGCGTATATATGCAGGTTCAGTGAAGTAAAAGCGCGTATGAAATCTAGGGTTTTGCTGAATTATGTGGAATGAAATGTCTGATCTGTTTTGTTGTTTTACTGCTATCTATCAATGATGTATTCACACAGATCTGGGTTGTTTGAATGTTGATTATGCTGCGGATTATGTTGATCCAAGATCAAGTTGTTGGTTGATTGGTTGATGATTCAATGAATGAATTGATGGGGTTATAAGTTTTAGTTTGATGTATGATGAGCTTAAATGTATGGAGTGGGTCCAGTCTGAAAATATGATGAAAAGTGGCCTACAAGGTATGTTGAATGGAAGCTAATGGGTCCAGTATGAAAATTGATGAAACGTGGTCCACAATGGTGCTGAGGGTCGAAGCCCTCAGTGAGGGGGTTGTAGCTCCCTTCCAGTGGTAGCTGGTAAATGAGAGCAGGGGGTAGTAGCTCCCTTCCAGGAGAGGTTGGTAAACGAGAGCAGGGGGTAGTAGCTCCCTTCCAGGAGAGGCTGGTAAATGAGAGCAGGGGGTTGTAGCTCCCTTCTAGGAGAGGCTAGTAAACGAGAGAAGGTTGTAGCCTTCTGCAGGTGGGTGCTTGCGTGCTGGTATGAGTCTACGCCAGTACATGGTTGTAATAAGTTTTCTTTATAATAAATATTGAAGATAGAGACAACGGCAGCGGTGGTTTTCTCCCGAATTGGGTTTCCACCTTAAATCCTGGTGTTCATGTGTGTTGCTTATGTGTGATGATTTATTCTGTTCTTACTGCACATGTTTACTGCTTACTAAACATCTAATGAATGAATGATGCAATGATATAAGTAAAGAATTATCTACATAATGAGATGTATGGTAATATGTGAGTTTTAGTAAGGATATCCGCGTGTATAAGAGAGTTGGGTTCAGTAAAGTAGCGTATGGGTTTTAGAGAAAGAAAAAGTAAAAAGTTTTCAGTCAGCCCTAAATACTGATTCACCCCCCCCTCTCAGTATTTTTCCCAACACATGAGTGCATTCATCTACGCAATCTTGGACAATCATAGCATGTTCCATCAAGATTGTTCCTATGCGATATCCAATCCATGCCAACAGTTAGTGCACACTAACAATGATATTTCCTCACATTCAAGCTGCATTTGTACTTGCATTTCGGTGAGTTTTGTGAACTGTCGCTTCCAGGCACCTTTGTTTTCGCGAGTGTTGTTTTCATGTTTTTTGTTGTTTATTTCGCTTTATTTCACTCTAATTAGTGCTTTTTTCATGTTATCTTTGCTATGTGATGTGTTAATTTCACTATCATTCACATATCGCAAGAGTCATTCACACTTTAGCAATTATCATTTTTTTGAATGTTAGTTGTCGCACAATGTATGTATGCTTGTTCTGGTGGTTTCAAGGGTTTATGTTTGTGTGAATTAGTTGGTATAATCGTGTAAACATCAGTTGCACTCATTCCAAAGGTTTTAAAATTTTTCGCACAAGTGTCGTCACGGTCATTTCAAAGTGTACCGTTAGTGTCGCACTTGTCGTAAAGTCATCCCAAAGTTTTTGCCTTGAGGGAAATATGTTTTTAACGTGTTCCAGCTGATCTATTTTGTTGTGTCATAAAAAATTTTCAAGTGTGTGATCAAAATAAAGTCTTGTCACTATTCACATCAGTTGCATGGATCCCACACTTAGTCAAATTTGGAAATCTTCCCAACCAAACAATCTAGCCTCATCTAGCCTTCCTAAACTGTGCACTGTACAGTATCAACCCTTAAGCAGCGACCTTTTTCTTGGAAATACACAATTCATAGTGTCTGCCTCCCAAAACTACGCATTTCGCAACCTCAATGCTCAAGCTTAACTCCTAACTCTCATAATGTGCAATATTTCTCCCCATCCAAGCCAAGACTATACATTGTGAAGTAAAAATCCGAAAGCCTCATTTTTGAGCTCCTAAACTACACAAATTTTCAATCACGTGGCCTCTTGTCCTTCTAGTATTTCACATTTCAAAATTTCAGTGCTCAAGCCTAGGCCTTGGCCTCTAAAACTACGCAATCATGCCCTCCCGACAGGACTAAACTGTGCATTGCGTAGTCTCAGACATCATGCCCAACCCTTAATCTCTTGAGCTACAAGATTTCATAATCACTAGGTTTTTTCTGGCTTCTATAATTGCGTATTTGGCTAAAACAATGCAAAACCCCTCAGCGTGTCACACTAAGCTCCCAGATTGTGCAATTTTCTTCCTCGATCCATCCTAAACTGCGTCTTATGTAATTTTATTCCTCAGACCATCCTAAAATGCATATTTCATAGTATCAAGGCTCAAGCTTCACCCCTAACTTCCTAATTGGCGCACTTGTGCAGTTACTGAGCCTCTTTTCCAGTATGTCACCCAGTTTTGATTCATGCAGTGGATCAATATGCACCATCTTAGACTAGGGGTTTATCAAAATTATTTCATCTTGTCATGAGTGGATTGCAGATGTAGGTACTCTATCATGCTATGGAAAGATGATGAAGAAGGATATGGAGAAGGAGAAAATTCTAGAAGACACTTATGGAGTTGAAGAGGTAAGATGATCTTCAGGCGAGAAGATGAAGGAACAACAGACTATAACAAAATATCAAGATCAAGATCACATGGAAGACTCCTCATATTCAAGGCATAAGGAGGAGGAAGAGGGAGAACATGTACCATATTTTCAAGAATACATAAATAAATAAGAAACAAGAAGCAAAACTTGACACTGTCACATCATCACGTAGTCCATGTCATTACTGTCATGTCATGTCTTGTCAAAAGCCATCATATTCCACATCATTATTATGGATTATCTAATTACCTATTCAAAATGTATTGTAAGGTGGAATTCCAGAGGAAACATTCAGAATATGAAGAGTCATGTAAAGTAAAAAATTGATAGGAAATCAAAAAACCATGAGGGTAGTCAAAGAGTCACAAGGAAGGTGAAGCATCACCTCTTGGTTATATATAAAACTTCATTGCTTGAGAAAGGGTATTTTCACGTTGGCTCCTCCCACGAGGCATTAGAAATAAATACTAGTTATTTTGGGGAGCAAGGAGTGGCTCCAACGCTCCCCTATTGGAGCTAGTGATGTTCATTATATACATGTGTCTTGGAATTTTTACTTAATAACATAAGCCTTCAAGTCTAGCACATTCTTTGTGCATGGGTTATGAATATTTGTAGGTCTATTCTATGGGTGTTTGTATTTCATGTTTTCTTTCATCTGTGATAAAGTAGTTGAACTATTTTTGTTATTTTAGTACTTGTGTTATTGAAATTTTTTTGTAATGGTTGTTATCAATGTCCCATCCTTGTGGACTGTTCCATAAGATACTAGACATATATTTCTCATTGAATGGTTGTAATGATTTATGCATCCTTTTGTGGACTATTCCTCTAGATATTAGACGAATCCTTCTTGTTTTCATTTGTATCTACTTGTGTGGTAATATTACCTCTCTCTTAGAGGCTCACTTTAGTATTTCCCTCTGTAGTAGAATAAATTTGACACACTTTCAACTGAACACTCACCAGACACACTTCCTTTTTTTTTGAAGGCACATACGTGTTCCTTTCTCTTGCTGACAGTTATAGCCAAGGAAAATATATAAGAATATGTGAAAATTGGGCCGATATATGGTATGGGGATCCTATTCCAAATAATGTGAGGTTTAATTGGGAATTCACATCTAGGAGATACCTTGGTTGACAGATTTCCAGTACTGTCAACAATGACACTAGAAGGAGGGCCATATGACAAGTTGTGCATGTTGAATATGTTTTTATCCTCTTATATAAAATGCCTCATCCTAAAATATTACTGCTAGGGTGTTTCTCTAATTTATCCATTTTTCAATTTTCAATCCCATATGAGCCTCTCTATCACTTGTCTCAATTAAAGTTTGATGGTGAGGATGGAACATCCATAACTGAGCACAATTCTTAGTTTCTTAAATTTTGTGAATCTTACAAAATCGATGATGAAGATTTTTCTTGTGTTATTTTATTCATAATCCTTTAAGGTTGTGTTAATTTATGTTGCCATATATTTCCACCTGCTTCCACCCATTCTCTTCATCATTTCCTCGGGTAGCTTTGTTAAGCCTTTGATAGGTATAATTACCGAGATGTTTGTAATAGAATCAATCACTTAATAACGAATCCTTATGAATCAATTGAGGATTTTTGTGATCAATAGCTTCACCTTTGTTAATAATTTCCTAAAGAAGATATGGACTGAGATTTCTTGAAACAATTATTTTAGCGCTTGGTTCTTATCTCTTTGAACAGTGAATCCGAACCCCCTAATTTTTCTAGTTCCCCAACACTTGTGAATTAGGAGACACCTCTAATTTTGGAGGAGGAATTTAATGCTCCATTTGTTCTATGTCCTCCACCTTTTCCAATTCTAGTGAGGGTTCCTCTGCGCAATGGTAATAAAGTTGGAAAATATTTAAATCAAATTACTAATCCATATTCTCATTCTTCTTCTGCTTTTCATGATTCAAATTCAATGGAGGAAATCCCAGAATGGCTCATGAAGCCCAGGGTGAAGACTAACTACTCCATTCTGCAAGATGATTTTACTGTTCATAACTCTATCCTATATCACCTACATGCCACGATTATTTGTACCATGATCCACTTGATCAATCCATCCGACCAGCTAGTTTTCACACTCTATTGATTTTCAAGCTGTTGGTCCAAATTGAGGTCATGTTCAAGGTAGTCACATTACACAAGTAGAGGAGCAAGAAGGTGAGGAACTTTTCAATATTTTTAAAAATCCTCTATGTGAATATAATGTTTCCTCATTCTTGATTGATATCGAAATTGTTAATCTCAGTAGTGAATATAATGAAACAAATTCGTTGAGGTCCGCGGTCTTGGGAAAAAATCATTCCGATGACAATGATTTTGTTGATGTATGCGATGACAAATTCCCAAGTGCATCAGCTGATCTTTCCATGTCTAATGAATATTATAATTTATATCTAGAATATGATTCGATCAAGGAAAAGTTTTCTTATCGAAACTTCCTCATCATATCAATATCCCATGTTCTCTACCGTTTTTGATGTATCTACTTGTGACAAAGATACTCCATGTTCTTAAAGTTCTTCATTCGATGAGTTATATTCTCAATTTAAATAAGGAAGTGAGATTATCCATGATGAAAATGAAAATAGTCAAATCATTGAGTATCCTTTCCATCATGTATCATATATTTTTTTTTCATGAATACAACTCTCCAAATCATCTTGCTTATGAAATTTCTTCGATTCATACATCTCTAAATATGCGATAAAATTCTTTTTTCGACTTGATTAATCTGGTTTTCAAAGTTATATTATTCGATCAAACCAGTGACAGAGATGGATTCCATCTAGTTAATATTGATTTCATTGAAATCAATTAATGAAGTTATCCTCACACCATGCATGATTTGGTTCAATCTTCAAAATGTGATTTTACAATCCTTGAAAGTTCTGAGACTTTTTAGTGATTCAAGGCACTTCAAATTTCGTTGATGGTTATGTCAGGACCTCAAAAATCTAGTAAGACTCTCGAATTGAGTCAGATCTGGTTTCTTTCACAAAATATTTCTCTTTGCATGGTTTCACTAGATGTAAATTCCGATATGTTTGGTATTGCGGATGTAGTATTTCGAGCTTTCAATATTTTATTCTAGATCAGATTCATGAGTCTTCTTCAATTGATTCATCTTCATGCAAATATTTGGTATCGAAATCAGGTTTGGAATGTAGATCTCTCATAGAATCATGGAATTGCGAAGTAAATTATTCTAAATATTATCTTTGGCAAAAGGAGTCATACTTGTCACACTCTTTTGAAAACAATCAACTCTTGATCCTTCTTGTGAATATTATCATGATAATAATTTTATTCATCACACCTAAAATCCTCTTGAGCATCAGTGAATGTGTGGTTTATTTGATGAATCAAATTCTTCTTCACTTGTTTTACCCTGATTGGTTTCATGTGTTTTTTATACTAGCATTCCTTTTTACTTCTTTTGACGATTACGATGCACCTAATGCAGTGTGTAACTAGTCACAATAAAATGGTTTTTTACACTCGCCACGTGAGGAAGATGATTCTATTATGCAGGGAATTTTCGAAACTGTTCAAATTGATTTTTGTTTGGTAATACAAATTGGGAATCTGATGCTTTAATTAACCCATCTGATTGTGATTTTTTTTTTTTGATGAATTTTGTTTGAATTTCTATTTCCTCGTAAACACATCTTATGAAATTCATTTTACATCCTTTGATTTTTATGGTTTAACATATCACTATATAGGTACTTGTCAAGCAGTTGAGGCACTTCTGCAGTCAACAATGTTTATGTCAAGTCCTCATTGTCTTGACATGCCTGTTGAATATGATTATGTCTATTTCTCCTCACAAGATTCTCATTGTAATCTCGTGCCTCAAATTTGAAAGTCATGTTTTCAAATATTTTGGGGTTTTCAAGAGGATTATAATGAATTTTACGACCCAATATTACCTAGAAAGCTCCATCGCAAATAAAAAGTTTTGATATTTCATCATGCTTGCTAAGGCATTTGGTGTAGATTGAGACACATTCATGGGGATTTTTCAAGGTTTTTTGAATAATGGTTCTCACAAAAATGTAAGAATATAAAATGGTAAGAATAATGGATCCCACACTTAGTGAAATTTGGAAAACTCCCAACCGGAAAACCTATCCTCATCCAACCCTCATGAACTGCACATTGTATAGTCTTAGCCCTCAAGAAGCAACCTAGTTTCTTGGAACTACGCAATGCACAGTCTCTACCTCCCAGAATAGTGCATTTCGCAACCTTAATGCTTAATCCCAGCCACTGATTCGAAAAACTGTGAAATATTTCTCCCCAACCTTAGTCTTGAGCTCCTGAACTACCCAACTGTGTAATCACATGGCATCTTGTCATTCTAGTACTGCACATTTTGCAATTTCAATGCTCAAGCTCGGGCCTTGGCCTTTAAAACTGTGTAATCATTACCTCCAGCTAGGCCTGAACTACACATTGCGAAGTCTCAGACCTCAATCCAACCACTTGATCTCCTGAGTTGGGAAATTACACAATAAACATGTCTTCTCTACCTTCCAGAACTACGTATTTGGTAGAAACAGTGAAAAATCCCTTAACCTACCACACTGAGCTCCCAGATTGCGCATTTTTCTTCCTTGTTCTAGCATGAATTGTGTATTTCACATTCTCAAGGCTAAAGCTTCACCCCTGACTGCCTAATTTGCACAATTTCATAGTTACTGAGCCTCTTTCCTAGACATAGGTACTCTATCATGTTATGGAAATATGATGAAGAATGAGATAGAGAAGGATAACATGCTAGAAGAAACATATGGAGCTGAAGAGATAAGATGATCATCAGACACTAAGACAAAGGAACACCAGACTATAACAGAATATCAAGATCAAGATCACATGGAAGGTTCATCGTCTTCAAGTCATAAGGAGGAGGAAGAAGAATAACATGTACCATATTTTCAAGAAGACACAAAGAAAGAAGTAACAAGAAGGAAAAATTGACACTGTCACATCATCATGCAGTCCATGTCATCAGTGTAATTTCATGTCTTGTCACAAGTCATCATATGCCACATTTATTGTGGATTATGTAATTACCTATTCAAAATGTGTTCTAAGGTGGAAGTCCAAAGGACACATTCAGAATATGAAGAGTGATGTAAAGTCGAAAAGTCATATTAAGTAAAACAGTCATGGGGGTAGTAAAAGAGTCACAAGGAAGGTGAAGCATCACCTCTTGGGTATATATACACCCTCATTGTATGAGCAAAGGACTTTTCACCTTGGCTCCTCCTGCAAGGTATTAGAGAGATAGACTAGTTCTTTTGGGGAGAAATGAGTGGATCCAACGCTCCACTATTGGAGCTAGTGATGTTCATTGTATACATGTGTCTTGAAAATTTTACTTAATAACATAAGCCTTCAAGGCAAACACGTTATTTATGCATGGATTGAATATTTGTAAGACTATTATGTGGATGTTTGTATTTCATGTTTGCTTTCATTTGTGCTAAAGTAGTTGAACTATTTCGGTTATTTTAGTACTTATCTTATTGAGAATGTGTTGTAATGGCTGTTATCGTTGTCCCATCCCTGTGGACTATTCCACAAGATACTATAAAAATATTTCTCATTTACTGGTTGTAATGATTGTCACATCATTTTGTGGACTATTTTGCCAGATGTTAGATGGGTCCTTCTTGTTTTCGTATGTCTCTACTTGGGTGGTATTATTACCTCTCTCCTAGAGGCTCACTTTACCCTTTCCCACCGTAGTAAAAGAACTTTGACACACTCTCAACTGAACACTCACCAGATACACTTACTTTCTTTTCGAAGGCACATACGTGTTCCTCTCTCTTGCTGATAGTTAGAGCCAAGGAAAATATATAAGAATACATGGTGTTAGGTCCCTATAATACTAGTGTATCCCCACATTGTTATTGTTAGTATAGCCCCCTTATTGTTATTTTTATGTACATGTATTCCCCATATTGTTATTATTGTGCCCCATAGAATCCCACTATTTTTATTATTATGCCCTTACATTGTTATTGTTATGTCATCTAGGATTATATTGTGACCTATTGGATTCCTATATATAGAAAGGAGGTTTTTTCATTTGAATCATCCAATAATTGTTCATTATGTAATTTAAATGAGGTTCCCCCTCCAAGAGGTTGATTTCTAAGTCGTTGATCTATCTTTTCTTCTATTTTGTGAGCTAGTTTGATAATATTTGGTATCAAAGCTTTGGATTCTAGGGTTTCATTGATCCAAATAGAACATCTTGGAATTTTCGCTATAAATTTTTTTCTACAAAGGTTCGGAAGTTGAAAATAAAACCCATTTTATCTAAAATCTAGAGGAACGTCGTGTAAAAATTTCAGATCTTGATTTCCTATATTTGCATAGATATGATATGAGGAAGTCAAGGTTTTTACATGCTACATAATTTCATCTCAAATAGGTGGCCCAGGGAAAATCATCATAACTTTCATATCAAACATCGGATTGGAAGTTTGTAAGAAGTGGCCAAAAGTGAATGTACCTTAGTTTCTTGCGTATCTATTTCATAGCCAAAAATAAAAACAGTGAGATGTGGCATGATGTACAAGTTCACTCTACTGAACCAACCCATAATTAGGTCATTGTGGGAGATGAGGCATAACTTGGCCTTGAAGAATCCAAATTAGGTCTGACATATGGCATTGGAAAGAAGAATCACAGGGATACCACAGGACCAGAGTTAACGTCTTGGAGATAATTTAGGTTCAATATTGACCTCCTAAAAAGCAAGAAAAATGTGTGTGTTTGTTTTTAAAAATTACATAGCTTTTGTTTGAAAAAATAGTTTGAAGTGATTCCAAGGGAATATTGAAGCATATATATAAGTATTGGTTTCTAAAATGCCTCCCAAAAATAATTCCACACCCATTAAGTCCTCATAAAACTCTGCTATGATGCATGAAGAGGAAGAAGTGCAACATGATATATCAAAATTATGGGACCAAGTGCAACAAATTTCGCTCTCACAAAGAGACACCAAAGTTGAAATAAAAGGTCACATGGATGGTTTAAAAGTAGAAATGGAAGCTAATATGGATGGAATGGAAGATAATATGGATGATATAGAAGCAAAAATTGAAGGTTTGAAGGATGACATGAAAGCTAATATGAATGGTCAAGTAGTGGAAGATCATGTTGATCAGCGGTTGTCATTGATGTCAACCCAAGCAACACCAGGGGCTAACCCAATATTGAATGGGAAGTTTGACCTACCAAATTAATATATTCTGGGTCAATAATGATTTTTATGGTTTCTACTTGTCGAGATGTTTCCATTGATATATGGCGTTCCATGTAATTGTTCACGGTTTGAGAGATATTCATGTTTGAAGTTTGTACCCCAGTTAGTGGGCTAAAACCCCATGGGGTTGGGGCATGGGTCATTGAAAAGTCATAATTAATATTTTTTAAGCTCCTAAATTCCCTCCCACGTTCACTTGTTGAAGCCCCTCTCATCTTAAGCATTCATATATATTGTGATCTTCATTTCCTCCTTAGGTAAGGGATTCAACCATCTGAAACAGGTCATCATGGCATTTTTGCTCTAAATTTTTTTTTTATACGAAGGCTTAGAAGCTGAAATTTTTATGAGGTGAAGCCGAAATCCTGAGGAAGTTGCAGTAAAAATTTCAGATCAAGTTGCGCAATATTTTTGGAGATATGATCTGTGGAAGGAAGGGTTTTTGCAGGCTCTTGAAATTCATCTCAAAGAAGTGACCTTGGTAAAATCATCATAACTCTCTCTCTCTGAGTATCAGATTGGAATTCCATAAAAAGTGGCAGATATTGCACAGTCTGTAGTTTTTTCTCTATCAATTTCAGAGGCAAATGAAGAAACAGTGACACGTGGAATTCCGTACAAGTGCGCTCTGCTGAAACAATCCATAATTAGGGCAGTGTGAGAAATTGGGTATAAATCTCTCTTGAAGAATCCAAATTGGGTCAGACCTATGGAATTGGAAAGAAGACTTATAGGACTAATACAGGACCGAAAATAAGATATTGAATATCTGAAATAACAGAGATACACAAGATTCAATATCAAGCTCCTAGAAGGCAAAAAAATCTAGATCATGTGTTGTCAAGGGTTGCAAAGGACCAGACTTTTTACGGCAGAAAAGAAAAGCAAGGTGCAGCAGAGGGTAGCATGACAAGAGTAGCATCCAAGGTGCATAACAAAAGCAAGAAGTTCATCATATGAAGTCTTCAAGTGGGCGGCACTGCATACAATCATTGTAAAGGTATCATTGTACCTAGTCATTGTAAATACATTATTGTACAAATTTTACTAGTATCTATCTCCCAAGGGTTGAAGAAGTAGTGTTGGGAGGTCTAGGATCATCATTAGGTGTTTTTTTCAAAGTTGGGGTTATGGTATAGTATATCTTCTTCTTCTACATCATTCTATATCATTGTAAAGTGGACCATTTTCCCTGGTACGAGAGTCCATTCTTCTTTTATTCTTCTATAGGGTGGTAGGGTGGTGCTAGGGTGAGTTGTAGCTCATTGGGTGTTGGGGCATCCATTCAGTGATTACTGAAGAATCTCGGACATTGGAGCGTCCATCTAGTGGGAGTTGGAGAAGAATGATTTTCTAGATTCTAGGAAGTTGGAGCTTTATTTTCAATTGGAGTTGAAAAGAATTATTAGAAAATCATTACGTGGTTTTTGTCCCGGAGTGGGTTTCCACCTTAAAAACTGTGTGCATTTGTGTTCCTCTTGTTTTCTGCTATCTTCGTACAAACACTGATAATAATTGAAGATTAACTAATTCTCTAATTGAAAGAAATACTGATTCACCCCCCCCCCCCCCCTCTCAGTATTTCCAACAATTGGTATCAGAGTTTGGTTCATTCAATAGCAGTTTAACAGCTAGAAGGAGGTCATGGAGCATACCAAGAATGGTGTACCTCTATTCAATGAAAATAATTATGCACCTTGGAAAAGAAGAATGGAGGTCTATCTCTTGGCGCAAGGTTACGAAGTATGGGACACTGTTCAAAATGGATTTACATCAACCACAGATGAACAAGGTAAGAAGAATTTGGTAAATGATACAAAATTAAAGAATATTATTATCAGTGGACTTATTGAATCTTCTTATCATAAGGTGTTGGATTGTAAAACCACCAAAAATGTATGGGACAAGCTTGAGAATATATATGCAGGTGACTCAAATGTCAAAGAAGAAAAGCTTCAAATCTATAGAGAAAAATTTGAGCAACTTAGAATGAAAGAAGATTGCAACATTGCTGCATACTTTCAATACGTTGATGAAATAACCAATACTATGGAAGGATTGGGAGAGCCAGTTGACGAGAAGAATATTATACGGAAGATTCTTAGAACATTACTAGGGAGATTCAACCCAAAGGTATTGGTCTTAGAATATAGTTGAAATCTGGACAAACTCAGCAAAGAGGAATTGCATGGAGTTCTCATAGCATATTAAATGAGACTTGATGAAGAAGAGGGTACTTCGCATCTAGAAAATGTGTTCGTTGCATCTAAGAAAACCAATAAGGATAAACAACCTTTAATTGAAAAGACATGCACCTGCAAGTGTGAAGAAAAGGGAGATGATGAAGAAGGTCTTTCAGATGAAGAATATGCTTAATTCACGAGAAAACTACAAATTGGTAAGGGAAAATTCAAAGGAAAACTTCCATTGATATGTTTCAGTTGTAATGAGGTTGGGCATTTTGCAGAAAAATGTACAAACAAAAGTAATGGAAACTCAAAAATAAAGAAAGGCTTTAAGAAATTCAACAAGCATGGATCCAAAAGGAACTTTCTCTCTAAAGAAGATAGCTCATCATCTGATGACGACAATGATAGTGAAGAAGAATCCAATGAGAGAGTATTGTTTATGGCCAAGCACAATAAACCCAAGCACAATAAGCAAGAGGTATCAAACAACGAAGAAGAAGGATCGACCATAGACGAATTTTATGAGGAAGCAATCAAGCTTATAAAAGATCTCAAGGCAGAGAAGATCTGTTCCAAAACTCTTGAAGAACAAGTTCAAGGTCTCAAAATTGAAGTTGAAGAACAAAAATGCATTGAAGATTCACTTCAAAAGAAGTTGGAAGAAAGCAACCAAGAAAGTGAAGAATTAGAAGCCGAAGTAGTCTCGCTGCATGAGGAAGTGAATAAAGGAAAAACTATCCAAAACTATGCCAACAGCACAAGGGGATTGGAAGAACTCATCAATAATCAACGATCTTACAATGAAAAAACTGGCATCGGTTACAAAGAAGAAGAAGCAAGACCTTCTACAACAAAATAAAATGAACCTATGAGATCTGACATTCATGTAGACTTCATTGGACAAGATTTGCAGGAACAGCCTTGGAAGACAATTCGTCGACAAAAATTTCCATCCACGTACCAACATATTTTTTATGGCTACTGTTATTCATGTGGAAAATTTGGTCATAAAGCTGTAGAATATCGCACGTACCCTAGGAATGAATACAATTCCAAGAGATCTGTCAAATATGAACCTCCCATGGCTCAGCGAAACATCAATAGATTTGAACATTTAAGAAATAATATTGAATGTTACAAATGTCGAAACTTTGGACACATAGCCAAAGATTGCAGACTTGAAAATCCTCCAGAAGAATCTTCGAAGCCACAGAATGAACGAACATGGAAGAATAAGAAGAAGAATGATAATTGTGCTCTTGCTCTGAAGGCTCAAAAGAAAAAATATGTGTGGTATGTTGATAGAGGTTGCTCAACGCATGTGACAGGAGATAGAAATAAATTTGTATCTTTGAAAGAGAAGAAGGATGGAACCGTGTCCTTTGGAAATGATGGATCTTCAAATGTTATAGGATCAGGTACTGTCACTCTCGGAAGTAAATATTCTCTAGCCAATAATGTTCTACTGGTTGAAAACATGAATCACAATCTGCTCAGTGTTGGACAAATGTGTGATCAAGGACACACAATACTATTCAACTCAACGAAATGTGAAATCAGGAAAGGCGTGTATGGTGAAATCGTGGCTACAGAAAGTTGAGCTCTAAATGACATATATGTTCTGGATGAAGCAACTAAAGCATGTCTAATAGCTAAAGAGGATGATACAATAATTGGTAGCAATGACGATCGACTAAGTAAGAATTTTTCTACAAAGGTTCAAAGTGATTTCAAGATGTCTTTACTTGGTTGCAAATTGAGCATAGATGACTCATCTAAGGATGTGGATCAAAGGTTGTACAGATCTATGATTAGTATTCTTCTATATGTAATAGCCTCCCTACCAGATGTTATGCAAGCAGTTGGACAAGTAGCAAGATTCCAAGGAGCACCAAAAGAATCACATATTAAATATTCACCAGCATTGGAATATCTTCGCCAGAAGCTTGGGATTTTCCCAAGTTCTCATTAGATTTTCCTTTTTCAGAATATAAAGGGGGAGTGGAGGTGTGTACAGGTCTATAGGAAGGTTGTGTGTCAGTGCGAGTGGAAGTGTGTACAGGTCTGCAAGATGGTTGTGTTTCAGGGGGAGTTACCCTTTGCCATTGATGTCAAAGGGGGAGAGAATGTTGTAGGAAGAGGTGTCACGATTGCAGGGGGTGTACTTATGTTGCCATCAATACCAAAGGGGGAGATTTTTGATCAGCGGTTGTCATTGATGTCAACCCAAGCAGCACCAGGGGCTAACCCAATATTTAATGGGAATTTTTACCTACAAAATTAATATATTCTAGGTCAATAATGCTTTTGATGGTTTCTACTTGTCGAGATGTTTCCGTTGATATATGGAATGCCATGTAATTCTTCACGGTTTGAGAGATATTCATGTTTGAAGTTTGTACCCCAGTTAGTGGGCTAAAACCCCATGGGGTTGGGGCATGGGTCATTGAAAATTCATAATTAATATTTTTTAAGCTCCTAAAGTCCCTCCCACGTTCACTTGATGAAGCCCCTCTCATCTTAAGCATTCATATATATTGTGATCTTCATTTCCTCCTTAGGTAAGGCATTCAACCATCTGAAACAGGTCATCGTGGCATTTTTGCTGTAATTTTTTTTTTCTACGAAGGCTCAGAAGCTGAAATTTTTATGAGGTGAAGCCGAAATCCTGAGGAAGCTGCAGTAAAAATTTCAAATCAAGTTGTGCAATATTTTTGGAGATATGATCTGTGGAAGTAAGGGTTTTTGCAGGCTCCTGAAATTCATCTCAAAGAAGTGACCTTGGTAAAATCGTCATAAATCTCTCTCTTAGTATCAGATTGGAATTCTGTAAATTTTTTTAGATAGTGCATAGTCTGTAGTTTTCTCTCTATCAATTTCAGAGGCAAATTAAGAAACAGTGACACGTGGCATTCCGTACAAGTGCGCTCTACTGAAACATTCCATAATTAGGGCAATGTGAGAAATTGGGTATAACTCTCTCTTTAAGAATCCAAATTAGGTTAGACCTATGGCATTGGAAATACGACTTAGAGGAATACTATAGGACTAAAAATAATATATTGAATATCTGAAATAACAGAGATACACCAGATTCAATATCAAGCTCCTAGAAGGGAAAAAAAAAGCTAGATCATGTGTTGTCAAGGGTTGAAAAGGACCAGACTTTCTACGACAGAAAAAAAAAGCAAGGTACAGCAGAGGGAAACATGAGAAGAGCAGCATCCAAGGTGCATAACATCAACAAGAAGTTCATCATATGAAGTCTTCAAGTGGCTGGAACTGCATACAATCATTGTAAAAGTATCATTGTACCTAGTCATTGTAAATACATTATTGTACAAATTGTACTAGTATCTATCTGCCAAGGGTTGAAGAGGCAGCGTTGGGAGGTATAGGATCATCATTAGGTGTTTGTGTCAAAGTTGGGGTTATGGTCTAGTATATCTTCTTCTTCTACATCATTCTATATCATTGTAAAGTGGACCATTTTCGCTGGTACGAGAGTCCATTATTCTTTTATTCTTCTATAGGGTGGTAGGGTGGTGCTAGAGTGAGTTGTAGCTCATTGGGTGTTGGGGCATCCATTCAGTGACTACTGAAGAATCTCGGGCGTTGGAGTGTCCATCTAGTGGGAGATGGAGAAGAATTATTTTCTAGATTCTAGGAAGTTGGAGCTTTATTTTCAATTGGAGTTGAAAAGAATTATTAGAAAAGCATTACGTGGTTTTTGTCCCGGAGTGGGTTTCCACCTTAAAAACTGTGTGCATTTGTGTTTCTCTTTTTTGCTGCTGTCATTGTACAAACACTGATAATAATTGAAGATTGACTAATTCTCTAATTGAAAGAAATACTTATTCACCCCCCCTCTCAGTATTTCCAACAGATCACATCGAGTATCAACAACAAGTTCTCCAACTCTTAAAGGATAACCTAAATTTGGTGTAGAATCGATTGAAACAACAGGTAGATCAACATCACAACGAAAGAATTTTTGATGTATGCGATGGTGTATTTTTATTGCTACAACCATACAAAAAAATGTCCCTTAAGAAAACTAAGAAGGATAATAAATTATATCCAAAGTATTATGGTCCTTACAAGGTGTTGCAAAAGATTGGTAATATGGAATACAAATTGGAGCTTCCTACATTTTCTCGAGTGCACCCAATTTTTCATTTTTCATGCTTAAAAAAGGTTATAGGTGAGAAACTCACAATTAAAACAATATTGCTAGAACTTGATGAGGAAAGAAAAATCATATTGGAACTTGAAGCAGTCATGGAAACAAGAAGTCAACAGCTACGAAATCGATCAATTTCATAGTATATCATGAAGTGGAAGAAATTACTCGCTGAGGATTCCACAAGGGAGGATGATAATTTTATACATAAGCATCGAGAAGTAATCAAGTGTTAAGGACAACACTTTTTTGAAGGAGAGTGGCATGTTAGGTTTGTATAGTACTAGTGTATCTCCTTATTTTTATTGTTAGTATAGCCCCCCTTATTGTTATTGTTATGCCAATGTAGTCCCCATATTGTTATTATTGTGCCCGATAGAAGACGACTATTTTTATTGTTGTGCCCCTACATTTTTATTGTTATTTTGGTTAGGATTATATTGTGACCCATTGGACTCCTATATATAGAAAGGAAGTTTTCTCATTTGAATCATCCAATAATTGTTCAATTATGTAATGTAAAGGAGGCTTCCCCCTAAAAGGGACTGATTTCTAAGTCGTTGATCTATCGTTTCTTCTATTTTTTGAGTTGGTTTCATAACACATGGCAATCGGGCCGATACTCTGGATGGGGATCTTATTCCAAATTGTGTGTGTTATGCTCCTATACCAATAGGTGTCATATATCATGATTGACTTGATGGGCTATGTAATATGTTCATACCTTTCCTTGTTGCAAAGGTTTTCCATATTGTCAAAAAAATAAAAATAAAAATAAAAAATGTAAAGAGGGTATACCCTAAAAGAAAAATCAAAGGGTAAAAAGAATAAAAAATGCCCAAAAAAAAAGTAAAAGAAAATGAACCCCACCAAAAGAAAGGCCAAGGAAAGTGCACAAGTCTAAATGCCACTACTTTTTTCTCTCATGTAAATAAACAAATTGTGTGCAACTTGTATCTTATGCCACAATTGATGACCAGTCAAACAGTTTAATCTTGGCTAGTTCATCTTTCAATTTTATGTTTTAGAGATAGAGAATAAAATCTGACCAAACTGTTTAATCTTGGCAGATAAGTAGAAAGGTAAAGTAAATAAAAGGAGCTCAATAGTTTAATTTGAGACCTTGGATGTAATAAGGTTAGATTTAGATATATTTCTACATGTAAAAGAAAAGAAAGTGTGATAAGGGTTTGCTAGTCTAAGTGCACCCTAATAAAGAAGAAAAAATGGTAGGTTAAAGTAGGTAGGGTAGGTAGATGTTGTTGCAGAATTACATGTGATGGACAATGACTCTAAATGTGTTAATATTTACTTTCATCACAAGTGCAAGGTAGACACTACACTGGAAGCAATTCAAGCAAAACAAAGTCAAATTATTAATTTCCCTTTTCATTTTTCCCTAAAAAATTCACTAATTTCCCCTAAGTACTAAGGCATTTGAAAATTAGAGGGGCTCAAGGCATTTCCTTGACTTTTGGAGGGACCGGACCCTCGGCCCAATAATTGAAAAAGCATAAGTACTTAAAACCATTCACAATGTCATTCATTCACTTCCAAAAAATCTTTTCCTAAGTAAAATCCCATCTTACTTAGGGAAATTGCACAATATTTTATAAAAACCCTTTTCATTCAAGCATAAGTTAAATACATACTTATAATGTTTTAACACTTAGCGCTTCCATTCATTTTTCATATTAACTTTAACTTATTATCTAAATCCCTATATAAATCCACCCATTCCCGTATTATTTTTATAAAATTCCCAAATTATTATCCTGACCCTTTGGTTGAAAAATAACCATACAAATTTGTTAATTGTGATTAATTAATTAAATATCCAAAGCCCACTTCCCCGCCGCTTTCAAAAAATATTAATTAACCCTATTGGCTAATTAATAGCTTACCGCACCAATCAAATCGCCCCTGATGTGATTAAATTAAACTTAGTTATATTAAGCCCGATCCGTTATTTCCCCGTTATCTCACCTCCCTGACCGCCGTTCGATCAACCAATCCACGATCAACGACTATTATCCATATCGCTTCGCCCCCACGTACAAACGATAACGCGCGATGGCCAAGCAGTTTTCCAAACAGTGCCTCACCATTTGTCGTGAGTTCTATGGAATTGCTCACCCTCCGCTGAAAAATGCCCATCCCAAAAAGAGGTGCGATGTATACCGCTTACCGCTTACCTCCTATGACAAAAAAACTGTACCTGCTTGAATTATCCGCTTAAAAAAAAAAAAATCCCGCCAGCCTTTGACTTTGTGATTAAAACACACCAATGCGAGTCATTTTCATTATTTTGTACAGCGACCAGTGTCCCATGCAAAAAACTTCAAAACCAACTGTCGAAGACTGTCAACCACCACCTTTCTAAGAAATTTGCAGACGAATAATCCAGAACCCATCCGCCGTTGCTTACAACTATTTTCGTCACTGTCTACTTCCCGGAAAATAGGTATTTATCTAAATTCCCTTCGAACCCTGCAAATCTTGGTTTTTGATTTAATTCCACAGAAAAAGACTAAAACATAGAACAATTTGATCTTTATTCCACTCCTAAATTCCCAGACCTGTAATCTTATCTATTCTTCCATCAAAATCCGAATTCCTTTCTGAATCCAAAAGAACCAGAAATGGAAATTCATGTGGCTTTGAATGTTATGCCTATGAATGCCCCTCATAAAGATTTAGACTATCTTCCTCTAGCAGATAGAAATTTCCAGATTAAAGACCTCATCCTTAGTGAAAATCCTCTCAGAATTTTTTTCCAATGCCAAGATAGTTACCTAAACGGCACTAACATTTTGGGACTGTGGGAATCCAATATTCTGATGTATCTTTTACCCTCATTTCATATTTTTCCTGAAATAATTCATTACTGCCATGCCAATTATGATTCCAATCAACGAGAAGTCATGTCCCCGAGTCAAACTATCCTTTTCCCAATAACTTCTCAATCTATCAACGAAATGTTGCAGTTTCATCATGGTCAAGCCCTGACTCCTCTTTCCATGGGAGATTTACTTGAAAAATCGACCGATTTATCGCAAGAAGACTTGAATCAGCTCTGTCAGAGTTTTATGCTTCAAGAACATCAACCCAAAGGCCCTCCTCCTTATGGATATAATTTTTTCACAGATATGGGAAGACTCATTTTGAATATGATATCTTCTGTAATGGGTTTCAACACTAGTGAATACGTTGATAATTTAACCCTAGTGTTGTTGTCAATTTTTACCCCTGGACAGCCCCCTGCTGTCAAATATGATTTTGCTTCCTACATTGATGATAAAATTCATGACCAGTTCATGAGATTGGAAGATGAAAGAGAGTTCAAGTATTTCACTGTTATATACCATCTCATGCTCTATTATCAATCAGAGAGTTTCCCCTTCCATGTCATGAATATTGATACCAAAGGAAATTCAAGGTCTGTAATTTTTTGGTCTGCAATCTTCCATAATTCCTTTGAGTCTCCTTATTCTTACAATGAGTTTATTGACCTATTTGTGCAGCCTGCAACTACCTTATTAACAGGAGTTTCCCCTCCTAGGATCAATAATGATATGAAGAAAATTCTCCAGCTTTCCAAGCAATACAGAATAGGTGATTGGTACCTATACCAGAATCATACAGAAATTAGAATATATGGGTGTGAGCTATGTCCTCTCAAGTTACCAAAGTATGTACCAATGAGGCTTTTTTCCTTGGAGTATTTTAGTCAAATGATAAATTCAGACATAGTCCATTTTTGCAATGCAAAGAAAAAAGATCAACTCAGAATTAAGAGTCAATTTGGTCCTTTTGTCTGTAATTCTAGAGATACAGGAAAAGAAGCTAAAAGAATCCTAGAAGATTATCTCAAATTGCAAAAAAATTTCCATTGGGTACCTTATGACCCAAACAGTTTTATTTGTGATAGGAGGATGAAAAACAAATTGTCACCATACATTCACCATAGAATTCCAGAAATTGAACAATTTGCAAATATTGATGAATGGATGGAAGGGACCTTAGTAGAACAAGATAGTGAACAGGTCAATGTTGAAAATGTTATGAAAGACCTTGAGAAAATACTTGACCTGGACTCTTTTGGGCAGGTGCAAAGACCAGGAATTGGTCCTTCTTCTACTGGAACCTCTCAGCAAAATTTGCAGGAAATCAGTGCATTGGCCACAGTAGCATCCAAAGGGAAGAATAAGGAAGCTGATATTCAAGTTACAGAGAAATTTACAATGGCAGAGCAGCTTGAAACTTCAAAGGAACAGGCCCAAATACAGACTCCCCCCTCTCATATTAATGTGGCAAAAATTTCTATTTTACAAACTCCTCTCAATGAAGAAAAAGGTAAGCAAAGAGATGCAAAAACAACTACCCCTATAAGTGGATCTTCATAACAACTTGGTATCAAAAGACAAAGATTAAATCCTCTTTCAGAAGTAGAATTTGTTCAAGAAACCCCTGATCTTCAGAAGAGAGAAGAGTTAGATAGTCAGCAAACATTCACAATCAGTGGGACATCCACTAACTCACAGAGAAAAGAGCTACAAAGATAGCAAAGTGCAGAAGTATCTTCCTTCAAACCACCAGTGAAGGATGCCTCGGATATTAAAAATACATTTATAAATATAAAGGCCAGAAATGATCCATTAAGACTTCAAGTCTATAGTCAATATTTGAAGATGGCTCTTAAAAATCAACAAGATTGATGTCAGCTTATGACATCCAGCAGGGTAAAATGGTGATGAGTCATTTCAAACCCAAAGTGCAGCAGCCTCAAACAGTTGTAGATTATGTCAGAACCAATTTTGAAGTCATGGTAAAGGATATTCATCCTTTGGATCAGATTGAGCTGCACAAACAAACTGGTGAAATGATTTACTCAACTTTGACTGATAAATCAATGATGGCCCAAATATTACATAATTCCTTGGATAATACTACCGCTCAATTACATCTTGAAAAAGCCTCTTCCCAAGCTAAGGACAACATAATAAAGACTTTGGAAGAAATAATTATTGGATTGGGTCATAATCCCAAAGATGTTAAGGGTATAGAAGCCTCGATTAAGAAGAAAGATGATGACATTGCAGCGTTAAGGAAACAACTAAAGCTACCATCTTCAAGGCATCCACAAACTGCGGAAATCATAAAGAAAAACTCTAAAGAAGAATTGATGGATTTGCTCTTGAAAATGAATGAGCAACTAAATGAGACTGAAAAAGAACTTGAAAATGCATTAAAGGATAAGCAACCAAACATTCCAGCATCTACAACATAAGTGATTACAGGTACAACAACAGATCAGTCAGCAGGACTATCACAGGGCAACACTTCCAATTTAAGCACTGAAGAATTAATAAAATCAATGGAGGAATTGAAACTCCAAGTGACAGAGCCTCAGAAAACAAAGGTACAATTTACCACTTTAGAACAAAAATATGATCTCTCAAAGATGAGTGTTGCAGAAAAAAAAAGAGAGATCAACAGATTAGAAAAATTGGTCAAAGCATCTGAGAAGGATCTCATATTGGAAAAGCCTTTGAAATAAATCAAAGAAATTCTTTGGGCCAACATCATTCAGTCAATAAATGATGTCTAGCCATCAATTCAAATAATGTATGAGCAGAATGATTTAGTTAAATTGGCTCTGGAAGAAGTTCAAAAGGCAAGAGAAGAATTAGGAAATGTGCTTGAAGAAGCCAATGAGCTTATGCAATTTTTAAATACCAAGAACATATATCAACTTGAAGAGCTAGGCATCCAAGACAGAATAGGAACAATTTTGGAGGTAAAAAGAGTTTTTACTAAAAGAACTCTAATGCAGAACCTAGAAAGGAGATGCTATGATATGCATGAAGAGATCAATGCCTTTACAAAGAAATTGGATATTTTGCAGAGTAAAGGATTGCCAAGTATTTTAGTTTCAAATGATAAAATAATGAGCCTTGAAAGCTATGTTGAGAAATTGAATAAGTATGCTGACAACCAGGCTAGTTCATCGACCAGTTCACCAGTAGCAAAAGCATTGCCTACAGGCAAAATTCTTCATGACAGTCTGGAAAATTTGTTTTATCTCGAAGATGAGGTAAAGCACTTATTCCCAATTCAGCCTACTTTCTTCAGATATACAGAGACTGATGAGACTCTGAGGAAGCTTCAAAGAACCAGAATACCAGAAGCACAATGGTGGGAAGAGATGTTAGACTTTCTGTAAAAATTATCCTGGCATGAATTTTGATTATTTACTACAGTAAGTCATGATAAAAAGGATAAATAGAGATCAAAAAAGTCAAAGTGTATCAGTACAGGTAAAGAGTATTAGTAAAACAGAGCAGCTAGCACAGAATTACTAGAGAGGACAGCAGCAAGCCAAATCATAGGGCCTGCCTCCAACACATTCATAAAAAAAGGAAACAACACAACATCGGTTATCTTTTCTCTTATCCACGAGACCATCTGTCTCTATTTTTTTGTAACATATCCATGAGTCATCCTAAATTATATCTCACCTTGTTAGGAGATATTTTTGATAATTTTTTGTATAAATACTCCCTCAATTGGAGTTTTGATGGGTGGAATTCATAGATTTTGCAGTAATATTGATTACTTTGGAATAAAGTGTTGTTGGAAATTTTTTGCATGGCTAGCTCGATAAGGAATTGATGCAAAGGAATTTTCACAGGATTCTTGAATCAAACAATGGATCAATAAGCCATCTATCTCTTATGTTTTAAATTTTTATATTTTTTTATTATACCATCTGTGTTTCATATCTGAATGATAAACGAAAAGGAATAATTCAGAAAGTGCTTAAGTGTAATCTATTTTCAATCATTATTATTCTTAATTTTTTCTTCTGAACTAGTTTAAACAGTGAATTCTTGATTGCTCCTGTTTTCTAGTTTAATCATTTTGATTATTTGATAAAGAATACTTAATTTCTCTTTATTAATAATCATTCAAGTTCCCTTTTTCAAATATTTTGAAGGATTCTTAATTTCCCTGCATCCATTTTGAGTCCATTTCATTCATTTTAGATATTAAATTGTTCCCTATTTGATTACCTTTCCCTGTGAAACCATCTCTTGTTAAGAAACTAAATCCAGTTAAGCCATCTTTCTTTGACTCCATTAGCCCAATGGCCTAAACTATTCAGTCTTACCCTTCTGCTATAGAATTTCATCACCCAAACACAATCAAAATCCTTGTACTTTCATAACTAGCCTAATATCTTTCAAAGCAAAGCTAAAACTTAAAGAGAGAGCCCTCTCTGGGTACAGATTGGCTAGATTCTATACCTAAAAGTTGGTTTGTGGTTACCTCGGACCCCTTTCCTCTTCCCTACAACTTCAAGGAAAATCTGAGTGATAACAGTGTGAGGTATAATTAGGACTTCACATCGGGGAGACCCCTTGGTTGGTAGATTTCCATCACCGTCAACACCAGCATACCATTTTATTCATTCAAAAATGGCCATTAGTGCAAGATATGTGGGTGAAATGTGTGAAGAAAAAAGCGTTATGTAGTCAAACGAATGTGTGGAAGGATTTTTGCAAGGTTTATTAAAATAGTAAATATATAAGTCTCTTTTTAAATTATTATTTATGAATATTTTTGGAAATCGCTGAAGTAGTTGTGTGGAAGGAGTTGTTTTACTAATTGAAGAGAGTTATTGAGTGCGGAAGTATTTGTACGGACGAAGTTGTGTGGAGGTGATTGTGCATGTGCGGATCTTATGTGAATGTTTTGTGCAAATTTTATTAAAATCATAAATATAAAATCCCTTTTCTAATTCTTATTTAGGGACGTGTTTCACAATGGTTCTGGAACCTACACTGCACAACAGCATACTAAAAAGATGACCGATTATTTTGAAATTTATGAAATAGATGCTGATGATGTAAGAATGAGAATATTTTTTCAAAGTCTTACTGGAGAAGTTAGAACCTGGTTTAGAGCCCTTCCTGTAAACAGTGTCAATGACCTACAAGCTCTTTATAGAACATTTTTAAACAGATGGGAAAAGAAGAAAGATCCTCTTCAAATCTTATCAGACTATGGAAATATAAAGAGAGGAACACAAGAGACTGTGCAAGATTACTGCACCAGGTTCAATGATGTTTACATTGTGTTTCCCAAAAACCTTAGACCTCCTCCAGATTCAGCATTAATCAAATTCCCTGATGGATTTGATTCTGAGATGGCATATCAGCTTAGGGAAAGATCTCCTCAAACTTTAGAAGATATGCAAAGTATAACTGTTAGTGTTGAAGCCAACCTGATAGTTAGACGAGCTAAAGACAGAACTGAAAGGAGAATACCTTTAAACGAAGAACCCTCAGCTTTTGAAAAGAAACTAAATGCTATTATTAAAGGGGTGGAAATGCTAGGAGATAGAGTAGAAACAATTGAAAGGAAATCTCCTTGGGATGGTCAATCGAGCAATATTGGGAGAAATCCAAATTTCATAAAGAATCAAAACCAAAATACTGGAAAAAATAGTCTCGACCAAAACATTAGGCCCCCATTCCAGGAAAATTATGTTGAAGCCTCAACTTCTGATGAACCAACAGAAGATGCTCAAATAAACACCTTGACTAGACGCAAGAACGAACTGGAAATTTTCTTGACCCAAGATGATCAAGAAGCTCACATTCTTAAACAATTCCAAACTCATTCAGGAGAATCATTTGACTTCAAGGAGGGATATGATACAGCCATTTATGAAGTCCATAAGCAATATAATCTAAGGAGCAGAAGAATTGATGTCCCAAAAACAAGTAAACCGAAAGCTACAAAACAGCCCCTCAAAGGTAAAACCAATACTTCCCCGGTACATATTCTTTCTAAATCAGATCCTAATCCTGCTAACCCAATAATTGAAGATGTATCCGATAGTCAACTGAATAACATACAACTTTCCAATACTCTTCCTTCTAAAGGAAATGTAGAGGAACCTCTAGAAGTTGATTCGGAAACAACTTCAGCCCACAACCCCACTCCTTAGAGGGAGAAAAATACCGAAAACATAGAAGATAAGGAGAATCCAACTTTTTGAAACACAAGAACTTAGACTGAAAAACATTTTAATCTGGAGGTTGAAGTAGGCAAATTAAAAATAGTTGTTCCATTTTCTGAATTAGCTAAACATGATGTCTACCGAAGTCAAATCAATAGATCACTCAAAATCACTGGAAGTGATGATTCAGTAAATGTTTTTGATGACCAACCTAGATTACTCTTTGGCTCTGAAGTAAATGGAAAACCAGGTAATGGAGGAACTCCTCCATTCTATATAAGTTTGAACATACATGATAAAATACTTCATAATTCCATGCTTGATTCTGGGGCATCTCACAATCTAATGACCAAATCTGTAATGGAGAAATTAAACCTAGATATCACTAGACCATACAAAGATCTCTTTTCTTTTGATTCAAATCAGGTGAGATGTTTAGGATTAATCAAAGACTTGTGTGTTTCCCTAGTTCAATACCCTGGAAAAACAATTTTGATGGATATAGTAGTAGCAGATATTCCTCCAAAATATGGTATGCTATTGTCCAAATCTTGGGGTGCAAATCTTGGAGGATCTCTTCAATTGGACATGTCATATGCTACTATTTTAGTGTTTGGTAACCCAAAGAAATTGTACAGAGAAACCTTAATGAAATATGTAGTCAGTAGTCAGGAGAAACTTGAAAATTTCCCCATCTTCTCAGTAAACTCTGATATGGATTAATTTATTCTTTATAATGCTGAAATTGATCCTCCCACTGAATTAGAAGTTCTAGCAACAGAACCAAAAGAAATTACAAATGAAAAATCTAATGTTGAAATCTAGGAAATCTCTGAGGGAAATGAAACATCAGATACCCAAGAGAAACCAGAAGAAAGTAAAAAACCAGATCTCACTGTTAAAAAAGTTCCTGAAACTCCCGACACCAATTATGAACATGAAATTCTTTGGCATTTGGAATTTGATGGTTCAGTCAACAAGTTAGGAGTAGGAGCTGTAATTTGGATACACAACCTTGAAAATGATCATGCTGAAGGCCATGCTTACAGATTAAACTTTAAGTGCACCAATGATATGGCAGAATATGAAGCTCTTTTGCTAGGTCTTAAACTTGTCAAAAGATTAGGAGCAATTACAATATCTGTCATAGGAGATTCTAATTTAATCATTCAACATATTAAAGGAAACTTTCTAACAAATGATCCTAGACTCAGAGAATATAGAGGAACAATTGTAGAGATTCTCAATACTTTTCTACAGACTCAGCTTGCTAAAATCCCAAGAAAACAAAACTTGCATGCTCATAGTCTTGCAATGTTTGCCAGCACTTGTAAATTACCATTCGAACCTAATCAACAGTTCACAACTAAGATTAGACACAGACCAGCCATACTTGACAATTTTAAGAACTGGCAAGTGTTTGCAATTGATGATCAGATTAAGAATTTCCTGACTCTAGAAAATGAATTTTATAACAGTAACATAGATGAAGATACAGTCATTGAATCTGATCAAATAAATGAATAAGAAATAGAAATTTCAGAAGAAAGTGCAATTCAAATGCTTCATCCAACAAATTTCACCAAAAAATAAATGCAGGACCTTAAACAAATGGAGGTTGATGAGATTATAGAAGGAGAATATGAGATCATTAATTTAAAAGACAATCATTTTCCTAAAGGATTAACTCCTCTGGAATATCTTTTCGATTCTAATGATATTCCAAAGAAACCCAAAATGGAACCATTGAAAGAAGATATTGAGGAATATAATTTGGGAACTGAAGAAAATCCTAAAATGATAAAGTTATCTAAATCTTTGTCTCCTGATCAAAACCTAAAATATGTTGAACTAGTGAGAGAAATCCAGGATGTCTCTGCCTGGAGTTATGAAGACTTGAAATCATATGATACCTCTATAATTCAACATACAATACATCTGAAAGAAAATCAGAAACCATTTAAACAAAAACTCAGAAGAATCAACCCTGTACTTCTGCCTTTAATTGACAAAAAAATTAAACGAATGTATGAAGCAGGGATAATTGCTCCTATTAGGTTTTCAGAGTGGGTGTCTAATTTAGTACCTACTAGGAAGAAAACTTGAGAGATCAGATTACGTGTTGATTTAAGAAATGTAAATAAGGTTTCTTTGAAGGATAATTACCCCTTACCTAAAATGGATCACATTTTACAAAGGGCAGTAGGTGCTTCTAGGATTTCTCTTCTAGATGGGTTCTTAGGATACAACCAGATTCTGGTTCATCCTGATGGCCAGGAAAAAACAGCTTTTACAACACCATGGGGCACATTCAAGTACGTTAAAATTCCATTTGGGCTTAAAAATGCAAGAGAAACATTCCAAAGAGCAATGGACATCACATTTTCAAAAGAAATTCATGACTTTCTTGTTATATATCTGGATGATTTAACTATTTTTTCTAAATCAGATCAACAGCATTTGGACCATCTCAGACAAGTATTCATAAAATGCAGAAAGTATGGTATCTCTTTGAATCCAAAGAAGTTCTTGTTTGGTCTTGAAGAAGGTAAATTCTTGGGCCATATCATCTCCAAAGATGGTATTAGAATTGATCCTGCTAGAATAGAAGCTATATTGCAGATACCTCACCCTAGAAATGTTAAAGAACTTCAAGCTTTCATAGGAAAAATCAATTTTTTGAGAAGATTCATATCTAGCTTAGCTGAACTAATTATATTGTTTACTAACATGTTACGAAAGGATTCAAGTATTAAATGGACAGTAGAAGCCAAACAAGCATTTGAAGAAATCAAAATGGCTTTGACCAGAACCCCAGTCCTTACAAGTCCACAATTTGATAGAGACTTCATAATATTTTCATTTGCATCAGAACACACTGTAGCAGCTGTTTTATTACAAAAGGATGATCAAGGATGTGAAAAACCTATAGCATTTTTTAGTAAAGCATTAAGGGATGCATCATTAAAATACAACATCATGGAAAAACAAACTTTTTCACTTGTAAAAGCCATTAAAGATTTTAGAATCTATATATTTTATTCCCATGTGATAGCCTATGTACCAAATGCTGTTGTCAAATACATCTTAACTCAAGATGGAATTGAGGGCAAAAGAGGAAAATGGATTGCTACCATATTAGAGTATGATATTGAAATAAAACCTACAAAGCTTATAAAGGGACAGGGATTGGCTCAACTCATGACAGAAAAAAATTGTCAAGCCCTGGATATTAATGAATTGGATGATGAACAGGAGATGGTGACTCCAAAAATCAGCCAGGCCTTCTTAGATTCGCCTTGGTATGCTGATATAATTTATGCACTGTTAAACCTACAAGCTCTTCCAGGGTTATCCAGAACAAAGAAAAGGTTTTTAAAGATGACATCTTCAAATTTTTGTATTTTAGATAATGTTCTTTTTTGGAAAAATCATGAAGGTATTCTATTGAATTGTTTGTTAAAAGATGAAGCTGACAAGGCTCTCCATGAATTTCATGTAGGAGACTGTGGTGGACACCTTTATTTGAAATCAGCTGCAGAAAATATCCTAAGAGCTGGATTTTATTGGCCAACCTTGTTCTCTGATGTAAAGAAATTTGTCACTGCTTGCCATAAATGTCAATTTTTTAAAGGCAAGAGAAAACTATTATCTTTACCCCTGAAACCAATTTCCACTGAAAAACATTTCCAACAATGGGGCTTGGATTTCATTGGAGAAATCCATCCCCCTTCTTCTGGCCAACACAAATGGATCCTCACTGCCACGGTCTATTTTACCAAATGGATAGAAGAAATTCCTTCCAGACAAGCCAATGACAATGTGATCATAGGATTCCTAGAAACTAATATATTATCAAAATTTGGTTGTCCTGATAAAATCATAATTGATAATGCTGCTAACTTCAAATTTAAGAAGATGATAAGTTTCTGTAACAAATATCATATCACCTTAATCCATTCCATAGCCTATTACCCTCAAGGTAATGGACTAGTTGAATCTTCCAACAAAAGTCTCATCAATATTATTAAGAAATTATTGGAGGAAAACAAGAAAAATTGGCACAAGAAACTTAAAAATGCACTGTGGGTAGACAGACTCACCACCAAAAAATCTATTGGGACCAGTCCTTATGAGTTAGTGTATGGCATTGAGGTTGTATTTCCTTCATCTTTAGGAGTTCCTGTAATGAAAATTCTTCAAGAAGCTCAAGTTGAACCTAATGACATTCAAAGGAGAATAAATCAGACTACCAATTTGAAGCAGACCAGAGAGGAAGTATATCAGAGATCCCAAGTATTGTAGGAGAAAATAAAGAAGATATTTGATAAAAGGACCAAGGCAGAATATTTCCAACTTGGAAACAAAGTTTTAAGATGGGATTCCAGAAGAGAGGATAAGGGAAAACATGGGAAGTTTGACTTCCTGTGGAAAGGACCTTATATTATTCATGCTTTACAAGGAAACAATACATATTTTCTGAAAAACTTGGATGGTACAGAAACTGAAGACGGGCCAGTTAATGGTCGAATGTTGAAACATTACTTTGATCCTATTTATTAGGATATCTTGATTTTTAACATGTACTTACTATATCCTTTGTAATGTTACAGTTTTGAGTGGATAGTAAATTGCTGGAGTTGAAGCTTGAAAAGAAGGCCCTAAGCTTCAGAAGTATTACCGTCATATATACAATAAAGCAACAAGTAGAAGAAAATTCCATAGTTCAGTCAAAATTATTCTAAGGACAACTGACCTGCTGCTCTTCACTTTTCACTAGGAAAAGCCATCCCCAAGTGGATCCAGTGTTATGCTCCTATACCAATAGGTGTCATATATCATGATTGACTTGATGGGCTATGTAATATGTTCATACCTTTCCTTGTTGCAAAGGTTTTCCATATTGTTAAAAAAATTAAAAAAAAAAAATGTAAAGAGGGTATACCCTAAAAGAAAAATCAAAGGGTAAAAAGAATAAAAAATGGCCAAAAAAAAAGTAAAAGAAAATGAACCCCACCAAAAGAAAGGCCAAGGAAAGTGCGCAAGTCTAAATGCCACTACTTTTTGCTCTTATGTAAATAAAAAAATTGTGTGCAACTTGTATCTTATGCCATAATTGATGAACAGTCAAACAGTTTAAGCTTGGCTAGTTCATCTTTAAATTTTATGTTTTAGAGATAGAGAATAAAATCTGACCAAACTGTTTAATCTTGGCAGATAAGTAGATAGGTAGAGTAAATAAAAGGAGCTCAATAGTTTAATCTGAGCCCTTATATGTAATAAGGTTATTTTTAGATATATTTCTACATTTAAAAGAAAATAAAGTGTGATGAGGGTTTTCCAGTCTAAGTGCACCCTAATAAAGAAGAAAAAATGGTAGGTTAAAGTAGGTAGGGTAGGTAGATGTTGTTGCAGAATTACATGTGATGGATAATGACTCTAAATGTGTTAATATTTAATTTCATCACAGGTGCAAGGAAGACACTACACTGGAAGCAATTCAAGCAAAACAAAGTCAAATTATTAATTTCCCTTTTCATTTTTCCCTAAAAATTTCACTAATTTCCTCTAAGTACTAAGGCATTTGAAAATTAGAGGGGCTCAAGGCATTTCCTTGACTTTTGGAGGGACCGGACCCTCGGCCCAATAATTGAAAAAGCCTAAGTACTTAAAACCATTCAAAATTTCATTCATTCACTTCCAAAAAATCTTTTCCTAAGTAAAAGCCCATTTTACTTAGGGAAATTGCACAATATTTTATAAAAACCCTTTTCATTCAAGCATAAGTTAAATACATACTTCTAATTTTTTTACACTTAGCGCTTCCATTCATTTTTCATATTAACTTTAACTTATTATCTAAATCCCTATATAAATCCACCGATTCCCATATTATTTTTATAAAATTCCCAAATTATTATCCTGCCAGTTTGGTTGAAAAATAACCATACAAATATGTTAATTGTGATTAATTAATTAAATCTCCAAAGCCCGCTTCCCCGCCGCTTTCAAAAAATATTAATTAACCCTCTTGGTTAATTAATAGCTTACCCCACCAATCAAATCGCCCCCGATGTGATTAAATTAAACTTAGTAATATTATGTCCACTCCTTTATTTCCCCGTTATCTCACCTCCTTGACCGCCGTCCGCTCAACCAATGCATGATCAATGGCTGTTATCCATATCGCTGCGCCCCCACTGTTATAGCATCATTTCTCACCTTCATATGATTCATGATTTCTTTTATGGTTTTGGGCACCCATTCCTACAGACTTGGACAAATTCACTTAAAAACAGTGTAAAAATCCCCATACGCGACTATGCCCGTACTTTTACGCGTGTATACGCGAGTCCAGCTGCACTTTTCTGCGTATGCCATTAAAATGATTAAAAATATATATAAAAATTCCCTATTTTCAGGCTGGGTTGATGGTTACTCAGGTAGTTCAACCACCCCAGCACGTGGGCAACTGTTTCCAACTGTTGAAACTACTTGGAGGGAGTATAAAAACCCCTCATGTGTATGGCCTAAGGGAGAGAGAGAATTTATTGATATTATACTCTGTTGATATTCCCTATCCAAGTCTGATTCCCCGTGCCTCCTGCACTTTCCCAGTTCATTATAGGAAACCCTTGTTTCCTTGAGATGCTCATCTGCCTATATGTCATCTCGTATGCACCAGTTTGGAAGGAGTCTTAGCGAGGCAAGGGCGGGACGGATCCGGACGACGGTCTGCTCGAAGGCCGTGGAAGGATTCAGGTGATCTCTCCACTCGTTACTTTTGTACATGCTATTTATAATACAGAAGTACCATCTTGTTCCCGAAATATACGTGTTAGTGTCTGCTTACATATATGAGAAAATTTTTATTTAAGCATTCATTATGATCTATTTAATGTTTTATATGAATTTCACTAACATTTAGAGTAGATATATGCTGTACAACCAGTGCTTCATGCTTGTTTCTTCTTGTCTTTCAGGTTAAGAAGGAAGGACGGTTGCTGGGGGTTTGGACCCCGCGGGATCTGCTTCAACCGTAGGACCTACGGGTAACTTTCTCAATCTACTCTATTTATTTTTTCTGAACATGCATGGTTGTGTGAGTCCTTCTTAAGTAGCATGCCCCTGCTCTGTGGAGGTTGTAACCCAACGAACCTCTAGGGTGATATTCCCCGAAACAGAACTTGTGACTCCACTGGGGATCACATTCTTGTGATTCTCCTATTGGGTGGTTTCAGTTGTTTGATAGGTTGGCGGCGGTTTTAACTTTCATTTTTGCGGTCAGTTTACTTTTTTCCCTGTCGGTCTAAAGTCTTGGTTTCTTATCCGAGGGCTTGTCCTTTTTGTTTTTTTCATTATTTACCTTTGTATACGTGCTTTTTTCTGCACACAGTCACGTATACACGCAAGTTTGTCTAAAGGTACCCGCGTATACGCGAGTTTCCTTTAGAACAGTCGCGTATGCACGCTGGTTGCTAAACTGTGAAGTAGCGTATACCTAGGCAGATTTTGAATTTTTGGGTTTCTTGACTTTTTGGTCCTTTCTGGCTGTGGAGACCTGTTCCTACAGTGTCTCTGTACTCTCTGGATTGTGAAGGAAGTGGTTTCTTGTCTTTTCTCTCTTTCGTTTGATTGAAAACTAGTCTTTTGGGCAAAGTGTTGTTTCTGGTGCTGGCACTTCTGGTTTGAGTACCAAGATTGCTTTTTGAGCATTCTTGGCTGTTCTGCTTTATCAGAACAGAGAGCTTCTGCTCATTTACTCGCTCCTATCTTTGTGTTGTGCTTCGCATTACGATTTTTGCTCGGTTCTTGATTGGTTTTCTTGAGTTCCATAGGCTAGGTCTTGTTGCAACTTTTGAAGAGTTTTTCTTGCTTCTTCGGAGTTTTTGTTTGCGACAAGTTTGCACTATTTTTTCTAGGATGAGTGGCTGAGTTTTCTTGTCTTCTTTTGCTCTTATTGATCTTGCTTCGAGTTAGCCTTATAAGGTTTGGGAGCATTGTTGAAGTTTGTGCTTGAAATTCAGTCTTGTTTGGTTTGGATTTTGATAGTTGTGCTTGGTTTTTTCGAGCTCTTTCTTTATAAAACTAAAAAGCTCAAAAAACATTTGCTTTGCTTTTTGTTTTTGCCTTTCAAAGGCTTAAAAAACATTTTCACTTGTTATTTTCTTTTGTAGTTGCATTTTCATTTTCGTTTGCTATAACTTTTGAAGCTTTAGTGAGGTTTCTTGCTTTTATTTTTTGGCTTGATTTTGAGGAGGAGTTGTCATTGATTTCTTCTTCTTGTTTTTAAGTGTTTTTGGTGTCCTCATTTTAAGAGTTCTTGATTTCTAGAACTAGCTTTCTGGGCAACCAAAGAAGAGTTAAAACTGAAGGACTTTTTGGGAAATTTCACTCTGCTTTAGGAGATTTTTGCATCTTAGGATTTGCATGCTTGTAGTGATTTGCATTAGGTGCATTTCAGCATTTAGTCAGTTTCATAGTTTTTGTGAGTGTGAGTTTGCTATTTGAAAAGAAAAATACAATTTTTTGTCTCGTAGAACCTGTATAGAGATTTCTTTTCATCGAAAGACAATAACTGCATTTGCATGTAGTTAAGTTTTTATTAATTTCTTTTGCGTCAAAACACCATAAGTTTCATCTCCATATCCTTGTGACTTAACATAACAGCCCATTAAAATAAGCGATTTAATCTAAAATCAACTAGCAAGTTTTATAAGTGTCATACACCAACTAGCTAGGTTGTAGGGCCTTGGAATAGGTGAGTGGAGAGTTAACTCTCCAAGGCCGCTCAAAAAAAACATAGAAGTTGATTAATTGAGCGAAATCCAACTCCGTTAGGTGGACCGGGAAAGCTCTCCTCCAGAGAGTCAAGCGCGAGGGGAAGTGAAGGCTGAGAAGAGGGATACCCCCTCTCCGATTAGCTGAATCTAACCTCAAGACCATTCCGCCCGGCTTCTGACACGGATTGGTGCCCATAGTTTCCACTCCTAGGTTCCACACAGGTGACTGCGGGGGGGAATACCCGTGGTACCTGAGGCAGACGTCGCATCACTTTCAGCAGTACTTCTGGGGGGTGCCCTTGCGAAGCTTGGGTGCTTGAGCCGGTAAAGGCTGTCGTTAGGAGGTCGGCATAACTGTTTCTGATACCTTCGCTAGTTGTTCTGGGCCCTAATCATCCCAGACTGCTTTCGGGAGGTCCTATATTTCGCTTTCCTGTATTTTGGTGTCCGGTCCTCATCACCCGAAGCGGAAATACTTGGAGGTTGTTTGCTTGACTGTATCTCAGGGATTTTTATTTTAGTGAGTGCTCTTTGCTCCTAGCTTGCCTAGCTTTTCAATTTTTTGAGTCTAATTTAAAATCTATAAAAGTGGCTGATCAAGCGCCTCGTCGATCGAGGAGAATCCGGGGGTTATCTCCCGAGAGTCCAGAGCCTTCTTCGAGAAGGCGTAGGAGTGATTTAGCAGGTGGTTACCACCCTGTGGCATCTGACGCAGTGGAGAGAGATCCTCCACATAGGTCTGAAGGTTTCATAGCTGATTCTGGTGTCGGTCCCGAGAGGAGCGTTCCTCTCACCTCGCGAGTTTTGTTTCCTCAGGAAGAAGATTTTCAAATCGAAGACGTACCTGAGCCTCCTGCAACAGGTCCATCTCCTCTTCCTCCTGATTATCCGTTCGTTGTTCAATACATCGGACCTGAGTCGGAGAGACCGGAAGATCTTCCGTATCATTCTTATCTTTCGATGGCCACGACTGGGAACGCAGCTTCTGCTGCGAGTGCTGCAGGCATTCAGACTCCTGCTTCTGTTGAAGCAGGGGGCACTATTGCTTCATCTTCGATTGCTTCTAGTGCTGCTATGTTTGGCTCTGGTTTCACCCAGGCACATGCTTCTCATTCTGGTCCCTTTTGTTCAGGGATGCCCTCTAGTGGGAATCCCTCCTTTTCCTTTTCTGTTGCTTCAGCTGGATCTACGCCCATGTCTAACATGGCTAGTGGATCAGCTTCGTTTCAAGGGTTCCCCTTCGGAACTGGACACATTCCTAGTTCGAATCCTTCTTTAGGGTCCTTTCCGTTTACTTCTCAGACCCAGAGTTTCAACCCTTGGTCTGGGGGGAAAAGTTCGACTACTTTTACGGGATGGAATCCTGTGTTTACTACAGCGGGGGCAGGGAATCAGTTTTATGCAGGTCATCAAGGGAATGCTTCTTTCCCTTCGTCGAGTGCTTACCAGACCTTTTCTCCTCTTTCTAATGCCTGGAACCCCTATCAGGGGCTTTCCTCTACATTTAATACTTCAGCGGGGGGAACTGGTCTGGGCTTTGGTAACTCGGCGTGGGGAGGAGGTTCTTCTCCTTTTTCTACGAGTCCATTTTGGCAACCTGGTGCCTCATCAAATCCAGGCTACTCTTTTCAGAATGTTGGAAATCCATCCCATCAAGGATGGAATCCTCAGGCTCCGCCTCGCTTACCTTTTCTGGCAACGTTAAACTTGCCAGATCTGTCGAAGTTGACTAATGATCCGATTCATTATAGTCCGGGGTGGCCTCCGGTCCTGACCAAACTTCCTTCAGACATTCCAAATTTTGAAGGTAAGAATGGAGAGGATCCGACTGACCACATCACCACTTTCCACTTATGGTGTTCTTCGAACTCCCTGATCGATGATTCGATTAGGTTGAGATTATTTCAACGCACCCTAACTGGAAATGCCGCCAAATGGTATATCGAGCTCACTGGGGGCAGTTTTGCTACATTTGGAGAACCGGCTGTCACATTTCTAAACCATTTTCAGTTACCTGTCAGATATGAGGCTGGGACCGAACTCCTGGCTAATTTTAAGCAGGATGAGGCAACACACATTTCTGATCACATTCAGGAATGGAGAAGAAGGAAGAGGCTTATCAAAGCTCATATCCCAGGAGAATTCCTTCTCGAATGGTTTATGAAATCTCTGCAGTCAGATATTTCAAAAGATGTATCCCTATCTGGGGTATTTTCTGAGGAGCAGGCCATTTTTAGGGCCCAGCAGCTAGAACTGATCTATTCTCAGTCTGGGGTCCTTTATAAATATTTTCCCAATGTTCCTCGCTCCAAATTAGATTTGTCGAAAACTAAACCTGGTCCGCATGGTGATGGGCTTGTCGGATCGGTCAATAGTGGTGCAGCCAGCCTGCTTTCTCAACTGCAGCAGTTGTCTTTACAATCGGCTCCTTCTAGTCAGGTTGTGCCTGCTGATTCATCACCTTCCCAGTCTTTGTCCATAAATGTTGTCCAAGCTTCTGATCCCAAAGGAAATCAACAATCCGATGGGAAGAAGAAGGGATGAAATAACAAGAAGAAGGGCAAGAACAGGAAGGGCAATGCAAATAAAACCAACGAGCGTGTTGGTGAGGGTCAAAAGGAGAAAAAGAAAGTGAAGTTTCCATGCAAGTTGTGTACTGGAGACCATCTCACACACCTTTGCCCTAAAATTTAGGATGTGCAGGGCTTGTTAGCCGAGCAGGGTTCTTCTAGTTCCCAGGCTGTGTTAACAAACCCTTTTCCCCAAGGGAAGCAATTAGTTGTTGGCGCGAACCAAAATCCTGGGGCTTCCTCTGGGGGCGCCCAGGAAGGGGAAATTCCATCGAACATTTTCATGATGAGTGCTCACGCGGATATCACTACGAGATCCCGTGATTATGGCGGAAAAGAGTCTTCGAAAGCTAAGGAAGTTCCTGATGCTACTGAGCCACTTCACATTACAAAGCCTACTGTTGAGTCTATGCCTCGGATGCCCAAAGCATCTTCTAAGCGATCAACGATTAATCCAAATGCGAGGGCTGCCCAAAACTACTCGATTGTAGAAGATCTGGTGCAAAGTCCTTGTGCTATGTCAGCTTTAGAGGTACTCCAGTCTTGTCCAGCTCAGCGTAGTGCTTTTCTCATTGCCATTGGGGCTATTGATCCGAAAAATTATCTTCTGATTACTTTTGATATGACTAATTTTAAGAAGAGACTTCCTCATCACATGGCTTTTCATATTAGATCATCGTATCGGAAGTGAAATATCTTTCGAACGGTTGTTGATGAGGGTGCTTCCACATGCGTGATGTCTCTCGCATGCTGGAAGACACTTAGATCTCCCAAATTTGTTCCATCTAGCACTATTCTTACTGCGTTCGATGGTCATTCTCACAGACCCCATGGTATTGTCCCAGCTTTGCCCATCTGTGTTGGGGGCAAAACTGTCAATATAGAGGTTGAGGTAGTGGATGCAGCCTTGGACTACAACCTTCTATTGGGGAGGAATTGGATTTATGAGATGGATGCCATTGCGTCCTCATTATTTCGAATTGTATGTTTCCCCCACGAAGGGAGGATCGTTACAGTGGATCAACTGGACTGTCCTCAGATAGACCCGAATGCGTCTTCTGACTCATCTGTTCCAAAGTTGGATAATACTAAGGCACCTGTCGAGAATTTAGGAGTTGGAATGTATTCTTCCTTGATGGGTACTTTCGATCTTCCTCCTCCTACGGTTCATATTAATGCTATTTCATCCTCCAAGGCTCCTCTTCGAAGAGAGTTCTTCAGAACTCATTATTTTTCGGACCCTTGGACCTTACCTTCCCCTACTGCCACATTAGCGGAAGGTCAAGTGGGTGGAATGGAATTTCCGATTTCTGCAGCTGAGATTGCATATCAGTTTATTGTTGACTCTGCAGAATCCGTTCCAACTCCTCTTTCACCGGAAGAATTGGATGGAGATGTGGCTCCGGCTTGGATGCTTAGTTCTTCTTCGGCCCAGGATTGCCTTGATACCACTCTTCCATCTGAAGAGGCCATCCTGGAAGCCATGACTGGTATAGATAGACCGTGGGATGACTTGCATCATCAGTCTTACTTCTTACCTGACTTGAGCGAAGTTGAAACAAGTTTTCCAAGTCCTCAGTCTCCTGGTCCTGTTTACCCAGTCTTGAGCCCTTTAGCACCAACACAGGTTTATGCTGAAGGGAACATGGCTGTGATCTCTCCTACTATCCCGGTGAACATTTCCAGGGATCCCAATATTATCGAGAATGTCTTCGTTGGAGCGGAATGTTCCCGTGAAGAGATTCAAATTTACACCGAGCTCTTTAAAGAGTATAGGGACCTATTCGCTTGGTCTTATGAGGAAATTCCTGGCATAGACCCATCTATTGTCCAGCATGAGATCAAGACGTATGAAAATGTTAAGCCGGTCAGGCAAAAACTTCGTCCGGTCAATCCTAGAAAGGCAGCAGCTATCAAAGCTGAAGTTGAGAAGCTGCTTAAGGCGGGATTCATTTTCCCAGTTCCTTTGACTGAATGGGTTTCAAACCCCGTTCCCGTAGATAAAAAGAAAGGAACGATTCGAGTGTGCATCGATTTCAGAGACCTGAATAAGGCATATCCTAAAGATAATTACCCCACACCATTTATCAATCAGATCATTGACGAGTGTGCCGGTAATGAGATTTTCTCCTTCATGAACGGTTTCTCCGGATATAATCAAATTACTATCCGTCCTGAAGATCAACATAAGACTGCATTTATTTGTCCCTGGGGTACGTTTGCATACAAGAAGATGCCTTTTGGTCTTAAAAATGATGGGGCTACCTTTCAGCGGGCCATGTCTTACGCCTTCCACGACATCAAAAAGATTATCGAGGCATACTTAGATGATCTAGCTGCTCATTCTCGAAAGAGGATGGATCATCCTGGTCACCTCCGGAATATATTTGAAAGATGTCGTTTTTATAAAATTCGATTGAATCCGAACAAGTGCGTTTTCGCGGTTACATCCGGTCGGCTATTGGGATTCATTGTGTCTAGGGAAGGGATAAGGGTAGATCCCTTCAAGGTTGAGGCAATACTTCGGTTGCCTCCCCCGTCTTCCATCCGTCAGCTTCAAAGTCTCCAAGGAAAGTCTAATTTTCTTCGGAGGTTTATCGTCAATTATGCTAAAATTACAAAGGGATATATGAGACTGTTGAAGAAAGGAGTTCGTTTTCTTTGGGACGACTATGCTTAACTCTCATTCGATGCTTTGAAAAAGGCATTAACCTCTGCTCCTTTACTGAGTCCACCTAATTATAGCAGAGATTTTCTTTTGTATCTGGCAGCAACAAAATCTACCATTGGTATGGTTCTGGTTCAGGAAGATGATGCTCTGGAAGAGCATGTTATTTACTACCTTAGTCGAGGACTGGTAGGACCTGAAATTCGATACACTCCGATAGAAAATTAGCCTTAGCAGCAGTTCATGCTGTGCAGCGACTCCGACATTACATTATTATTCGCAAAACTTATGTTTTGGCAGCTGCCAATCCATTTCAGTTTGTCCTTAGTAGGCGAGTGATTGGGGGCAAATACAATATATGGATTGTGATTCTACAAGAATTTGATCTTGAGTTCATGTCTGCCAAATCCAAGAAATCATTAGTTTTTGCGGAATTGATCTCTGAGTTGCCCTGTGAAGATGAGATGATCTATGATGAGTCCTTTCTGGACGAACACTTATTTCTTATCTCTTCACAGGATCCTTGGTACGGGGATATCATTGTGTATCTCCAGACTGCGAAGTTTCCCTCTAATTTTTCGAAAGATGAGCGTCGTAAGTTGCGTCACTTAGCCAAGAATTATCTGATTATTGGTGATGCTTTATACCATCAAGGGGTTGATTCAATCCTAAGATGCTGCTTAACTCTCGAAGAAGCTGAGGTTGTGCTCAATGATTCTCATAGTGGAGCTTGTGGGGGTCATTTATCTGGGCTTGCTACAGCTCAAAAGATTTTGCGTGCTGGATACTTTTGGCCCTCGATTTTCAAGGATTGTATTGAATCGGTCAAAAAGTGTCATCCGTGTCAGGTTTATACTCGAAAAATGCGCGCTCATCCAGCTCCACTTTTTCCAGTCATTACTGTCGGTCCCTTTACAAAGTGGGGAATTGATTATACTACTTGTAACCCGCCTTCGGCAAAAGGTCACAAGTACATTATTGTAGCAGTAGACTACTTTACGAAGTGGGTCGAGGCTATGCCTACTTTTGGGAACGATGGTGAGACTGCAGCTCTTTTCCTTTTCAACCAGGTTATCGCTCATTTTGGTATTCCTCGAGAGATTGTCACTGACCATGGCAGTCACTTTCAGAATAGTATGATGGCTGAGTTGGCTCTCAAATTGGGTTTCCGGCAAGAGCATTCATCTCCATATTATCCTCAAGCCAATGGGCAAGTGGAAGCTGTGAATAAATCCTTGAAGACAATTCTTCAGAGGACAATTGATAAAGCTAGATCCAACTGGCATATTATGCTATATCCTGCACTTTGGGCATACAGGACGTCAGTGAAAACTGCAACTGGCTTTACTTCGTTTCAGCTAGTGCACGGGGTGGAATCCGTATTTCCTATTGAATGCGAGATTCCTTCTCTTAAATTAGCTATTGAACTTCTTCCTGACACTTCTAGTCTGGCAGAACGGCTTCTGCATCTGGAACATCTCGATGAGCAGCGTTGGGATGCCGCCACGATGAATGAAGCGCATAAAAACCAAGTTAAAGTTCAGTACGATAAGGCGGTTAAACCTAGGGTCTTTTCAGAAGGTGACCTTGTTTTGGTCTATGCCCAAGAAAAATATGCCCTGGGGGCAGGAAAGTTTAAATCTATGTGGTACGGCCCCTATATCGTTAAAAAAGTCCTTAAGAAAGGAGCTTATACCTTGGTTGATTTCGAAGGGAACGAGTTGCCGGAGCCCCAAAATGGGCTCTATTTGAAGAATTATTATGCCTAGGTTTCGGCCTGGCATGTTTCTTTTTGTATATAGTAGTTTTTGCTTTGTACATATCTGATTGATTTTCGATTTTTGATGAGTTGGTGATGTTTTTGATCTGCTTTGGCAGGTTGTGTTGGATGTCATGAGTCATTTTGGTTTCGCCGATGGTGCTAGTAGACACACCCGGAACTTAGCTTTCGCGGCTTGGGTGCTTCATTATCCTTCCGGTCAGCTGTTGGTATCAAGAGGGGTCTGCATTGGTCCTGCTTCCAATAACGTAGCAGAATACACTGCAGTCATTCATCTACTCTCGGAGGAAATATCTTTGGGTGTTGATTCGTTGGTAGTTTTCTTGGACTCCCAGCTAGTGGTGTCGCAGTTGAACAACACTTATCGGGTACGAGATCCATTTTTATTACGATTGTTCTTGAGGGTACGTTTGTTACAAAGGTCATTTCAATTTTTAACTTTCATTCATATTCCTCGAGCTGACAATTGGTTTGCTGACTCATTAGCTAATCAGGCATTAGACTGGCATATTAATCATTCCATACAATAAAATTTTAAATCAAAAACATCATAAATTTGATAATTTTATCACATCACATCAAATATCGCTGTATATATATCATCAGAGTGTTCAAAAACTTTACAAAATTTGGATCCATAAGGTCGTAAAAAACTTGGGCTTATGCCCCCATCATGTTCAGTCTCAAAAAAGAATATACAGTAATCTAATACATAATATCTGTCTACTCCTGAGGTCCCTGCCCAGAAGTCGTGTTCCTATAGAACGTGACCGCAGTGGCAACTCGGCGGAATAATCTAACCCAGTCTCGGGGCACTCCAACCACCTGTCTCTGGATGGCTTCCGGCAGGTCTTCCACGGTAGCCATAGGTATTTGGCGGGTTAGTCCCTCCAAATTCCTCTGCACGGCCTGGAGAGTCCTATCTGAATCCACAGTATCTGCTTCGCCCCTGCGGCGCTTGTGGCGCGGGAGACCCTCAGGTCGAACTGGTCCAACATCTGAATCATGATCATTGTAAATTGTCAGTCATTATGAATCCAATCAAAAACATGTTTGTTTTTCATTTTTTCATACATATTTAAAAAAATCCAAAAAAAATTATATAAGTCAAATTTTGTTTTTGCAAACTTACCGACTGTTCCCCATGCTGTGCCTGGTGGAAGAACTAGATCTGGATCTCCACGAAAGTCCATCCCGGCATAGGGATAGTCGTCCACTGCGATGATTTGTTCTCCCCACCAAAGGAAGAACTCATCATCCCATGTGGTCCGGGGTACTTCACTACCCCCTAGTCTCTTCATCATGTCCGCCCAACGGGCAATTCTTGGGTCCCGCGGGCTACTGATGGTAGAGATGACTCTGGGTCTCAATGCTGGAATCTTCTCAAAGAAGAATGTTGTCAAAATTGTACCGTAGCCAAAGTGTTTGGTCTTTGCTTGGCGGATTGAGGTCAACTATTGTTTCATGTTCAGTAATAGGGTTGTGCACCAATCATACACATGAGTCAAACATTCTACTGCTATGCTCATTTGCGTCCTGGACGCCTGATGTAGGGAGGCAGATCCTGCCACTCTGCCGATGGTGAAAAGGAGGATTTTCATGTGCAAATCCCTCACATCTTTAATTGAAATCTGAGTTCCAACCTTTTTGGAACCCCCTACGCAATATACGTGGACATAGTCTTCCACGGTTAACCCTCCCAGGGGCTTCCCGTGCAAGTCTACTGGTTCTCCCTCCGGGAGAGTCCAGTAATGAAATATATGTATTCCACTTCAATGTGTAGTGGCATCTGATCAATTATGAAGCAATCCTGATCTAGTTCCTAGTAATTTACGAGCATTTCTAGCAACCGCACATTGCTTTTCATATTTGGCATTTTGAAGAATTTGAACAATCCGCAATTCCGAAGGATATTTTGTGCTGCTCGATCTTGCATGACCTCTTGATCAATTGTGCTATGCTCACGTTCTCTCCATGAGATTGTCATCCTGTCAAATTTCATCAAATCATGCATTAGCCACGCTTTTCTGGATTCGGACCTGCGCATACGCGACTTTTTCTTTGCACAATCGCGTGTATACGCGAGTTTCCTTTAATGAACCCGCGTATGCGCAAGTCCGCATTTTTTAGCAAGGGTTTTCAAGGTAAAATTCACTTAATTTTAATTTCCAAACGGACAAAATGATTTGCAAGGATGATTAAGGAGCCTACCTGAAATTTCGGTGCGTTTCGACGGTCGGTTGTTCCTGATTTGATGAAAGAAGTTTTTTGCTCCAGAGCACTTTTTTCCAAATCAGCAATGCAATAATGAACCAAATATGAGGTAATTTGTCTATTTATGGCTAAAAAGTTGAAAATTTTCGCAAAAATTCCTTATGCTTATTTTTTCGATCTATCTTAAGCTGCATAACCCGGTTGCTTGGAAGTGCCCAGTTTGGTATGTTTTCAGGTACATTTTGACGATTTTGAGATTTTTCCCGGTTTTTGATCCATGATTACTGACTCGTCACGGCAGGTATATGATCTTCACTGGCATATAGGTTAGGGAAATCACTTTCCATTACATCTTGCATACTAGCCTCCATACTGATCACTTGCCTTAGGGTCGATCCCATCAGGGCATGAGTATTACACCCATTTCACTCGCCGATTATTTAGTCATGACTTGATGGTAGAGCCTTCCTTTACATGGGCTTCCTAGTTAGTTCCTCACTATCACTTGTTGCCCATGCTGCGTTTTATGTAGGCTCGGGAGTCCTCTTTAGTCCTGCCATGTCTTATGTGTTGAAGCTTCATTCTTCTTCTTCATCACTATCATTTTTTTCTGGCTTTTACCCTAGAGGCTCCTTGGTGTCGTTAAGTTGTATTACTGCATTGCATATTGGCTACTTGTTTATCCTGGCCTTTAGCCGGCTTCATTTGGACTCGATGTTTAAAGCCAAATTTTGACCCTGACTCTCTGTACAAGTTAACCATTGCATGCACTTAGCTATCACGACTTGACACCTTTTTACCCATGGATGGAACGTTCCTCTGAGTATCACTTACCAGTTTTCACCGCCTTGCATTGAGCATAAGATTGTTCCAGTCTCAGGAACTAGTGCATCTTCTTTCTTGATACTCGTTCTATCCATTGTACCATAGCATTATTTTATTCCTTTTTAGGCTTATTGTATGAAAAAGACAAAAAAAATCAAATATAACAAAAAGAGCGGGAACGGGATGTATCTTCGTTGTTTTGATGGCAGTACAGAGTCAGTTTGTCGCCCTTGAACAAAGCACATATACTTATATATATTTTCTTCATTTGGGATGGTTTTAGTTTTTGACCTAGGTTCAGCCTTTACCATGTTTCACTTGTCAGTTCTCCCCCAGTTGGTTATCTCTTCCAATCATATGGAGAGTTTGTTTTGCCTCCTGCATGACAGACTTATACAGTGTCACTTTTTACTGCCATGGTCATCACAGAGTCGTGCTTTTGTTCAAGGGAAGTCTAGCCTGAGTCGGCCATTCTACGGTGTCTCTTGACTCATTATTCAGTCGGCCTTCCCGGTCTTGTCAGCATCATGTTCTATCACATCAGATGTTTTGATCTTCTGCTCGTGCTGGTTTGAGAAGGTCTCCATTGACTTCTTGCTGGCGGGTTTGTCTCTTATCGACTACGACACATTTCTCTGAGAGCAAACCTAGAGCCGCACCCTGGCCCTATTTCCATCATTGATAGGTGACCTTGTGCTTAGCATTTGATCATCATTATGGGTCTTTGACTGAGTGGTTTCCCCTGTGTTCGACGTCAGCACACATTATCACACTTGGGATTCGTGCAGTACCTTGATTTCCATTTGACCCTATCGGTGGATTTCTCGCCTCTGTGTCAGCTTTCATTATTGGTTGGTTCGGAGGGTTTCTTCCGTGCGCTAGCTTCATCTTGTGCACGTCGGAAACGTACTTCGGTTTTGGTTCCATCACTCTACTTCGTCCGATTCCTTCCAAATCTTGGCCTGCGGGTTACACTCGCGCTGGACTGATGTGGGATGCCTTAATGCCTTCCTTCCAGCAGATCTTTTCCCATCGACTACGACTCATTGCTCTGGGAATAAGGTCTAGAGTCTTTTTTTCAGTACCTTAGGGTTTGCAGTCATCAGTGGCAGACTCTTCGCTATCGACAGTGGGGATTCATCATTGCCTCTTGATTGGTAGATTCTTTCAAGTGTTCGACTTCAACTCATTCATTCGCACTTGTTAGATTGTACTGGGGCACCTTGACACTCATTTTCATTATCGGTGGGTCGTCTCGCGTTGGTTAACGGTATACATCATTGACCGGTAATCCAACGATTTCTCACATGGTCAACTTCAGCTCATTTATTCCCATTGTGTAGAATTGTGCCATAGTGATCGGTGAAGACCTCGGGTTGCATCAGCATTTCTCGGTTCACTTTTGACAGTCCATTTAGTTTCTGCCAGTGATGTCGTCCACCCTCATATGTTGCAGTTTAGTACATCAGCATCCTATATGTTGGCTCTCGAGTTGCGTGATTGTACCGGTTGTTCCACCTCTTATGATTTGGTACTTGGCGATTCAGTTACTTATTTGATCAGACATCCAGTTGCAACATCTTTTGATCAGCTTCTTATATGTGATACTTGGACATTGATTCAGACTTGTATTTCCGGGCCATGCTCAGATGATTCATTGTGTACTTTCAGTTCAGCTATACTTGTATACATGTTGGATTTATTCAGTACTTTCCATATGATGTGTTTTTGACTGAGCATGGGTATGCCCGCCTCAGCATGAGTTGACTCTCTGTTTTCTTTCATTGGTTTTTGGCAGGCTGAAATCTGGTGAAGTCCTCTCTTGTCCTTGCGAAGTTCTTTCTATGTGCATAATACATTTCGGCCATCATGTACCTCTTCTGACCTCATATATTAAGGGGCATCTGTTATAGCATCATTTCTCACCTTCATATGATTCATGATTGCTTTTATGGTTTTGGGCACCCATTCCTACAGACTTGGACAAATTCACTTAAAAACAGTGTAAAAATCCCCATACGCGACTATGCCCGTACTTTTCCGCATGTATACGCGAGTCCAGCTGCACTTTTCCGCATATGCCATTAAAATGATTAAAAAATATATAAAAATTCCCTATTTTCGGGTTGGGTTGATGGTTACTCATGTAGTTCAACCACCCCAGCACGTGGCCAACTGTTTCCAACTGTTGAAACTACTTGGAGGGAGTATAAAAACCCCTCATGTGTATGGCCTAAGGGAGAGAGAGAATTATTGATATTATACTCTGTTGGTATTCCCTATCCAAGTCTGATTCCCCATGCCTCCTGCACTTTCCCAGTTCATTACAGGAAACCCTTGTTTCCTTGAGATTCTCATCTCCCTATATGTCATCTCGTATGCACCAGTTTGGAAGGAGTCTTAGCGAGGCAAGGGCGGGACGGATCCGGACGACGGTCTGCTCGAAGGCCGTGGAAGGATTCAGGTGATCTCTCCACTCGTTAATTTTGTACATGCTATTTATAATACAGAAGTACCATCTTGTTCCCGAAATATACGTGTTAGTGTCTTGTTACATATATGAGAAAATTGTTATTTAAGCATTCATTATGATCTATTTAATGTTTTATATGAATTTCACTAACATTTAGAGTAGATATATGCTGTACAACCAGTGCTTCGTGCTTGTTTCTTCTTGTCTTTCAGGTTAAGAAGGAAGGACGGTTGCTGGGGGTTTGGACCCCACGGGATCTGCTTCAACCGTAGGACCTACGGGTAACTTTCTCAATCTACTCTATTTAGTTTTTTTGAACATGCATGGTTGCGTGAGTCCTTCTTAAGTAGCATGCCCCTGCTCTGTGGAGGTTGTAACCCAACGAACCTCTAGGCTGATATTCCCCGAAACACCCACATGTTGAAAATGGCAACAATAAACAGTGAAGGAGGCCTCCTGAAACATCTTTCCTGATCCTAGTTGGAGAGTGATCACCTAAACTAAGTGGGGACCACACATGTTATTTTTGTCGAAAAATCTATTTTTAGACTATGTCTATTTTTAGACATATGGAGCATCGTCCAGGGGTTGCAGTATGTTATTCTTGGAGTATTGGTCATGTTGGTAAAAATATATGGACCTCTATTTTTTGGACCTATAGGTCGAAGTCTATTTTTAGACTGCCTCTCCTTAAAATAGGGAAGTCAAATATTATTTACCCTTAATAATATTTAGACTCTAAACTTCAGTTTACTCTCTTGGAGCACTTCAGTTCGAGCCTTGGAAGTGGCTCATGCATCTGACAGAGGAATTACGCTATTCCTAAGGGTTTGGTGAGCTCATGCATGGTTGACTTTAGTTAGGACTTCAGTGGCAGAAGTTTGGTGGAGTTAATGAGACAGCTAGTGGAGTTGTGTTCGGTTTAACTTAGTTGAACTAGTTGAGATTAGTTTAACTAGATAATCAACTAGTAATGAGTGGAGTGAATTAAATATTATTTAATTCATTAATTAGTAAATCATTATTCAACTCAAGAACACATCAGTTCACTACAGTGCATGGACAGTTCAGTGGAGACCAGTGAAAGAGGTAGATGAAAGGGTTGAGTTAGCTATCAGTGGCGACATCAATTGTGCATGAGATTTGCACCACACTTGGAGGAATTTCCCATGATGATTGTGCTGTCAAGCCAAGGATATTCGAACCTTGGATCTCTATTTAGACAGGCCATGATTGCGCAATAGAGGAAGGGAAATTAGTGGGTGTGTTTTGAACCTGTGACTTGTTCAAAACCAAGCTAGTTTTTGTGTAGCTTTGGGAGATAGTACTGAGTACTTTTGAGGAGTTTGTACTATGCATTTGCTGCATGTTATCTCCATCTAATATACAGAATAGCTGAGGGGTTTTCAGCTATAATCTTTCCCCATACATACTGTGTTAATGTGTGTGATGATTTGATGTGCTATCGCTTCTATTCTTTCCGCATGTGACAATTAATTGTAGAAGAGATTATGTGTTATGCACGCAATTCGAAATTGATGTGTGATCAGGTTAATATCCATTGAATAAGTGATTTATTCAGAAAATTTCTACATGGTATTGGAGCAATATTAATTTTCAAGATCTATTACGGTGATTGCAAACTTATTTCCTCGAACAGAGCCTGCATACGGGCCAGATAGCCTCCGGATTCATCTTTCTTCGGAAAGTGAAAGGTCTGGTAAAAGCCCATGCAGTCAATCTCTGATTCTGAAATAATTTGTTCTCAAGTGTAGATCGGAAGCGATTGAGTTATCAGCTGGTGGTGAAATTCGAATTTGCATATTTGTGTTCTTGGTGCCGCGGCGAAAATGTCTTTCAGCGGTTTGCGACTCGAATATGCCTTGGAAGGAAGTTCGAATTATGTTGCATGGAAGGACCGCATGGAGGCTGTATTAGATGATAATGGGCTGTTGGAATTCGTGGAGAAAGAGATTCTAAAGCCTACTTCTAATGATGCTGCTGTTGTGGAAGCCTGGCAAAAGAAACAAGCAAAATGTCGAAGGATTCTATTGGAGGGCGTAAAGGATCACATTGTATCCAGCCTGCATGGAAAGGCTTCTCCATATTTGATGTGGAAAGCCTTGACAGATATGTACCAAAGCAAGAGCAACCAAAGGAAGCTGGCGCTCAAGGATAGACTAAGAAACATCAAGATGGAGAAAGGCGACATCATCGCAAAATACCTCACGAAGTTCACTCAGTGCAGAGATGAGATGGGAAGTGTGGGGGTGACTGTCGAAGATGAGGACATGGTGGACCTAGCTCTCCTTTGTCTTCCAAAGGCTTGGCATTCCTATCAGGATAGTGTCAATGGTCGGGAGAAGTTGCCGGGATGGGAGCGACTGTGGTCGGATCTCATGCAAGAGGAGATCAGGAGGACTACCAGGGACGGATCTTCAGTAAAAGGTATCTGATGAAGAAGACTGCGCTTTGGCTGCAAAAGCAAGGAAGGGGAAGGTCAAGGAGAAGGCTTCTCAATCTAGTGCAGATGGTAAAGAGCGTGACATGTCCAAAGTGAAGTGTTTTCACTGTCACGATCATGGACATTACGCCACGAATTGCCCAAAGAAGAAGAAGAACAAGCAGGCTTCTGGATTTGCAGCTGGTGAGGCTCTTGCCTCGCAATTTGAGCTGGACTTCTCATTGATTGCATGCATGTTGTCTAGTGCATTGGGATCAGGGTGGTATATTGATAGTGGCGCTTCCTTTCACATGACGGGAGATGCAAATCTTTTCAGTGACTTGGTGGAGAAAGGTCTCCAGATGCATGTTGAGTTGGGCGACGGTGGACGATACAATGCGACCGGCATTGGTACCGTAACCTTTCAGAGGGAGTCAGGTAAAATCATTATTTTACAAGATGTATTGCATGTACCAAGTCTAACAAAGAATCTGATCTCAGTCGCAATGTTAGAGGATAAAGGGTATGAAGTTGTCTTTAGAGAAGGAAAAGTTTTCCTTCGGGACAAGGCAACGGGACAAGTCAAGAAGGTTGGGATTCGGGCAAAGAATCTCTACAGACTTGAAGTAGATGGGATGTCTATGGAGCTTCCTACTGTTGGGAAGCGGAAGGAAGACATGCAACTGAAGCTTGAGAGGGAGCAAGTGTTGCATGCAGGCGAGAAAGACATGCAATTGATGCTTGAGAGGGAGCATGTTTTGCATGCAGGTGATAGTGAACCTCGGGATGTGGAGCAGCCACAAGAGGATCATGGAGTGGAAGAGACCACTCATGCAGAGAAATTTCGTGCCAGACGGGCAGAGGGAGTGCATGCAGCTATACCACCAGGTGAGAGGTGGGGCGACATGCATGATTAATCCCATGAGGAGATTTCTGGGCAGATTCATGAGATGGTGTGGATCTCATGCATTGAACCTGGCTACGAGGTGCCCACAGCATAGCAGTAGCAAGATCAGTTGGAGTGATGCAGGCAGATCAAAGTGACAGTGTCGGATACTGGAGCACGGATCAGAGTTGACAGCAAGTGCAAGAGTGCATCGGTGTAAGAGTTCAACAGCGCAGTGGTTCCTGATGACATGTGCAGTTGGCCAAGCAGAAGTCGAAGACTTTGATGATAGATTCTAGATGCATCAAGACTGATTGAGTTGTTTGGAGCCTATTCAGTTTCAGAGGAGTTGCAGAGCAGATGCATGGAGTTGCATGGCGCTTGTGAAGGTTGCAGGGCAAATTCATGGAGTTGCATGTCGCATGCAAAGACATTCCTTTCTTGTTGAGAGGGAGTGTTGAAAATGGAAACAAGAAACAGTGAAGGAGGCCTCCCGAAACATCTTTCCTGATCCTAGTTGGAGAGTGATCACCTAAACTAGGTGGGGACCACACATGTGATTTTTGTTGAAAAATCTATTTTTAGAGTATGTCTATTTTTAGACATATGGAGCATGGTCCAGGGGTTGCAGTATGTTATTCTTGGAGTATTGGTCATGTTGGTAAAAATAGATGGACCTCTATTTTTTGGACCTATAGGTCGAAGTCTATTTTTAGATTGCCTCTCCTTAAAATAGGGAAGTCAAATATTATTTACCCTTAATAATATTTGGACTATAAACTTCAGTTTACTCTCTTGGAGCACTTCAGTTCGAGCCTTGGAAGTGGCTCATGCATCTGACGGAGGAATTACGCTATTCCCAAGGGTTTGGTGAGCACATGCATGGTTGACTTCAGTTAGGACTTCAGTGGCAGAAGTTTGGTGGAGTTAATGAGACAGCTAGTGGAGTTGTGTTCGGTTTAATTTAGTTGAACTGGTTGAGATTATTTTAACTAGCTAATCAACTAGTAATGAGTGGAGTGAATTAAATATTATTTAATTCATTAATTAGTAACTCATTATTCAACTCAAGAACACATCAGTTCACTACAGTGCATGGACAGTTCAGTGGAGACCAGTGAAAGAGGTAGATGAAAGGGTGAGTACAGCTATCAGTTGTGACATAAGTTGTGCATGAGATTTGCACCACACTTGGAGGCAATTGCCCATGATGATTGCGTTATCAAGCCAAGGAGATTCGAACCTTGGATCTCTATTTAGACAGGCCATGATTGCGCAATAGAGGCAGGGAAAGTAGTGGGTGTGTTTTGAACCTGTGACTTGTTCAAAACCAAGCTAGTTTTTGTGTAGCTTTGGGAGATAGTACTGAGTACTTGTGAGGAGTTTGTACTATGTATTTTCTGCATGTTATCTCCATCTAATATACATAATAGCTGAGGGGTTTTCAGCTATAAGCTTTCCCCATACATACTGTGTTAATGTGTGTGATGATTTGATGTGCTATCGCTTCTATTATTTCCGCATGTGACAATTAATTGTAGAAGAGATTATGTGTTATGCATGCAATTCGAAATTGATGTGTGATCAGGTTAATCTCCGTTGAATAAGTGATTTATTCAACAAATTTCTACACCACCTCCGAATGATAACGCGCGACGGCCAAGCGGTTTTCCAAATAGTGCCTCGCCACATGTCGTGAGTTCTATGGAATCGCTCGCCCTCCGCTGAAAACCGCCTGTCCCCAAAAGTGGTGCGATGTATACCGCTTATCGATTACCTCCTGTGACAAAAACAACCGTACCTGCTTGCGTCATTCGCTTAAAAAAAATAAAATCCCGCCAGCCTTTGACTTTGCGATTAAAACACACCAACGCACGCCATTTTCATTATTTTGTACAGCGACCAGTGTCCCATGCAAAAAACTTCAAAACCAACTGTCGAAGGCTATCAACCACCACCTTGCTGAGAAATTTGCAGACGAACAATCCAGAACCCATCCGTTGTTTCTTACAATTGTTTTCGTCACTGTCTACTTCCCGGAAAATAGGTATTTATCCAAATTCCCTTCGAACCCTGCAAATCTTGGTTTTTGATTTAATTCCATAGAAAAAGACTAAAACAGAGAACAATTTGATCTTTATTCCACTCCTAAATTCCCAGACCTGTAATCTTATCTGTTATTCCATCAAAATCCGAATTCCTTTCTGAATCCACAAGAACCAGAAATGGAAATTCCTGTGGCTTTGAATGTTGCGCCTCTGAATTCCCCTCATAAAGATTTAGACTATCTGCCTCTAGCAGATAGAGATTTCTAGATTAAAGACCTCATCCTTAGTGAAAATCCTCTCAGAATTTTTTTTCAATGCTGAGATAGTTACCTGAACGGCTCTGACATTTTGGGACTGTGGGAATCCAATCTTCCGATGTATCTTTTACCCTCAGTTCATATTTTTCCCGAAATAATTCATTACTGCCATGCCAATTATGATCCCAATCAATGAGAAGTCATGTCCCTGAGTCAAATCGTCCTTTTCCCAATAACTGCTCAATCTATCAACGAAATGTTACAGTTTCATCCTGGTCAAGCCTTGAATCCCCTTTCCATGGGAGATTTACTTGAAAAATCGACCGATTTATCCCAAGAAGAGTTGAATCGGCTCTGTCAGACTTTTATGCTTCAAGAACATCAACCCAAAGGCCATCCTCCTTATGGATATATTTTTTTCACAGATATGGGTAGAATCATTTTGAATATGATATCTTTTGTAATGGGTTTCAACACTAGTGAATACGTTGATAAGTTAACCCTAGTGTTGTTGTTAATTTTTACCCCTGGACAACCCCCTGCTGTCAAATATGATTTTGCTTCCTACATTGCTGATAAAATTCATGACCAGTTCATGAGATTGGAAGATGAAAGAGTGTTCAAGTATTCCACTATTATATACCATCTCATGCTCTATTATCAATCAGATATTTTCCCCTTCCATGTCATGAAACTTGATACCAAAGGAAATCCAAGGTCTGTAATTTTTTGGTCTGCAATATTCCATAATTCCTTTGAGTCTCCTTATTCTTACAATGTGTTTATTGACCTATTTTTTCACCCTCCAACTACCTTATTAACAAGAGTTTCCCCTCCCAGGGTCAATAATGATATGAAGAAAATTCTCCAACTTTCCAAGCAATACAGAATAGGTGATTGGTACCTATACCAGAATCATATAGAAATTAGAATATATGGGTGTGAGCTATGTCCTTTCAAGTTACCAAAGTATGTCCCAATGAGGCTTTTTACCTTGGATTATTTTAGACAAATGATAAATTCAGAGATAGTCCATTTTTGCAATGCAAAGAAAAAAAATCAACTCAGAATTAAGAGATAATTAGGTCCTTTTGTCTGTAATTCTAGAGATGCAGGAAAAGAAGCTGAAAGAATCCTAGAAGATTATCTCAAATTGAAAAAAAGTTTCCATTGGATACCTTATGACCCAAAAATTTTTATTTGTGATAGGAGGATGAAAAACAAATTGTCACCATACCTTCACCATAGAATTCCAGAAATTGAACAATTTTCAAATATCAATGAATGGATGGAAGGGACCTTAGTAGAACAAAATAGTGAACATGTCAGTGTTAAAAATGTTATGAAAGACCTTGAGAAAATACTTCACCTGGACTCTTTTGGGCAGGTGAAAAGACCAGGAATTGGTCCTTCTTCTGCTGGAACCTCTCAACAAAATTTGCAAGAAATCAGTGCATTGGCCACAGTAGCATCCAAAGGGAAGGAAAAGGAAGCTGATATTCAAGTTACAGAGAAATTTACAATGGAAGAGTAGCTTGAAACTTCTAAGGAACAGGCCCAAATACATACTTCCCCCACTCAGATTAATGTGGCAGAAATTTCAATTTTACAAACTCCTCTCAATGAAGAAAAAGGTAAGAAGAGAGATGCAGAAACAGCTACCCCTATAAGTGGATCTTCAAAACAACCTGGTATCAAAAGACAAGGATTAAATCCTCTTTCAGAAGTAGAATTTTTTCAAGAAACCCTTGATAGTCAGAAGAGAGAAGAGTTAGATAGTCAGCAAACATTCACAATCAGTGGGACATCCACTAACTCACAGAGAAAAGAGCTACAAAGACAACAAAGTGCAGAAGTATATTCCTTCAAACCACCAGTGAAGGATGCCTGGGATATTAAAAAGACATTTATAAATATAAAGGCCAGAAATGATCCATTAAGAATTCAAGTCTATAATCAATATTTGAAGATGGATCCCAAAAATCAACAAAGATTGATGTCAGCTTATGACATCCAACAGGGTAAAATGGTGATGAGTCATTTCAAACCCAAAGTGCAGCAGCCTCAAACAATTGCAGATTATGTCAGAACCAATTTTGAAGTCATGGTAAGGGATATTCATCCTTTGGATCAGATTGAGCTGCACAAAAGAACTGGTGAAATGATTTACTCAACTTTGACTGATAAATCAATGATGGCCCAAAGATTACAGAATTCCTTGGATAATACTACCGATCAATTGTATCTTGAAAAAGCCTCTTCCCAAGCTAAGGACAACATAATAAAGACTTTGGAAGAAATAATTATTGGATTGGGTCATAATCCCAAAGATGTTAAGGGTATAGAAGCCTTGATTAAGAAGAAAGATGATGATATTGCAGCCTTAAGGAAACAACTAAATCTACCATCTTCAAGGCATCCACAAACTGTGGAAATCATAAAGAAAAAATCTGAAGAAGAATTGATGGATTTTCTCTTGAAACTGAATGAGAAACTAAATGAGACTGAAAAAGAACTTGAAAAGGCATTAAAGGATAAGCAGCCAAACATTCCAACATCTACAACAGAAGTGATTACAGGTACAACAACAGATCAGTCAGCAGGACTATCACAGGGAAACACTTCCGATTTAAGCACTAAAGAATTAATAAAATCAATGGAGGAATTGAAACTCCAAGTGACAGAGCTTCAGAAAACAAAGGTACAATTTACCACTTTAGAACAAAAATATGATCTCTCAAAGATGAGTGTTGTAGAAAAAACAAGAGCGATCAACATATTAGAAAAATTGGTCAAAGAATTGGAGAAGGATCTCACATTGGAAAAGCCTTTGAAAGAAATCAAAGAAATTATTTGGGCCAACATAATTCAGTCAATAAATGATGTCTGGCCATCAATTCAAATAATGTATGAGTAGAATGATTTAGTTAAATTGGCTCTGGAAGAAGTTCAAAAGGCAAGAGAAGAATTAGGAAATATGCCTGAAGAAGCCAATGAGCTTATACAATTTTTAAATACCGAGAACAGATATCAACTTGAAGAGCTAGGCATCCAAGACAGAACAGGAGCAATTTTGGAGGTAAAAAAAGTTTTTACTAAAAGAACTCTAATGCAAAACCTAGAAAGGAGATGCTATGATATGCAGGAAGAGATCAATGCCTTTACAAAGAAATTGGATATTTTGCAGAGTAAATAATTGCCAAGTCTTTTAGTTTCAGATGATAAACTAATGAGCCTTGAAAGCTATGTTGAGAAATTGAATAAGTATGCTGACAACCAGGCCAGTTCATCGACTAGTTCATTAGTAGCAAAAGCATTTCCTACAGGAAAAATTCTTCATGACAGTCTGAATTTTTTTTTTTATCTCGAAGATGAGGTAAAGCACTTATTCCCAATTCAGCCTACTTTCTTCAGATATATAGATACTGATGAGACTCTGAGGAAGCTTCAAATAACCAGAATACCAGAAGCACAATGGTGGGAAGAGATGTTATACTTTCTGTAAAAATTATCCTGGCATGAATTTTGATTATTTACTACAGTAAGTCATGATAAAAAGGATAAACAGAGATTAAACAGGTCAAAGTGTATCAGTACAGGTAAAGAGTATCAGTAAAACAGAGTAGCCAGCACAAAATTACTAGAGAGGACAGCAGCAAGCCAAATCATAGGGCCTGCCTCCAGCACATTCATAAAAAAAGGAAACAGCACAACATCGGTTATATTTTCTCTTATCCACGAGACCATCTGTCTCTATTTTTTTGTAACATATCCATGAGTCATCCTAAATTATATCTCACCTTGTTAGGAGATATTTTTGATAATTTTTTGTATAAATACTCTCTCAATTGGAGTATTGATGGTTGGAATTCATAGATTTTGTTGTAATATTGATTACTTTGGAATAAAGTGCTGTTGGACAATTTTTGCATGGCTAGCTGGATAAGGAATTGATGCAAAGGATTTTTCACAGGATTCTTGAATCAAACAACGGATCAATAAGTCATATATCTCTTATGTTTTAAAGTTTTATACTTGTTTATTATACCATCTGTGTTTCATATCTGAATGGTAAACGAAAAGGAATAATTCAGAAAGTGCTTAAGTGTATTCTGTTTTCAATCATTATTATTCTTAATGTTTTCTTCTGAACTAGTTTAAGCATTGAATTCTTGATTGCGCATGTTTTCTAGTTTAATCATTTTGATTATTTGATAAATAATACTTAATTTCTCTTTATTAATAATCATTCAAGTTCCATTTTTCAAATATGTTGAAGGATTCTTAATTGCCCTTCATCCATTTTGAGTCCATTTCATTCATTTTAGATATTAAATTGTTCCCTATTTGATTACCTTGCCCTGTGAAACCATCTCTTGTTAAGAAACGAAATCCAGCTAAGCCATTTTTCTTTGACTCCATTAGCCCGATGGCCTAAACTATTCAGTCTTACCCTTTTTCTATAGAATTTCATCACCCAAACACAATCAAAATCCTTGTACTTTCATAACTAGCCTAATATCTTTCAAAGCAAAGATAAAACTTAAAGAGAGAGCCCTCTCTGGGTACAGATTGGCTAGATTATGTACCTAAAAGTTGGTTTGTGGTTACCTCGGACCCCTTTCCTCTTCCCTACAACTTCAAGGAAAATCTGAGTGATAACATTGTGAGGTATAATTAGGACTTCACATCGGGGAGACCCCTTGGTTGGTAGATTTCCATCACTGTCAACACCAACATATCATTTTATTCATTCGAAAATGGCCATTAGTGCAAGATATGTGGGTGAAATGTGTGAAGAAAAAATCATTATGTAGTCAAACGAATGTGTGGTGTTAGAGTCAGCCTTTGCAGCTTTCCTTCAGTGATCAAACATGCTCTTACAAAGTGATTTTAAGGTGTCAAGGTCAAATTTTGTCATTTCAATGAGTCTTCAAGCAAAATTTGGTCACTAGGTATTAGGTCTAGGGGTTGCTTTTACTCCTGTCAAAGTTGTCCAAATGTCGGTCCATGTCATCATTAAATTTCGAGTGTACCATCATTCGGAAGGGTTGTCATCATTGTCTTAGCTTAGTTGGGTGTTTCACCTTGTTCATGCTTCAGTTGTGCCTAGGTAAGGTCCATTTCCCTCTCCTAGGGTTTTGGAGGTAATTTCTCTTGGATGGTCAAATCATTAGAAAAAATTGTATCCTGATGTTCATACATCTTCCCCTATCATTAATTTACCTTATTAAACACTTCCCATCACTGAGATCCCTCAAATTCCTCATTTTTGCACAAACCCTAGTTTCTTGCCACTTCCCTCACTCAATCTCTGAGATTCAAATTTCCCCTGCCTCCTAACATCCCTCCCTACTTCCCAAAATTTCCCCAAGAATTTATAAGCCCCTTATCCCCTTCATTTCGCTTCATTTCGACAAAATCCCTTGTTTCACACATCGGGATAGGTTTCACTCAAATGATGTTTCAGAGAAATAAAAGATGAATTTGGGAAAAATGAGAGAGGTTTTTGTACAAAACATGCCAAGGAAGAAAAACCTCCTTCACTTTTTACACAGGTATAATGGTTTTGGGGAAATTTCAAAAATACCGCTGCCTTAGGAGAATTGAATGCACCTCTGAAGTGACCTTGGGAAAATTAAGATTTCTCCTAGCATGGCTGGATAAATGACTTGATTGATGAGTCAAAGGATAACTAGACACAAAGATCTTTCCAATGAGCTATCATGAGCTCAATTTGGAGTTGAGGAAGACCTTCAAAAGTTGACTGCAACAACGCTTTGCCTTGAGGCAGCCTCATTCTGCTCATTTTGACAAGTTTTGGGAGATTTGATTTCTGACAAGGAACATGAAGTCCAAATTGAAACATTACACTTGTGTTGGAAACTAGACTCCAAGAGATTTCCAACGAGCTATCACACGCTCAATTTGGACATCGGGAAGGCCTCCAAAATCCTCCTTCACAATGCACTATGTAGCGCGCTACCCATACAGGAGGCGCGCTACCCATATAAGGGGCGCTACCCACATAACACCAACAGCCAGTGTTAATTAACACGGGCGCTACCCACTTGTCGGGCGCTACCCGTTGGGCAGGGGCACTACCCATACAACGACAGAGCCAAAAATTTTTGTTTTTGCGTCCGATTTTGAGCTCAAACGCCTCCATCGACTTGCAAGTAGGCTTCTAAAGGTTGCTCAGTAAATTTTAGCATGATTGTGGTGTTATTAATGTTGGGAAACAAGCCTTGGTTGAAGAGAAATGTATAAACCCTACATTTATATGCAGATTTATTCCTTAAGGGTTTCAAATATATATGGATAGTCTTGTGAAGGGTTTGTGAACTTTTATGATTGGTATATATGCTCATGCCTATATTGCTAGTGGCGCCCTAGCACATTATGTACATAATCCTCCCGCCCTTAATTTATCATCTTACCACTGCTGTCATGTCCTTCCATGTTTTTACATAGTCTTATGTTGACTTGTCCATATCCTCCATCACCATAATATTACCACTGCTGCCATCATCATTCTATTACCACTGTCATGGCCATTTGTTTCACTGTGGTTATTGTCATATTGTTCCCATTCTCCATTGATAAAACATAGTCCCATATTTGTTTGCTCCTTTGAAAAATTTTGGCTAGCATTACAAAGGGCTGTACACTACATTTGCATTTGGTACTTATTTGTCAAAATCACTTGTGATCCAAAAACAGAGACTGTTTCTATGCCACTAAAACAGAGCTATTACCACTGTCACTTGTTTGCTTATGATGTTTTGGTACATGTGCAATATATTTGGGTTTTGAGCATACATTGAAACTTTGACTTCACTACACCTATATCAACATACATATTGCAGACATCTTGTTTTCAGAGCCATTTCAGAAACAAATTCAGTTTATGAGCAGGAGTATGACAGTGATTCCACAGCAGGGCATTACTTGGGAGGATTTCATCTCCCGTGACTTCTTCACAGCGCCACAGCCGCCTCCCGAGGTAGTTTATGATGAGGGAGAGCCTTCACATCAGCCGGACATCCCTGAGGTCGAGCATATCAGTGCTCCATTGTTTGTGACATACCAGCGAGGCCACAGGGCCTTATTTGTAGCCACACGGCGAGTATTATCTCCACATGATGTGGAAGGGGTCTCGCCGACTCCATCAGCAGGGCGAGTATTATCTCCACCCGGGGTGGAAGGGGTCTCGCCGACTCCATCATCAGAGTGAGTATTATCTCCATATGATGTGGAAGGGGTCTCGCCTTCTTCTTCAGCACAGGTACAGATCCAGGACAGGGGCAAGAAGCCCATGCATGATGAGGGCCCATCAGGAGGCCGGGACACGGATTTCACGATCATTGATGTTGATGCGAGCTCTCCTAGCTCGAAACTTAAAGAGATCATTCAGGAGCAGAGGGCCGAGAATGACATGATGAAAGGGAAATTTCAGATGGCTCAGTGGGTGATAAAATACCTGGAGCAGCGCAACAAACAGCTAGAGGATGAGCACACACTTTATGAGCTGCGGCGAATCCGTGAGGGTCGACAATTGGCCGGAAGAGACCCGGCGACATGACACCAATCGATCGAGATTCTGTACTCACGCATGTTAACATTCATCTGGATAAGTTGTTGGCAAAGGCCAATAGAGAGAAAGACATGCTTCCCCACATGAAAGGTCATTATTGGGCCCGCATGCACGTCTACAAAGCAAGAATGAAGATTCTGAAGAGGAGGTTGAGCGAAGCACTAAAACGGCGGAAAAGGCTTGGTCCACTCTAGATTTTGGCCGAGGCTTCGTTGGCTGGGCATGATACATGATGGAGGGTCTTCGCTCCGAATTTGAGCAAATTCGGAGAAATTTTTGTCATTTTGAAATATTTTGGTCCAAAAACAGATTTTTCCGCTATACGGGTAGCGCGTCGATGTGCTCACTTTTGTTCGAGACACTTGCTGAAGGAAATCTTTGCATTTTTGGGTTTTTCATGGTAAGTTATGCATGCTCAGGTATTTCCGAAGCATTTCATCAGGTTCTGGATGGTCAAAAGCCCCAAAAACACCATGAAAACCACCTTGCTGCCACCTTTTGCACCAGCAGGAAGTACTTCTGGGAGAATAAAGTTTTGGAGGGGAAAATGAGCTCCAAATTGGGAAATTCTACTTGGTTTGGATAGCCAACATATAGGGATTTCCAACGAGCTATCATGAGCTCAATTGGGATGCCAGAAAGTGCCTCAAAATCAGGCTGAAAGGCGCGCTACCCATATAGCTCAGGCGCGCTACTCATATAGATTTTTGGTCAAATTTTCAACTTCCAGCTCAGAATTTCGGCCAGTTGGGACCATTTTTGCTTGTGGATGAAATTTTTGGGTTTTCATGATGTAAATTGATGGTTGGCATGTAACTTTGGCTTAATTTTACCTATTCTAGAAGATTCACTCTCAAAAAAGTGAAAATCATGTAAATGAATCAGTTTCCACTCTTTTAGAGGCAAGTTGTTAGTTGCCTAGATTTTAGCTCCTTGATTAGAATTTGGTTGAAAATGATCCCTGAAGAAGGAATTCGACCCCTAGAGGCATGGGAAGGGGTTAGGATGCTCTATATGATGTAATTTCTCAATCCTTTTCAGAGGTTGGATAGGTTGGACTCTTGGGAAGCTTTTGGCACACTATTGTACATATTTTTCATATTTTGGCTAAGGAAAGATCAGAGGTTTTGCAACACCTGTTGGGATTCTTGTGGCTTTTAGTTCTTGATGGTGTTTTCTCTCAGTTTATTGTAAGTTATTTCATGTTTAATGTATTCCCTTCTTATGCTTCTGAAACTAAATGAATGAGTAGATGAGGTTGAATCCATTGTTTACAGTGCTTGCCTTTGAATTCGTTTAGTTTTACATGTTTTCGCCTGTTTGGAGAGGATCCATGTTCTTATTTTCCCTCTTTAGCTCCTTGTCATTCTGATCTATCCATATACCCCAATCAAAAGCATCAAGACTACTGCCTACCTCGCCCCAACTCGAATTCTGCAAAAATCTGGCCTTATCCCCGGACCCAAAATTGTTTTTTTTCCCATTTCTCCAACAAGAACCCACAAAATCAAAATCAAACTTACCTATCTCTTTACTAGCCTAAAATCAGTATTAATTGTTCATTATAAGTCATCTCAGCCCCTCTGAAAACCTTTTGCCGAGATAGACCTGGAGAGAGCCCTCTCCTATCCTCGTAGGGCTAGCTACGAGGCTGAGCGTGGTTTGATGTAGCCTTAAGTTTTACCTTATTTCAGCCTAAGGTAGATTTGAGCGCTAACATAGTGGCGACCATACTGGGGAAGAAAATGGTTTTCTTATTACTGTCATTTGCTATAGACGGAGTCTGAAGTCACGCCAGGTAGCCTTCGAACTGCACATTGCTCTGCGAGTGCATAGTAGATAAAAGTTGCTTCAGTCGATCTCCGGTTTAGCTTGTGAATGTGTCCCTTGATTTGCGAATTCCCCCAGTACATGTATCGAGTTCAGATCTGATGGTTGATGGTGGAAAACGATCAGACATAAGAAGGCTGAAATCATTCACCTGGTGACTCCTGTAGAGACTCCACTGGAGGATTGACTTTTTCTCTGAGAAAATGGAAGGATCTTACACAAAGTTCAGGTATCTAAAGTGGAATGGTATTCAGGATCTAATCTGCTTTCTTGTAAATTACTTCTTTGCTGGTCTTGAAGCTGTCCTAAAATTTTTTCAAAATTTGTTGTATGATAAAGGTGATCAAAATCTTCACTCGACCCATTCAAAAAGTGTAAATGCTGAGTTTCCCTTTGATCCTGGTCTCCTTACTTTTCCCACATATTATGATGACTCTCTTCAGAGTGATGAGCCTAAAGAAAACAAAACTAATCCCACAGCTCTTGTACATACCCCTACACCTTGTAAAATTCCAGATCGGTACAAACCTCTTGTTTTACCTTCTGTTCTTCATGCTTTCCCTGCAAATTATGACCTATATCTACCAAGATTTGACAGTGAATGTAACAATGTCAACGCTGAGCAACATGTGCAAAATGTTGAGACTTTTCTTAACCTTTTTGAAGTTGATGATGAAGATGTCAGTATTAGGCTTTTTGCTCTTTCTTTGCAAGGCCAAGTGAAGAGTTGGTTTAAAGCCCTGCCTGATGCGAGCATCATAGATTTCCAGCAGTTTGTCAAAGTTTTCCTTGACAGGTGGATGATCGGACAGAACTTTTTGTTGATTATAGAGGAGTATAACCAGCTGAAAAGATTTCCAGGAGAGATAGTACAACAATTTTCTGCTAGATTTAATCAAGTATATTTTTCGATGCTAGCTGATATAAGACCTTCTCCTAGATCTGCTCTCTTGCACTACCCGGGTGCCTTTGATCCGGAAATGGAGTTTCAGCTGAGAGAAAAGAATATTGCAACACTTCACGAGATGCAGAACAAGGCAATAAATGTAGAGGCTCATTTGCTGATCTTGAGGGCAAGGTTGAAGGAAGAAGAAAAGAAGAATGTTTCAGAGCAGCTGACACTTTCAGAGGACAAGCTTGATCTTTTCGTAAATGCAGTAGAAGAGATGGTGCAGAAAATGACTGCAAAAAATGAAAATGACATTCAAGAACAAGTTGCTGATCCAAAACATTTTGTTTCTGATCCCAGTTGTCATAGTGATTGTTTTATAGATCATTGTGAAGAAGAGAGAGCTGTTGATATGATGTGTATGTTTGATGATGTGTTTTATACCGATGAATTGCCTCAATTTGATCAGTATGATGATTATTATGTTCTCCAAACAGAAGCTAATCTTGCAGACGAATCAACAGCTAGTTTGTGCGAGGAGGAAGTTCACTTTCAGCAGCTCGAGTACAGTGATCAACCGATGCATATCAGCTATGGAAATGATGAGGAAAGTGCAGAAAATTTTGATGTAAGTGAAGGATCTTTGCATTTTTGTTTTGATTCGTTTCAGTTCATTAGAGATAAATTCCATGCAATCAGAAATCAAACGTCAACAAGTCTTGATCTGGATCGTCTTGAGGGCAACGAAAACTTCTCATATTCATATTTGCAGCCCCCAAAAGTCATTGATTGTCAAGTTGCAGCTGAAGACTTGGAAGTGGGCACACATGATTTAATGATTCAAGGTGACTCCGTACCATTCTGTTTTGAATCATTTCAGTTTTTGAAAGATAAATTGCATAGTAAATCTTCAGATGAGCAGCTTGTAGCATCAGATTTGCAGCCACCAAATGAAATTGAAGGTCAGATTACAGATGAAGGTGTGGCAGATGAAATACATGATTTGATGATGCAGGAAAATTCTATACCCTTTTGTTTCGAAGCATTTCAGTTTATAAGGAAGAATATTTGTAAAATATGTCAAGGAAAAGATGAAAAGCCAGTAGGATGTCATACAGTTTCAAGGGATACAGTGCAGCAGTCTTCTCAAGTTTTTGATGATCCTATTGCTCGTGTGTTGGATGATGTTTGCTATAAAATTTTTGCTCCATTAGCTAACCATGTGCCCGAAAATAATGTTGATAGTAATCTTGTTCAAAAGTCAATTTCATTGTGTTGTTCAACAGATTTTTCATATGAGGAGATTGATAAAAGAGACTTTTGTTCTGTCTGGAATCAGCAACGGAGTTTGGTTTTTCATGAATTTCAGGATCCTTTTGATAGCTTGCTGAAATCACCAAAGAAAAGCACCACAGATGTGAGGAAAAGTTTAAGATCAAGGTATGGAGATTATCTGGACCAGAGCTATGTTTATGAAGATCCTTTCGCGGTATTCTTGCAGTCCTCTAGTCAATTCATGCTTTGCAAGTTTATCAACAGTCCACTTGGTTCAAAGTTTCCATGGGAGTTGCCTTTCGATTCTTTCCTTTTCCTGTGCATCAGTAAGCATGTGGGAAGAAATCAAACAGCAGCCAGCATGCTTACATGGTTGCATTGGCTGTTCCATTTCACTTGATCGGGTGGTGAAAAGTACAATTAGAGTAGGTTTGATGAATAAGCTCTACTTTGAGCATCTTTTCCAGTTTTTCAGTTGTGTTTAAGTATCAAGTCAGTTCTTAGTTGAGTGAGAGTCAATTTGTGTCATCAATTCATCAGTTTTCAGTCATGCATTTCAGTTTGAGTTTTTGATTCCATTGCCCAATGGATAAGGCACTGGTTTGCTCTCCCAAAGATCTGTCGTTCTTGGCACCTCCAAGGAGCTACCATCCCCATTGGAGCCAATGTTAGTGTCAGCCTTTGCAGCTTTCCTTCAGTGATCAAACATGCTCTTACAAAGTGATTTTAAGGTGTCAAAGTCAAATTTTTTCATTTCAATGAGTCTTCAAGCAAAATTTGGTCACTAGGCATTAGGTCTAGGGTTTGTTTTCACTCTTTTCAAAGTTGTCCAAATGTCGGTCCATGTCACCATTCAGCTGAGTGTACCATCATTCAGAGGGTTTTCATCATCATGTCAAGTTCCGTTGGGTCATTTTACACCTTGTTCATGCTTCAGTTGTGCCTAGGTAAGGTCCATTTCCCTCTCCTAGGGTTTTGGAGGTAATTTCTCTTGGATGGTCAAATCATTAGAAAAACTTGTATCCTAATGTTCATACACCTTCCCTTATCATTAATGTACCTTATTAAACACTTCCCATCACTGAGATCCCCCAAATTCCTCATTTTGCACAAACCCTAGTTTCTTGCCACAACTTGGCAATTTTCTAGGCTAGGCCTGTGTTTTGCCCTTTTGGACCCCTTCCCCTCACTCAATCTCTAAGATTCCACTTTCCCCTGCTTCCTAACATCCCTCCCTACTTCCCAAAATTTCCCCAAGAATTTAGAAGCCCCTTATCCCCTTCATTTCGCTTCATTTCGACAAAATCCCTTGTTTCACACATCGGGATAGGTTTCACTCAAATGATGTTTTAGAGAAATAAAATATGAATTTGGGAAAAATAAGAGAGGTTTTTGTACAAAAAATTCCAAGGAAGAAAAAAATCCTTCACTTTTTACACAGGTATAATGGTTTTGGAGAAATGTCAAAAATACCGTTGCCTCAGGAGAATTGAATGCACCTCTGAAGTGACCTTGGGAAAATCAAGATTTCTCCTAGCATGGTTGGCTAAATGACTTTCTTGATGTGTCAAAGGATAACTAGACAAAAATATATTTCCAATGAGCTATCATGAGCTCAATTTGGAGTTGAATAAGACCTTCAAAAGTTGACTGCAACAGCGCTCTGCCTTGAGGCAGCCTCATTCTGCTCGTTTTGAAAAGTTTTGGGAGATTTGATTTCTGACAAGGAAAATTAAGTCCAAATTGACAAATTCCACTTGTGTTGCAAAGTATACTCCAAGATCTTTCCAACGAGCTATCACACGCTCAATTTGGACATCGGGAAGGCCTCCAAAATCCTCCTGCAAAATGCACTATGTAGCGCGCTACCCATACAGGAGGCGCGCTACCCATATAAGGGGCGCTACCCACATAACACCAACAGCTAATGTTAATTAACACGGGCGCTACCCACTTGCCGGGCGCTAACCATACAGCGACAGAGCCAAAAAATTTTGTTTTTGCGTCCGATTTTGAGCTCAAACGCCTCCATCGACTTGCAAGTAGGTTTCTAAAGGTTGCTCAGTAAGTTTTAGCATGATTGTGGTGTTATTAATGTTGGGAAACAAGCCTTGGTTGAAGAGAAATGTATAAACCCTACATTTATATGCAGATTTATTCCTTAAGGGTTTCAAATATATATGGACAGTCTTGTGAAGGGTTTGTGAACTTTTATGATTGGTATATATGCTCATGCATGTATTGCTAGTGGCGCCCTAGCACATTATGGACATAATCCTCCCGCCCTTAATTTATCATCTTACCACTGCTGTCATGTCCTTCCATGTTTTTAAATAGTCTTATGTTGACTTGTCCATATCCTCCATCACCATAATATTTATCACTGCTGCCATCACCATAATATTGCCACTGTCATGGCCATTTGTGTCACTATGGTTATTGTCGTGTTGTCCCTATTCTCCAGTTCATAAAACACAATCCCATGCTTGTTGCTCCTTTGACAAATTTTGGCCATCATTATTAAACTGTACCATACATTTGCATTTGGTATTCATTTGTCAAACTTACTTGTGATCAAAACAGTGATAGTTTTTATGCCATTAAAACAGAGCCATCCTCGTTATAATTTTGTTTTCCTGTGGTACTTGGGTGCATGGGTGACATTTATTGGGTTTTGAGCATACATTGAAACTTTTGACTTCACTACACCTATATCAACATACATATTGCAGACATCTTGTTTTCAAAGCCATGTCAGAGACAGATTCAGTTTATGAGCAGGAGTATGATAGTGATTCCAGAGCAGGGCATTACTTGGGAGGATTTCATCTCTCGTGACTTCTTCACAGCGCCACAGCCGCCTCCCGAGGTAGTTTATGATGAGGGAGAGCCTTCACATTAGCTGAACATCCCTGAGGTTGAGAATATCAGTGCTCCGTTGTATGTGACATACCAGTGAGGCCACAGAACCTTATTTGCAGCTACACGACGAGTACTATCTCCACCCGGGGTGGAAAGGGTCTCGTTGATTTCATCAGCAGCGGGAGTATTATCTCCACCCGGGGTGGAAGGGGTCTCGCCGACTCCATCAGCAGAGCGATTATTATCTCCACATGATGTGGAAGGGGTCTCGCCTTCTTCTTCAGCACAGGTACAGATCCAGGACAGGGGCAAGAAGCCCATGCATGATGAGGGCCCATCAGGAGGCCGGGACATGGATTTCACGATCATTGATGTTGATGCGAGCTCTCCTAGCTCGAAACTTAAAGAGATCATTCAGGAGCAGAGGGCCAAGAATGACATGCTGAAAGGGAAATTGCAGATGGCTCAGTGGGTGATAAACTACCTGGAGCAGCGCAACAAACAGCTAGAGGATGAGCACACACTTTATGAGCTGCGGCGAATCTGTGAGGATCGACAATTGGCCCGGAAGAGACCCGGCGACATGACACCAATCGATTGAGATTCTATACTCACACATGTTAACATTCATCTGGAGAATTTGTTGGAAAAGGCCAATAGAGATAAAGACATGCTTCCCCACATGAAAGGTCATTATTGGGCCCGCATGCACGTCTGCAAAGCAAGAATGAAGATTCTGAAGAGGAGGTTGAGCGAAGCACTAAAACGGCGGAAAAGGCCTAATCCACTCCGGATTTTGGCCGAGGCTTCGTTGGCTGGGCATGATACATGATGGAGGGTCTTCGCTCTGAATTTGAGCAAATTCGGAGAAATTTTTGTTATTTTGAAATATTTTGGTCCAAAAACAGATTTTTCAGCTATACGAGTAGCGCGTCCACATGCTCACTTTTGTTTGGGACACTTGCTGAAGGAAATATTTGTATTTTTGGGTTTTTCATGGTAATTTATGCATGCTCAGGAATTTCCGAAGCATTTCATCAGATTCTGGATGGTCAAAAGGCCCAAAAACACCATGAAAACCACCTTGCTGCCACCTTTTGCATCAGCAGGAAGTACTTCTGGGCGAATGAAGTTTTGGAGGGTCAAATGAGCTCCAAATTGGGAAATTCCACTTGCGTTGGATAGCCAACATCCAGGGCTTTCCAACGAGCTATCATGAGCTCACTTTGGATGTCGGGAAGTGCCTCAAAATCAGGCTGAATGGCTCGCTACCCATATAGCTTAGGCGCGCTACCCATATAGCTTAGGCGCGCTACTCATATAGATTTTTGGTCAAATTTTCAACTTCCAGCTCAGAATTTCGGCCAGTTGGGACCAGTTTTGCTTGTGGATGAAATTTTTGGGTTTTCATGATGTAAATTGATGGTTGGAATGTAACTTTGGCTTACTTTTACCTATTCTAGAAGATTCACTCTCAAAAAAGTGAAAATCATGTAAATGAATCAGTTTCCACTCTTTTAGAGGCAAGTTGTTAGCTGCCTAGATTTTAGCTCCTTGATTAGAATTTGGTTGAAATTGATCCCTGAAGAAGGAATTCGACCCCTAGAGGCATGGGAAGGGGTTAGGATGCTCTATATGATGTAATTTCTCAATCCTTTTCAGAGGTTGGATAGGTTGGACTCTTGGGAAACTTTTGGCACACTATTGTACATATTTTTCATATTTTGGCTAAGGAAAGATCAGAGGTTTTGCAGCACCTATTGGGATTCTTGTGGCTTTCAGTTCTTGATGGTGTTTTCTCTCAGTTTATTGTAATTTATTTCATGTTTAATGTATTCCCTTCTTATGCTTCTGAAACTAAATGAATGAGTAGATGAGGTTGAATCCATTGTTTACAGTGCTTTGCCTTTGAATTCATTTAGTTTTACATGTTTTCGCCTGTTTGGAGAGGATCCATGTTCTTCTTTGCCCTCTTCAGCTCCTTGTCATTCTGATCTATCCATATACCCCAATCAAAAGCATCAAGACTACTGCCTACCTCGCCCCAACTCGAATTCTGCAAAAATCTGGCCTTATCCCCGGACCCAAAATTGTTTTTTTTCCCATTTCTCCAACAAGAACCCACAAAATCAAAATCAAACTTACCTATCTCTTTACTAGCCTAAAATCAGTATTAATTGTTCATTATAAGTCATCTCAGCCCCTCTGAAAACCTTTTGCCGAGATAGACCCGGAGAGAGCCCTCTCCTGTCCTCGTAGGGCTAGCTACAAGGCTGAGCGTGGTTTGATGTAGCCTTGAGTTTTACCTTATTTCAGCCTAAGGTAGATTTGAGCGCTAACATGTGGAAGGATTTTTGCAAGGTTTATTAAAATAGTAAATATATAAGTCTCTTTTTAAATTATTATTTATGAATATTTTTGGAAATCGCTGAAGTAGTTGTGTGGAAGGAGTTGTGTTACTAATTGAAGGGAGTTATTGGGTGTGGAAGTAGTTGTACAGACGAAGTTGTGTGGAGGTGATTGTGCGTGTGCGGATCTTATGTGAATGTTTTATGCAAATTTTATTAAAATCATAAATATAAAATCCCTTTTCTAATTCTTATTTAGGGACGTGTTTCACAATGTATAATCATTAATTAATATCAGTTTCGAATATCAATGATCAAATGAATTATTGAGTGTTGAAGTAGTTGTGCGAAGGTGATTGTGCATGTATATTTTATTATTAATAGATTATGTGGAGTGTGGAAGTGCATACAATGAAAATGAATAAACATAAAAAAACTAGCTCTATAGATGAAGCTTTGTAGAATTGAAATAATACGTTGGAAGGTGGCTTTTGTTGTGCGTTTGCGAATTTGGTAATAATGACATATTGCAAATGCAGAATAATAAGAATGAAATGTGAACCCCATATTAAAGATTCACCTTTACTGATTTTCAGTTAGGATTTTCTATTTTCTTAGCTGATTATCATGATTACAGTTAGTTTGAACTTGTTTTGTGAGGTAAATACATATGATCGCTCATTGTGTGGAGAAGCGCACATTCTTTGCACATCCACACAATGAGTTCATTCCACATTGTATTATGAATTATTGTTATTATTTTAGTAATGAAAAAATATAATTTTATTTGTTTTTAATGAGGTGCTATCATTTAGCAATAAATATTTCATTATATTTGATTTTAACTAAAACAATTAATAATTATGAACATGAGGAAAAAAAAATACTAATTGTGCAGAAGAGGAAGAAGATATGTTTAGGTGGCTTCCATTGTGTGTGTGCATAGGCAAAAATAACGACAAATTGAAAATGCGAAAAAAATTATCGAATACAAATGAAAAGCGGATTTAATAATGAATTAATGACAAATGACTAGTTGTGCAGAGAAACCTATGAGGAAGCGAAAGAATATTCTATAATAAAGACGAAATGCAAACCCCACGCTAACAGTCAAATACACAATAAACACAACCTTGATCAATTAATTAGTAGTAGAGGCAGGGAATATTCTTCACCGCAACTATTCTCATTATTTAATAAATAGTTATGTGTAACATTAATATGACAACATAATTTATCAATTTGAAACATTGGCATGACACCATATTTTAATAAAATATTTATATCTATTACATTATTAAAAAACACAAACTTAATTAATTTTAAAAGTACTTATATCCATGATATATATATATAGTCAGTCAAAAAGCTGGTTTTATATTAACATAGCAAAAACTGCCACGGAGAGCATCATCCTTACAACCAGATACAATAGAATAGGCTTAAGAGTTGACGCTAGCATAGCTCTGTGAAGAAAAAAGCATGAAGAGAGTCAAAGGTAGCCGGTGTCATTGGTTATTTCCGGCACCAAAAGACCAAAATTACAAGACACATAAAGGGGTATTAGGAGGGAACGCTAGAGGGGCAGCGAAGAGAGAAACATTTTCATGCATGTGATAGTCAATGTGCTATACAAAAGCTTCCAAATCATGGATATGGTCTGTTAGGGTCCTATAAGTATAGGATTCATAATTTGGAATTGACTTATGGTATTCTTGTAAAAATATGTACATACCTTGCTTTCTGCAAGTTGTTTTCCCATATTTTGTAAAAAATAAAAAATAGAAAATCAAAAAGAGGCTAAAAGTCCTAAAAGAAAGATCAAAGGACTTAGAAAAAATAATATACCCCAAAGAAAAAGAAATAAAACATGAAAGTGAGCAAGTCCAAATGCCACTACTTTTTACTGATGATTATGGCAGAGTGTCAATAAATGCCATAATCCATGATGAGTTGAACTGCTTAAGTTTGACTTGTCATGTTTTAAATTTTATTGTTATAGAATAGTGAATAAATATTAGTCAGACAGTTTAATACTGACTAATTAGTACATAGGTAGAGAATAAAGAGGTGTTCATTAGTTTAATATGAGCCCTTAGATGATATAAGGTAGATTTAGATAGTTTTTATTTCTTTTAAAAGAATAAATTGTTCAAGGTTGCTAGCTCAAATGCACTTGAAAAATGGAAGAAAAAATGTTAGATTAAAAGTTGGATAGGTAGAAAGAAGTGGGAGAATCATGTAAATACTTTTCACCAGGAAAAAATCACTAATTTCCCTTCCCTATAGTTATTATACATTCTAGACTTTCAGTCAAAGAGGTTCAGAGCATTTCTCTGACTTCTATTGGGACCGGACCCAAGGCTCAATGATTGTCAAGTTAAAGGTGTTGAATTTTTATGTTAATCCCTAACTGTCATCATTTACACTAAATTCATCCATTTACATTTCAAAATTCATAAGTAAAGACCTTTTACTTAATGAAAAAGAAAATCCCCTTTTGATTAATTTCCTTCATTCATAAAAACATAAAAACCCTCCAAAAATATTATATTCTAGGTCAAATTGGTCAAAGTATCAAATAATAAAGTTTTACTTTTCACATTATCACTTTACTTAGTTATATAAATATATTTTGGTGTTTTCATTGTCCTATGTCATATTAATTTCTAACTTAGTTATTAATTCCTTATAAAATACTTTATCCTATTAATATAACTCCTTGTATTTAAATATTCCCAAAAAACCCATTAATATAAGCTTTTTTGCCAAAGTTAATTACCCACATGTTTAAATGAAAACCCCCAATTACACCCCCTTTGGCATAAAACTAATCGTATGTAAATATCCCGCCCTCTATAGTGATAGACATTTCCATATTCTATAACTATATAATAACAATAAAGATCAAAAAGGCTTTAGAAATGTTTTATATATGTCTAAGCGAAAAATATTTCCCCCATTATATCCTAGGTTTCATAAAGGTTGATCTTCTGCGCCTTTATAATAATTAAATACCATTTCCCCGATGTATGAAACCTCACGTTTAATACATAAATTAAACCTTTGGTTAATATAACCCACCTCACGCGCATTTCACCATGTATATAAACCTTTGATATTTATAACCGCTCATTCAAGCCCTTTGTAAACCATATACAACGCATTACCATTTGAATAAAATTTGGTTATAAATTCATAAAAGTTTTATTTCACTGTCACCCCACATAAAGCTGCCTAGTCCCACATGTTCATTTGACCGCAACTTCCAAATCACATCCTGACCGTTCGCTTGCTATTTCCTGATCCGACGGCCGAAGATCAGTTTCACGCTCCCAAACTAATCGACCACCAAAATCCCAAATGAGTGCGAAATGGCCAGTTTTTTGTTTATCTCCTCCCATGACATGTCGTGCTATGATACAATCGCGTTCAATTGGGGAGAAACCATTTACCACCCCAACCATTTCCTCTGCACCATCATTGCAGGAACCATCAGAGTTGCCGAAACCCTTCTCAAAGCTATCAATATACCTGCAAATCAGGTATTTTCCTAAATTTAACCTGCAAATTCACAAGTTGAACCTCCAGTCAGACCAGCTAAGAATCAAAGAGCTAAATTGCCCATCAGTTTTGTCCAGAAACTTGAAAAAACAGGGCGAACCCTCCACATTTTTTCCAAAAATTTCCATTGGTTGAAAACCTCATTTCTAAGCCAATTTCACAGTCCAGACCCTTGAAGAAAAATTCCACTGTTCAAGAGGTTTTAAAACCCACAAAAAATCTTAAAATCCTTTTTTTATAGTCCCAGTCATTTAGAAAACCTGCGTTTTCTGTCTTAAGCTATTTCCTGTGCCCTAAAATTCCAAAATTGAGCATTGAATTTCCCACTGCTATCATCCTTGCCCATAAAAATTTCTCAATTACCCTTTGGTGAAGAAAAACCAACTATAGCAAACTGTATAATCTTGTTGTAGTTAATTCAAAATGACTAAAAAGCAATTCACACCTAAGGCTGGAGGATCAAAGCCTGTTAAACCTGGAGGGTCAAAACCTCCTAAAACAGATGCTGCAAAAGTCTCGAAGTCTACTTCTGCTATCACTGCTAAGTCCACTATAATTGTAAATCCTCTTCAACCTCTAGTGTTCAGTGAAGAAGTTATCCCTTTAGTTGACTTGGATTACAAAATTGTATAGTCTCTAGTAGAATTCAATCTATTAGAAGTACATAATTGGTGTCATGAGAAGCTTTTAGACAAAGAAGAAATGCCTCTTTGGGATACAAACTTACCTAAATAGATAGTCTCAGTGACACATCCTGGTCAGGACTTGATAAGACTATGCCAAAATTATTATGTCCCAGATCAAAGATCCATTATAGAAATACTCTTTTCTATCACTAGTTTCTATCACTACTGAGTCAATCAATGAAATGTTGCAGTTGAAATTTGACTCTAGGGTAGTCCCATTATCCATTGAAGCATTGACACAATTATATTTAGGGTTAGATTTCCCTAAAAGATTCATGATTTTCCAGAATTTCATGCCCATTCATGTGGATATCCCAAAGTTGAATCCTCCATATTCCACTTCCAAGTTCCCAGAGGGTTCTAGATATGTTATTTCAATGTTATCGTTCATCTTAGGATAATTTACTGATGAGTTTACTGATGAGTCTATCCTTGGATTTTTATCCACTTTATCCCCTGGAGAGCCTCCTGTTATGGTCTTTGATTTTGCCAGATTTATTGCTGATTCAATACACCACTAGTTGACAAAGCTACCCACTGAAGGGGTGTTTAGGTATTCTTCCTATTTATTCCATTTGTTCTTATTTTCACAAGCATGTCGTTTTCCTATAGCACTGCAGAAGATGAATGTAGAGGGACAGCCTCTATCAGTTGTTTTCTAGACATATTTATTGAGAAAGGAAGGAAATGAATATAACTATACTGACTTCAAATATTTTCTTATCAGGCCAGCAATGAATTTACTTTATAAGTCAGAACAACCCAGAATAAATGAAGAGATGAAAATAATATTACAGCTGTCAGAACAGTGTAAAATGGGAGATTGGTACTTATATGAGAAGCATACTGAATTAAGAATCTTTGGAACCAATTTTCTTCCCTATAAGTTACCTAAGTTTTTGAGTCTCAGAGTCTTTGCTCTAGAATACTTAAGGCAGGTTTTGAATGCTGATGCCATCAATTTCATGGAATCCAAAAAGAAGACTCAGTTTAAATTGAAAAATCAGATTGGACCTTTTATAGGTTATAACATGGATGTTGAGAAAGAGATACAAAACAGATTGTCAGAATTGAAATTCCAAGTGAGTTTTCCTTGGAATTATGACCCCCAAGGTCTATTGAGAAGTATCAGAGTTAAGTGCAAATTACCTCCTTTTATACATGAGCCAAAACCTGATATTTAAAAGTATGTTAATCAGGAAGAATGGCAAGAAAATAAATTAGTTGATTTGATTGCAAATACACCGCCAATAGAAAAGGTGGGTACCACACTTGCCGTGGTAAATCCTAAAAAGCCAGAAACTTCAAACAAAAGAGGTAGAGAGGAGGGTGCCTATATAGCAGAAACTACTACTGATACAAAATTTAAACTCATCTACAATAAAAGGCTAAGATTTGGTTCCATAGGAAAAGAAAAACTCATTGAAGTGGAAGATGAACCAGAGGTCAGTAATGATGAGGCAACTACAATAATAAAGGAGACATTGATAGAAATTGAAAGAGAACAAGAAGCATCCAAAGGAAAAGAAACCCAAGTGATTGAAAAACAGGTGAATATGGAAAATTCTTCTTCTCAAACAACAGAAGAGAAAGATTTGGATATTAAGGACAGATATAGATAGATTAAACAAAGAAATGAGGAAATTAAAAGTGAGATTTATTCTCAATTCCTCAAGCAGAAGCTAGGAAACTAGGATAGATTTCTTACAACATTTGATTATTCTTCAAATAAAATGATCATGTCCTATTTACAGCCTACTACTTCAACTACTAAAACAGTGGCTGACTACAAAAAGAAGGAATTTGAAGTAGATATTGAAAAGGTACATGAGTTGGATCAGATAGAATTTCAGAGGCATAACTCAGAGATGCCATATTCCACTATGGTAACAAAGGCCATGAGTGTAACCAATTTGCAAAATACTATCATAACTTGCAAGATTAGATGAAGCTTGATAAAGGCTCCTTATATGCAAAAGATCTGAGAATCAAAGCCTTAGAAGATTTAATTCTACAAATAGGAGTGGACCCCTCAAATGTACAAGTTGCTGAAGTATTAATCAAGAAGAAGAATGATGATATTGCTGCTTTGAGGAAACAATTAAGCTTCCTCAAAGTGAGCACCCATAGAGCAAGGAAATACTTCAGGAACAAAAAGAGAAATAATACATGATGCAATTGATCATAAAGCTTACTGCTCAATTCAAGGACATGGAAAGCCAATTGGATATATTGATGAAAGAAAAGGAAACTGATGCTTCTACCATTCCTACAGTTATTCCTATTATTACAACTGATATTCCTTCTACATTGGGAGAGAAGTTAGCACCCAAAGAGCTACTGGAAACTGCAGTGTCAGTGCAATCAACTACCACTTTCAATACTGAATCCTCAACATCACAAGTGCAGTAATTAAATGATGCAGGGAAAATTTTCAAAGCAATGGAAGAAATGACATTGAAAACCCATGAAATTAACAATTTGAAGAAGAAGATATAGAATATGGAGGTATCAAATAAAGCAACATTGATTAATGCCAATAATTATGAAAAAAAAGCTAAAAGACTTGAAGAGCAAGTCAAAAATCTTCAAAAGGATTTGAGCTTTACCACATAGATTTCTTACATAAGGAATCACCTATGGACCAACATTATTGAGGCCATACATCTTCAATGGTCATCAGTTCAGATAATATATGAACAAAGAGACCTCCTTCAAGCATCTCAAAATGAAATACAAAGGACTACAAAAGAAGTAGCAGACAAACCAGCACAGGCACAAAGGCTAATTACCTTCTTAAACAGTAAGAACAGGACTAAGATAGAGGAATTGAAGATACAGGATAGGATAGAAGCTATATTGCAAATCAAAAAGGTATTGACAAAGAAAACTTTGATGAATAACTTGAAAGAAAAATGTGATGCTATGAATTTTTCCATTACCAAGTTTTAAAAAAAGTATACTATGCTAAGGCAAGCAGGCATTCCAGACATACATGTATTCAATGACAAGTTAATGGACCAGAAAGAATATGATAATAAAATAAGAGATCATTCCAAATAACAGATTAATAAGAAATTTCCACAGGGATCTCCAACAGGGAAAGTGGTTCTTCAATACATTGAAGATTTATTCTTCCTTCAGAATGAAATAAAGAATTTATTTGTAATTAAACCAAATTTTGCTAAGTAAATTGAAGCGGATGAGAACTACAAAAAATTGAAAAGTATGAGGATTCCAAATGTTGAACAATGGCAGAACTTCACAGATTTATTATAGAAGCAACAAAGCAAACAGTGGAAGACAGTGCAAATGAAGAAATCAGCTTGAGAAGAAAACAAATAACATAACATTTGATTTTGACTTTTACTACTGAAAAGATGCTTTTTATAGAAGTTATAGGTCAAATTTTCAGGTTAAAGAATATCAGAGTGAGAATCCAGAGTTAAAGTGTATCAGAAATGAAAACAACAGCTAGCTAATTTTATTGTTGTAATTTCCTTTTTTACAGCAATGAAATGGTTAATAAACAACATGAAAGAGTATCAGAGATAAAGTACAGGGTCAAAGATTATAAGTGGAAAGAGTATCAATTAAGTCTTCTTCCAAAGATATTTTCAAAATGCCAGCAAACATGGACAGCTACTCAAACAAACAATTTTTGTTAGATAAGATAGCACTATATTTTCTAGATAAGAAGATAGTTTGCTAAGTTGTTAAGCAGCTGTCCCTCTTAATGTGCAAAGATATTTTTATTTTCCTAGATTTATTCCTAAATTTCTCTAGGATATTTGTAATTAACATTTGTATAAATACTTCAGTTTATGAAGTGTTTAGTGTGGAATAAAATTGCTAAGAACATTATAGACATTTTTCCGGGATGTTGGAGGCTCATATGTGTTGATTTCAAAGCAACAATCTAGATAATAGCCAATTGGACTTCATAATTCAGGATTCATGAAATAATTTGAAGAGTAAAGTGTATCTATCTTGTCATTGTTTACTTTCTGAGTTCCATTCATTTCATATATGTTGTTCAATATTAATGATTAATTAGGAGAATTACTTCAGGACTAGTGTTAGAACTCCCTGTCTTAACTACTTAATCATTTAAATGTTTTCTGTTGATTTCTGGATTTAGGAGTTCTTAATTGCTCCTAATCCCGTTTGACCCCTGCCTCCTTCCTATTTTTCCGGATCAAAGGATTCTTCATTGCCCTTTATCCCAAAGCAAGCCATCTCATCAAAACAATCTATCCAAATATCTGAGGGTTATCTACCTTAACCTGAATACATTAGCATCCTCTTGGACTTGCCTTCTAGTTCCTCTTGGTTGACTTTTACTCCATAGCACAATGGATTAGTAGATCCCTCTTTAATTTGTCTTCAAGTAATCATATTTTCCACCAAAAATTTCAAAACCAAAACCAAATTGAACTATCATAACTAGCCTAAAACATTAAACAAATACAAAGTTAAATCATAACGAGAGAGCCCTCTCTGAAATTTAGGAAGGCTAGATCCTAAATTTCCAAAGTAGGTTTGTGGTTGCCCCTTGTTTTCTTAAACTAGAAATTAAAAGCCCACAATCTTGAGAAATTTACTAGGGTGATAACATACTGGTGACCTTACTGGGGAACTAACCAATCTCCATTTTTAAAACTAGTCTTAAAGGAAGATATTTAATCTATCTTTTTACTTTAAGATTAGTTTTAAGGGTTGTGGGTATTCATAAATAGTCATTCTGGCTTCTAGAAAAACCTATTGTACTAGGTCTAACCCGGATCCTAAGCCTGCAGTTATAGTAGATATCCCAGAACAGATTGGAAAAAACAAAAAGAAAAAACAAATTGTCAATTTAGAGACTAAAGTACCATTAAGAAAAGCTAATTCTTTACCCAAAGAATTAGTGAGCTTATGTGATATTGATTTTGATTTCAAGTTTGAACAATCATTGTTTAGAGTTAAATCTAAAACTGATTTAAAAGATACTGTAATAGATCCTGTTTTTACTTCTTTCTTGAAAGAAAAACATAATATTATTTCAACAAAAATAAAATCAGATAAATCTGAAACTCAAAGTCAATTAGAAAGGATTAATGTTACACGGATTAAAGATGTTGATGAAGTTATTAAATTAGCCCATTTTTTATCTCACTTTAAGCCTCCAATTTCTCAATTGCACACAACAATAATTCCAGCAGTAGATTCAACTCTGTATGTTGTCACTTCATTTTTAGATTCCACTACAAGTTCATCCATAGAAAATTTTTTCCTAAGTTGCCTTTGCAGCCTAGGTTATTATTTCCATCATTCCCTCAATCCACTGCATCCACTATTTTTATAAGTACTACATTTTTCCCAACTAATTCCATATATATACCAACATCTTTTCCAAGCTCATCAAGCACAGCTTTTAGCTCATCAACTATCATATCCAGCACTGCTCCTATTGTTACTGTTATACCTCCTAGTTCAGAAAAACTCCAAGCCATGGCTGCTAGGTATGCTCCTCTTGTCTTACCCCAAAACCTCCATGATATGCCCCAAGATTATCAGAAAAACATACCTTTATTTGATGGCCTGTCACAATATACTGCTAGACAACATGTTACCAGAATGAAAGATTATTGTGAAATCTATGAAATAGATGAATCGGATGTTCAGATGAGGTTGTTCGCTCAAAGTTTAACTGGGGAAGTTAAGAAATGGTTTAAAAGTTTAGCTGCTGGTAATATAGCTGATTTAACTGCATTTCATAGAGCATTTCTAAATAAATGGGAAAATAAAAAGAACCCTTTGCAAATTTTATCTGAATTTGATTCTTTAAAAAGAGCTCCTAATGAGTCTGTTCAGGATTACTGCACTAGATACAACAATGTCTATAATTCAATTTCAGCAGACCTTAAACCTACACCATATTCTGTGCTTCTTAATGTTCCTGATGGATTTGATCTAGATATGGCATACCAACTTAGAGAGAGAGATGCTGAAACATTAGAACAAATGAAATTATATGCTGCTAGTGTAGAAATTAATATTCTAGATAGAAAAGCCAGACTTAGGAATGAAAGAAGAGTCACAATCAAAGAAGAAACATCAAACTCAGATGGTAAATTTGATTTTTTTTGCTAAAAAATTAGAAAGAGTAGTTGAAAGATTAGACAACATTGAGAAAAAACCAAAATGGGACAACCAACCACAAATCAAAAATCCCAACTTCAGAAAAAACAATAACCCTGGAAAAGGTAAAGAAAATTCTCCAGATCAAAACATTAGGTCCCCATTCCAAAAGAACTATGCTGAAATTTCTCAAAAAAATGATGATGAAGATGAGGATGACATCAATATAGTAATGGGGATAGATGAAGAAAACACTATTTTCCTCACTCAAGAGGATAGTGAACTTTTTGAGCTTCAACAACTCAAAGCAGAATCTATTGAATCCTTTGATTTCAAACAAGGTTATGACTTTGCCATTAATGAAATTCACAGTCAGTATAACCTTAGAAACATAAAAAACAATGAGCCTTCTACAAAAAAAAATTCTCAAAATCAAACCAAAAATAATGTAGAAGCACCAAAAACCAAGATTTTGCAAATTCTCCCAATAGAAAACAAGCCAAATTCCAATCCTCCCAGTCCTAAAAAAGGGCCAAGTCCAAAAATTGTTGACATCACTGAAGAAGTGGCCCAATCCTCTAGTAATACTCAAAAGACAAACACTATCAAAGCCCATAATTCAACAAAAGCGACAATTCCTAATCCTAAGAAGAATCCTACTGGTTCTAAGTCAGCAAATCCAAAAACTGTTAACACTAAACCTTCTGCTGAAAGTTCAAAGTCTGAAAAAGCTCCTACTGCCCCTGAATATGTCCCTGAAAAGAGAACTAAAGACAACAAGAGTTAGGAAACTCAAACAGAGAACAATAGGACAACTCAAGATAAGAGTACATCTGTTGAAATACCTGAAAAAACCACTCAGATAACTGTCACAAAAGATGTACTAATTCAGATTAGTAAATCTCAACTAGCATTTAATATTCAAACTAAAATAGCAAAGTTAAAGATACCAATTCCTTTGACAGAATTGGTAAAGAATGATGTGTATAAATCAACAATTACTGAAACTTTCAATATGAATGTTGGTAAAGATTCTATTAATCTAAATGATGATCAGCCTGAATTCATTTTTGGCCCTGATGTTAATGGTAAACATTCAGATGGATCAGTTCCTCCCTTCTATATAAGTCTTACTATTCACGATCAAATTTTACATAATGCAATGTTAGATTCAGGAGCTTCTCACAACTAAATTCCAAAAGCTATCATGGAAACTCTGAATTTAGAAATAACAAGGCCTTATAAAGATTTATTCTCTTTTGATTCAAGTAAGGTCAAATGCATAGGATTGATAAAAGACTTATGTGTGAATTTGGTTCAGTATCCCGGTAAAAGTATGGTCATGGATATTGTAGTAGCTGATATCCCACCAAAGTATGGTATGCTTATTTCTCACTCATGGGTATCTAAGTTGCAGGGATCTCTACAATTAGACATGAGATATGTCACCATAACAGTGTTTGGACAACCTAAGAAAATTTACAGAGAAACTCTAATGAAATACGTGGTTAGCAGTGCAGAGAGATCAATAAATTATCCAATTTACTCAACACCAACTGATCTTGACTCTTTCATATTATGTAATTGTTAAACACCATGTTGAACACACACATGGTGTATGAGGAGGATAAACACACACACACAAGAGACTCAACACAATGAAGGATAAGCGTGAGGATTTCTTATTTTCCATTATACAAAGATGTACATTTATAGTACAATGGTGTGACTCTTGGTTTCATATTCCAAGGTCACTTGGACTCCATTGTGACTTTTCGTATTCCACACCTACCCATGGATGATTAGGTGTTCCAACATCCCCCCTTAATCCGAAGGGGTATGTGTGAGTCCAAGAAAAGAGTTGTAATACAAATCTGCAAAGCATGCATGGCAGAACCTGGGCTGAATCAACTCTCTGAAATGTTGGAAAAAAGAGGTGGTTTTAGGATGACCACAAACACTGGAACGCAAAAATTGTTGCAATTCCCGGAACTCTTCCAAAACTGGCAAGAAGCTGAAAGCTTCTGCTAGAGGAATTGTCCCTCATAAAAAAAGGGAGACCTTCGACCTAAAAGAAGGGAGGTCTACTACCTGTGATGGTTTTAGGATTACCAACAACTCTGGAATGCTTTGAAGCATTTCCTGGAACTCAACCAATGCTCGAAAGAAGCTGAAGGCTGCTAAGCTGAAGGCTTCTGCTAGAGGAAGTGTTCCTCATATATGAAAGGGAGACCTTCGACCTAAAAGAAGGGAGGTCTACTACCTGTGATGGTTTTAGGTTTTCCATCAACCAAAGATGATGGTTTAAGGTTATCCACCAACCAAAGGCATGCTCATGGGCATTCGTGTCTCTGGCTACATCTCTGAATCTGGAATGACGAATTGTGGCTCAGGCTCGCTTGAACTGCTAGCTACAACTCTGAACATGGAATGAGAGATTGTGGCTCAGGCTCGCTTGATCTGTCATCGAAGCTTGTACATGACCACCATTTTCCCCCCTGTCAGGGACAAGGTGAGATGATGGCGAAAACTCAACTGCAAGTTTGCTCAATATCCATGAACAAGTTCTAACATGTGTCGTAAACATCTTCTTAGCTGTTGATGCCCATTGCCAAGAAGTGATCCATCCAAGATGAATCTTTGTTCTTGCAGGAGGCTTGTGTTTGAAGCATCTGTCTGAAGAATGGGTGTGCCGACCATAGTGCTTGCATGGATGAAGATAAAAACAATGATCTTTCATATGGACAACTCGATCACAGTGTTGGAATTTTAAAATCTATTGTGGAAGTGGAGCATGATCTGGAACAGCTGCAGGTGAACTGTCATATAGGAATCCGACACTCTGAAATATGATGGGCTTGGTGTAGTATGGAATATGAAAGGACACATCCTTGTCATATCCAAGACCAGTTCGGTGCTTGTTGTGGACAAGCTCTTCCCAAGGTCTGATGATGGGCTTGAGAAGTGCAGGTTGAGTCGCTGCATCTGCATGTACATCTTCTCTAGTACAAGGCACTGAATGTGGATCATCTGCAACTTTATCTTCTTTCTTCTGATGAGAGTCCTTCACAATGTTTTGAACAGAAACAGGTTCAGAATGGTGACTCTTTTGCTGAAGTTCGTCTTGTTGGAGCTGAGATTCCAACTGCAAAAACTCAATCTTTTCTTGTGCATCTTGCAAACAACTTTGAATGTTACAAAGAGCATTCTTGCTCATTTTTATCACATCATCAACATTTGAATGAATGAGGCTATTCAACAACTCTAATGCCTCATTGATTTTGGCCATTTCAACAACTTAGGCTCAAAAAATGAAAGGGTGTTGGCTTCAACCAAAAATGCACCCATTTATAATGTGATGCAACAAGAAATACAAATGACTCCAAAGAATTTCCAACTATGGAAATCTCAAAGTATAAAATCTGCTCCTCAAATGATGGAGGGCAATCAACAATGACTTACATCAACAACTCAAATTCACTGATTCCAACTATGAATGAAGAGGCAAATTCCACTCAAAATACAATGTTAGCTCAATACATATTTCTGAAAAATATGTGCAGCTGAAAACACTATGCAAGAAGCCTTTAAGGCAGCTGAATTTTCCTTCAAATAGTTGTTTTGAATGATGGCAAACTTGTCTTCAAATGTGAAATTCTTCAAAAAAATCACCCTTCAAATCAATGCCACAAATCACAATGCAAGTCTTCTCTTTTCACTATGTATTTAGTCCATTTGCTCCTCATATGCCATTTTCCATTTTTCTGCTGTTCATATCTTTCTTTCCTCTCTCTCTGCTGTTTTTTTTTTTAATTAAAAATTAATTAAAAAAAAAAAATTAATGGGAATAATTAAAAATGGGAGGGGATTTTTTTTTTTTTAATGGGTGAGAGGGGCTATTAAAAAAATGAGTTTAAAAACTAAGGGAAATGGATTAGATAAAAATGGGATGGAGGGAATTTTATAAAAAATGGGGGGGAGGGGTTAACTATGGAAAATCAAATTTAAAAGGAAGGGGAAATATTAAAATGAGAGTGAATTAAAAAAAGGGATGGGGGTTGGGAAAAAAGGGAAGGGGGAAATATTAAAATGGGATTGGATAATATGGAGATTAATTAAAAATAAATTAATTAAATAAGAATTAAAAAGATTAATTAACATGGGAATTAATAATTAAAATTGGGGGGAGAGAGGTTTTAAAATAATCGAATTTTTTTTAATGGGTGAAGGTATTATATGGAAGGGAGAAGGGATATTAAAAAGCATTTAAAAATTAAGAGTTGGAGGGAACGATGGGGAGGGGAATCGAATGGGTAGGAGGAGTGTGCAGGTAGGAGCGTAGGGATGGTGAGGTGAGTGCTGGAGCGGTATCTTAGGGAGAGAGGAGTATACGCACGAGGAGTAAGCACGAGTAGGAGATGGCGTTGAGATGGGGAGAGGGGGGCCGCAGATCCAAACTGAATTAATTGAAATAAAGCCTAAACTAAACAATAATAATATTTTTCATCAAGCCCTTTGGCATTTAGACTTTGATGGTTCAGTGAATAAGTTAGGATCAGGAGTTGGAGTGTGGATCACAAACATTGAGACCATTCATTCAGAAGGGCATGCCTTTAGACTCAACTTTAAATGCACCAAGAACATGGCAGAGTATGAGGCACTTATCTTAGGCCTTCAAATCATTAGAAATTTAGGAGGTCAAAGAATTTTAATTTTGGGAGATTCAGAGTTAATCATTAAACAAGTAAATGGAGATTATTTTGTTCATAATCCTAGATTAGCTAGATATAGAGATGCAACAGTTGATTTATGTGATGATTTACTAGAATGTAAGTTTGCTACTATTCCAAGAAAATAAAATTTGCAAGCACATTGCCTAGCAACTTTTTCCAGCACATGTAACTTACCTTTTCAACCAACACATAGATATACTGCTATAGTTAAATATATACCCATTGTCCCTGATAATGTTAAATATTGGTAGATTTTCTTTGAAGATGAACGGATTTACCATTTTTTGAATAGTGAGGATGAATTTCAAAATTGTATGATAGACACAGATGGATTCAGAATGTAACATAGATTTAGATGTTAATTCTAAAATAAATAACTTAGATGCACATAAACTTACCAAACCCACTGTATTTACTCAATTTGACATAGATAACTTAGAGAAGGTAGATATAGAGGAAGTAATTGAAGATGAAATTGAAATGTTAGATTTAAAAGATAATTTTTACCTAAGGGTTTAACTCCTTTGGAGGACTTTTTTGATTCCAATGATGTGCCTAAAAAGCCTAAAATGGAACCAGTCAAGTCTGACATTGAAGAATGTAACATTGGGACAGACACCAAACAAAAAATAAACAAATTGTCAAAAATTTTACCCCCTCAAGAAAAAGAAAAATATATTGAACTTTTAAAGGAATACCAAGATGTTTTTGCATGGAGTTACAAAGATTTAAAAGCATATGACACCAACATCATTCAACACAAGATTCCTATAAAAGATAATTAGAAACCCTTTAGAAAAAACTTGAGGAGGATTAATCTTGTCCTATTACCATTGATTGAAAAAGAAGTTAAACACATGTATGCTGCCCAAATCATTGCACCAATTAGATATTCTGATTGGGTTTCTAACTTAGTACCTATAAGAAAGAAAACTGGTGAAATCAAATTATGTGTAGATTTTAGAAATCTCAATAAAGTATCACTAAAAGACAATTACCCTTTACCCAAGATGGATCATATTTTACAAAGGGTAGTTGGACCTTCTCGGAATTATTTATTAGATGGTTTGTCAGGATATAACCAGATACTTGTTCAAAAAGAAGATCAACCTAAAAGAGCTTTTACCACTCCTTGGGGCACTTTCATGTATGTGAAAATGCCTTTTGGTTTGATGAATGCTGGAGCTACCTTTCAGAGGGCTATGGATATAGCCTTTTCTAAGGAAATACATGAAGTTTTGGTTATTTATCTAGATGATATTACTGTTTTTTCTAAGACAAATAATGACCATTTGGATCATCTGAGACAAGTTTTCATTAAGTGTAGAAAATTTGGTATATCATTAAATCTTAAGAAAACTCTTTTTGGACTAGAAGAAGGAAAATTACTTGCACACATAATTTCAAAGGAAGGTATTAGGATAGATCCAGCAAGGATAGAAGCCATGTTACAAATTCAACCACCAAGGAACATTAACGAGTTACAAACATTTTTAGGTAAAATTAACTTTTTAAGAAGATTTATTTCTAATCTAGCAGAAATCATCAAAGAATTGAATAACATGTTAAAAAAGGACTCTGTTTTAAAATGGATAGTTGAAGCAAAACAGTCATTCGAATCTATTAAAAATGCTTTAACAAAAACACCAATCCTAATCAGCCCAGACTTCAAGAAATATTTCATAATCTTTTCATTTGCCTCAGAACATACCATAGCTGCAGTTCTACTCTAGAAAAATGACCAAGGTTTTGAACAACCCATAGAATTTTTTAGTAAGACCCTTAGAGATGCAACTTTGAGATATAACATAATGGAAAACAAGCTTAGCCTTGGTTAAAGCCATAAAATATTTCAGAGTGTACATTCTTTACTCCCACATTATTGCCTATGTCCCCAATACTGTAGTCAAAGATATTCTTACACAGAATGGGCCAAATGGAAGAAGAGGAAAGTGGATTGCCACTATCCTTAAATATGACATAGATATTAAACCAACCAAGCTCATAAAAGGACAGGGTTTAGCCAGGTTAATGGCTGAATCCAATTGTAATGCTTTGGATATAAGTTTTATTTCCCAGGTTGATGACCAGGAAGAGATGGCAACTCCATCAATCAGTGAAGCCTTTCTAGACTCACCATGGTACTCAAATACTATCTTTGTACTTACAAATTTACAAGCTCCTCCTAGATTAACTAGAACTAAAGCTAGATTCATCAAACTTAAAGCAATGAGATATTTTATTCTAGATCATATTCTTTATTGGAAAGAACAAAGTGAAATTTTACTTAATTGTTTACTAAAATCAGAAGCTGAAAAAATTCTTGGAGAATTTCATGCAGGTGATTGTGGAGGACACTTATACAAGAAAAGTACAGCAGATAAGATTCTTAGAGTTGGTTTCTACTGGCCTACCTTATTTTCTAATGTGAAAAAACTTGTTACTTCATGTCACAAATGTCAGATTTTTGAAGAAAAAAGGAAGTTGTTACCTTTAGCACTCAAACCAATTTCTACTGAGATACCTTTTCAAAAATGGGGTTTAGACTTCATTGGAGAAATTCATCCTCCATCCTCTGGCCAACACAAATGGATATTGACTACCACATATTATTTCACCAAGTGGATTGAAGCCATTCCAACCAAACACGCCACTGACTGAGTCATTATATCCTTCCTAGAAAACAACATTTTATCTAGATTTGGATGCCCACAGAAAATTATTATTGATAATGCAACTGCATTTAAATCTAAGAAAATGATTTCCTTTTGTCACAAGTATCATATTACCCTAGGCCACTCTACTTCTTATTACCCTCAAGGTAATGGCCTAGCTGAATCTTCCAATAAAAGCCTTGTGAGTATCATCAAAAAATTACTTGAAGAAAAGAAGAAAACTTGGAATAAAAAGTTAGTCTATGCCTTATGGGCAGATAGAATTACTACCAAGAAGTCAATTGGAACATCTCCTTACTAGATTGTATATGGGATGGATGCAGTTTTCCCATCATCTTTAGGTGTTCCAGTAATAAAAATTATCCAAGAATCACAAGTAGAACTCAATGATATACAGAGAAGGATAAATCAGACTATTCATCTGCAGCAGACTAGGGAAGAAGTATATGAAAAATCTCAAGTCATTCAAGAGAAAATCAAGAAAATATTTTATAAAAGAACTAAAGAAGATGACTTTCCCATAGGAGATAAGTGTTAAAATGGGATTCCAGGAGAGAAGAAAAAGGAAAACATGGAAAGTTTGACTTTCTATGGAAAGGTCCTTATGTTATTTATGGATACAGATGTAACAATGCATTTTTTATCAGAAATTTGGATGGAACTGACATTCCAGAAGTACCAATGAATGGTAGAATGCTCAAACCCTACTATTCTTCTGAGTTAACTAATAGTTAGTCCTAATTTCCTTTTATATCATTATAAATATCCATTGCACTTTGTAGATTGGATTGGATGTTTTCTTTCCAAAGTTGAAGCCCAGAGTGAAGGCCCTAAGCTTTGAAGAGTAAAATTTCATAATTATGAGTTTTTGCAGAAATCAGAAGACAGTTACAGGATCATCATGGTCAAAATGGAAGGCTACTGATCCCAAAGTTCTTGACATTTCACCAGGAAATGACATCCCCATGTGAAGCCGTTGTTAGGGTCCTATAAGTATAGGATTCATAATTTGGAATTGACTTATAATATTCTTGTAAAAATATGTATATACCTTGCTTTCTACAAGTTGTTTTCCCATATTTTGTAAAAAATAGAAAATAGAAAATCAAAAAGAGGCTAAAAGTCCTAAAAGAAAGATCAAAGGACTTAGAAAAAATAATATACCCCAAAGAAAAAGAAATAAAACATGAAAGTGAGAAAGTCCAAATGCCACTACTTTTTACTGATGATTATGGCATAGTGTCAATAAATTCCATAATCCATGATGAGTTGAACTGCTTAATCTTGACTTGTCATGTTTTAAATTTTATTGCTATAGAATAGTGAATAAAGATTAGTCAGAAAATTTAATCTTGACTAATTAGTAGATAGGTAGAGAATAAAGAGGTGGTCATTAGTTTAATTTGAGCCCTCAGATGATATAAGGTAGATTTATATAGTTTTTATTGCTTTCAAAAGAATAAATTGTTCAAGGTTGCTAGCTCAAATGCACCTGCAAAATGGAAGAAAAAATGTTAGATTAAAAGTTGGGTAGGTAGAAAGAAGTGGGAGAATCATGTAAATACTTTTCACTAGGCAAAAATCACTAATTTCCCTTCCCTATAGTTATTCTACATTCTAGACTTTCAGTCAAAGAGGCTCAGAGAATTTCGCTGACTTCTATTAGAACCGGACCCAAGGCTCAATGACTGTTAAATTAAAGGTGTTGAATTTCTATGTTAATCCCTAACTGTCATAATTTACACTACATTCATCCATTTACATTTCAAAATTCATAAGTAAAGACCTTTTACTTAATGAAAAATAAAATCCCCTTTTGATTAATTTCCTTCATTCATAAAAACATAAAAACCCTCCAAAAATATTACATTCTAGGTCAAAGTGGTCAAAGTATCAAAGAATAAAGTTTTACTTTTCACATTATCACTTTACTTAGTTATATAAATATATTTTGGTGTTTTCATTGTCCTATGTCATATTAATTTCTATCTTAGTTATTAATTCCTTATAAAATAATTTATCCTATTAATATAACTCCTTGTATTTAAATATTCCCAAAAAAACCATTAATATAAGTTTTTTTGCCAAAGTTAATTACCCACATGTTTAAATGAAAACCCCCAATTACACCCTTTTTGGCATAAAACTAACCATATGTAAATATCTTGCCCTCTATAGTGATAGAAATTTCCATAGTATATAACTATATAATAAAAATAAAGATCAAAAAGGCTTTAAACATGTTTTATATATGTCTAAGCGAAAAATATTTCCCCCATGACATCCTAACTTTTATAAAGGTTGATCTTCTGCGCCTTTATAATACTTAAATACCATTTCCC